>SSNQ01034562.1:664870-691622 GCA_006942095.1 Nothobranchius kuhntae
AAATATCCTGCCTCGCCCATCTAGAAATAAAACTTGGGTCCACCTTATTTTCAGTAAAAATGTCCGGTGCATCGTGAAGCACGTTCATAGGCCTGCCAAGCCTGTAGGCATCTTTGCTGAAATGCCTTCGTTGTAAATGGTTTACCTGGGTGGTGGGAAACAACTGTTTGTAACGTCTTCCCTTGCCTGTGGTCTTAAGGGTAGCGATGGGTACTGAATTTGGTAATTTTTAAGGTACAGACCGAATTCCATAGAACTGACTGAGCACCGATTCACGTAATTTGAAATGGTGCCTCGTTTTGGTACCCGTCCTTCACAACGAGAACTTGCCTAGACAGCTGCGCATGCGCAAGAGCGTTAAGTCGTCGGTCGCTGAGAGCGAGTTGTAAACAGAGCAGCATGGTAGAAAGAACGCACGCTAAAGCTTGGGTCCACTTCACTAAATGTGATGGGTAACTGGGTGATGATGAAACCAGCGACAACGATCTAAGTGAGACATCCTCATCTTAATCTGCTCCGGTAGGTAAATAAAATGTTTAAGATAATGTTAGCTTGATATGTTAGCTTCCGTTTCACTAATGGTGCATTCGCTTTGTCCTTGGAACTCCGAAATTCCGACTAGAAGAACATGAATGCGCTCTAAAGTTTGGCTTCACTTTACTAAATGCGACAGGTGATTGGGTGAAGATGAAACCAGTGACAACGATTTAAGTGTGAGGCATCATCGTTTAAATCTGCTCCAGCAGTTAAATAAACTGTTTAAGATAACGTTAGCTTGATATGTTAGCTTCCTATGCCTCCATTGTTATCATCTAATGGTGCGTTCGCTTTCTCCTCGGAAATTCTAACTTCCCAGTAGGAAAAATCAATTGAAAAAGGACGGCAAAAGGAATGAAGATACACAGCAAATTTAGTTCACAGTAAAGATGTTTGCTTCAGTTTAATTATCAGCTTATAAAACTACAAGGATGATGTTAAAATACAAACAGTTGTATGTTATTTATCATGATATTTATCAAATATGGTTATATATTGAGAAAAATATATTTAATTATAAAAGAGAATTAAAAATATTAAACACTCAAATGTATCGAAAATTAGTACCGTTAAGTACCGGATCGATTCAAATGTCAAAGGTACACATCCCTACATCCTCATCTTAATCTGCTCCGGTAGGTAAATAAAATGTTTAAGATAACGTTAGCTTGATTTGTTAGCTTCCATTCCGCTGATGGTGCTTTCGCTTTCTCCTCGAAACTCCGATTTTCAGACTAGAAGAACATGAACGCGCTCTAAAGTTTGGCTTCACTTTACTAAATGCGACGGGTGACTGGGTGAAGATGAAACCAGAGACAACAATCTAAGTGTGAGGCATCATCGTTTTAATCTGCTCCAGCAGCTAAATAAACTGTTTAAAATAAAGTTAGCTTGATAAATTAGCTTCCATTGCCGCCATTGTGATCAGCTAATGGTGCGTTCGCTTTCTCCTCGGAAATTCTAACTTCTCAGTAGGGAAAATCAATTGAAAAAGGATGGTAAAAGGAATGAAGATACACAGAAAATTTAGTTCACAGTAAAGATGTTTGCTTCAGTTTAATTATCAGCTTATAAAACTACAAGGACGATGTTAAAATACAAACAGCTGAATGTTATTTATGGCGGTATTTATCAAATATGGTTATGTATTGAGAAAAATATATAGTTTATTATAAAAGAGAATTAAAATATTAAACACTCAAAAGTATCTAAAATTGGTACCGTTAAGTACCGGTATCGATTCCTAGGTACTGGGAATTAGCACCGAATTGATTCAAATGTCAAAGGTACCCATCCCAACTTAAGGGTAAGGGTTAGGGGAGTAATAAACACGTCACACACAGGATGTCAGAGCATTTTTGTTGCAAGCAGAGCCTAAAATCCTGATTATTTACATTCAAAAACAAATGCTGGCAACAGAGAATTAGCAAATCTCCTCTTTCATCAGAGTTTTGAAAGAATCAGTTTTGGTGCCGTTACCTTGCATTTCATGTGGATGAAAAGTTAAACCATAGAACATATACTCTGAGAGGCGCTATACAAGTGTGGGTCATATGTTCATTTTGTGGCATTCCTGACTACATGTTTACTGGGTCTGGTCACATCTGGTCGTTGGAAAAACACACACACACACACACACACGCACACACACACACACACACACACCCTGTACCAGGGAAGAGGTATACAGTTAAAGAGGTCAGGAGGTGTTTAAGGATGAACAATCTCTGGAAACCAGACACCACACGGCTTCATTTACAAACCAAAGCAGGAAGGATGATACACAAACAGACCTTCTGGTCGCTCTTCTATACAAGGCAACCACTCTACGCTCTCTGGGGCAGGCAGAGCCTGAACGATTAGTCCTGCCTGTCCAGAGGGTGAGGGGGTGGGTGGCTTAGAGAGGGACCGACACAACTTTTAATCATTTGCACACAGAAGGCAAAACAACCGCAGAAAATGTGTTGGCTTCACAATTTTCCTAACGAAAAGGCTAAACGTTCTGCTGAAGAGCAACAAAAGCAAGATTACTGCAACAAACCTATAAAACAACACTTTAACGTTTGTTTTGTCCTTAAGTGACTCCTTTTCACTCCCTAGAAAATATTAAAACCGTTGCTACTGATCACAAACGTCTGCTTTAGTCACTCCTTTGATGACACCCACCTGGAGCGGGTACTGCGTGCATTTGTAATTTCTAGGCTTGATTACTGCAGCTCTCTCTATGCAGGGTTGTGTCAGTCATCACTGCGTCGCCTACAGGTTGTGCAGAACAGCACAGCCAGGTTCCTGACTGGGACCAGGAAACGGGACCACATCAGTCCGGTTCTGGCCTCCCTGCACTGGCTTCCGGTTTGTTATCGTTCTCACTTTAAACTCCTCGTCTTTGTTTATAATTTCTTCCAGGGTGGTGCTCCCCCCTATCTAGCCACACTCCTGAACAGACATTCCCCATCACGCGCTCTGCGCTCCTCTGACCAAGGCCTGCTCGCTGTCCCTCGTTCTAGGTGTCGTACTCGCGGGGACCGGGCTTTCTCAGTCCTAGCACCGTCACTCTGGAACCAGTTGCCTCCCTCAGTTAGGCTGTCCCCATCTCTGCCGGTCTTTAAGAGTCGCCTAAAAACCCGCCTCCTCGGCTTGGCGTTTCCTGAAAGTGTTAGACTTTGGCCCTCTTTTATATCGATTTTATTTCCCTGTTTTCATTGGTTCACTCTATCCCTTGTTTTACCCATTTGTCTTCTACTTTAATGTTTTACCTTTTTTTGTAATTTGTAATTTGAATTGCTTTTATTTTCGATTTATTCATCATATTTAACTTTCTCGTGTACCATGTTCAGCGCCTTGGGCTTCCTGACAGTGTTGCGGAAGGTGCTTTATAAATAAAGCTTTGATTGATTGATTGATTGATTGACATCCATGCCTGGAAGTAACCCTGCACACGAGAACTCCCGTAAAGTTTTTGATGTGGGAAGGGGGATTTGGGAGAATCCGAGGGATCTTCCCTCAGTTTCATCCGACATCAGGAATGACTCGCCGCCGGCCGTCACAACGGCACACTCGATCATGTCAAACAGGTCAAAGAGCTGGGAAAACCTCAGCTTCAGCAAAGGTTTAACAACAAAAAATAATCTGATTTAGATGACTAATATTCTGAAGGTTTTCAGTGAAATGTAAGAGGATTTAATGAGCTTATTTTTAATCTTGAGATTAAGGTTTAGAATCATCTCCACTGCAGAATAGATGTTTAAACAATTAGGAAAAATGTACATTTAAATGATTGTTGCTGTGTGTTTAAAGGTTTCTGATCATCTCTGATGTTGTAGTTTTTATTTATTTGTAAAGAGAATGGATCAAGAGAAACAGTTCTTCAGCACCTCACCAAGAAGAGGAGGGAATACATAATCGTTCTATTACTTCTCAGCGTTATTTATATGGAATACATTTTATTTGTTGTTTATTATTTAAAAATGAGATTTATTTGCTACATTGTGCATTAACTTAAACATTTGAGCAACTAAAAAATGATTTGCACGTTTGGAATTAATAAACTCAAAATTTAAAAACTCAACTTAGAAAAAAATTCCCTTTAGTATTTTTTTAAAAGGCATTTTTAACTCTAAAGTTAAAGAGATAAACTCTGGACCCTCCTATGTGGTTATAACCAGTTTAAACTGTTTAGTTTGGATCAGCTCAGCTGAACAGCTCCTGGTAGGCCTGTGCCATTAATCAAATTTGTATTTTAAGTTCGGTTTTAGATCCAAAAACTCCCCAAAATAACGTAATTAGACATAAAAACAATAATCAATACAAATACCTTGTTAAATTCCACTTTGCAAAGATGATCCAGGTGTGTTTACGTGCTTCGTTGGTAGCTTGAACACATTTGTGTCTTTGAGTTTAAAACATTCTACGCAAATAAAAGTGGCAGATCGAAGGCAATACACACTGGCTCATGTAAAAAAAGTCCTGCAATTGTTTTTATTAATTCTAACTCAGACATCAATGCTGTGCGGCGCAGATTTCAGTAATATTTCTATCACCCGGTTTCATTTCCAAGCAGAACTCCTGAAACACTAAATCTTATTCGTACCGACTCTTCCTGGACATCCAAGCTCCCGTAGCAGCTCCTCTCTGCTTTTATAGCCGCTTTATGCATGTATGATTTGTTCCTGTGAGTGAATAATAAAGCGAGAGTTGTGTTTGATTAACCATCTACATGTGATTTAGCCTTTAATGTTGTTTATTTTTATCACAACTCTGCCAGCTACTGATGCAAACTGGTTCCTGCACTCCTTAAAATGTGAACTCTGGAGACATTTCCAACTCATTGATCTAATAATTAGGATCCCAATTAAATGTATTTTTGCCATATTCTACTGGCCAACGTTGCAATGACCCCTGCAACACCTGAAGTTGAGACTTTAGTGTACATAAAAAAATCCCAGTTTGCTGTCTGGGGCAGCAGCAGCTTGTCCAGTAATCGGAAAGTTGCAGGTTCAATCCCAGCTCCAAGAGAATGCTGCTGTCCTTGGGCAAGACACTTAACCCACCTTGCCTGCTGGTGGTGGTCGGAGGGACCGGTGGCGCCTGTGCTCAGCAGCTTTGCCTCTGTCAGTGTGCCCCAGGGCAGCTGTGGCTACATTGTAGCTCACCCCCACCAGCGTGTGAATGGGTGATTGTGTTGTGAAGCACCTTGGGGGGTTGTACAAGGCACAGTACAGGCCATTTTTTGGATTAGGGTTAGAAATGTTTCCAAAGTTGTTGGTATAAAAAAACACAAGAGGTACAGCTCTCAATGCGAGACCGAATAATTCCACATTCATGCTTAATAAGGGCGTGTTTCCTTCTACCAGACCTTATAATAAGCTGCCTCTCCTGCTGCATATGGGATGCAAGCATGCTCCACTCACTCTCATCCTGTCAAATGGCCCATAAAGAATCACGCTGGCAGCTACAGGAGCAAAATTATCCTTCACAAGATGCAATAAATCATCAAAGCCCAGTTTTAAAAGCCGTGTCTCCGTGTGGCAGCCCTGCAGATTAGGATGGACCGGCCCTCTCCTTGAGCCGCTGCTGATCTAATCTTCCTCTGCTTCTCAGATTCGAGCGAGTCCTATAATCTCTAAGATGAGTGGACAGCTGCGAGCAGGCCTTTAACGCCACGCTACTGTACCCCCAGCTGCACTGGCGCTCAGTCAAGCCCCGGCGGTTCGCAGCTCTACGGTCAGGCGTACATTTTAATTACCCAAAGCAACACCAGCCCTGATCTTTTTCCATTTGCTGCTTTTGCAGGAAAGGGTTTTTAATAGATGTGTGTCCGTCAAGGTGTGACTCTTTTCTAAAGCCTTTCTTCACAAGAAAATAAAATACATCCACTACAGGACGGGTTGATGCGATAAGACTTTCAGGGAGTTACGCTGAGCAACAGGCAGGAAAAGCTATTTCAACAGCAAGCTGAGGCTGTTCGGCGGCCCTGGGACACGAGAGGAGGAGGAAACGCCACACACCGCCTGCTATAGGAGAACCAACCTAACCCAGCGTTTACCCGTGCATGTAGGGTCTATTGTTGACCTCAGACAGATTAAATATCCTGATTTGTTCTGGGAGTCAGACGGAGACAAAGGAAACACAAAGCAGAGGACAATACTCGCTCTAAGGACTGCAGACAGCAATGCCACAGCGCAGTCATGACTTTTTATCCCTTTAATAATGGCTAACATCTTTATTTTGGCTGCAGAAGTCATCTCGTCATGCAAAAGTCAAGTTCATCAACCCATTTATAGAGCGGTTAGATAACCACACACACACACACAAAGGCTAAATAGTTCTAAAAGTCACACGGGTAGTTTAAATATCTCCTCCATCGATACGCCACATTTCATCGATTCAGCGGGTGATTTACAGCCCGGCGAGAGCCTCCCAGAGCCGTTTCATCCCAGCGCCTGGGTGTCGACACGCTCAATAGCCTCAGGGCTGGAAGGACGGTTTGAAATAGAGACGGGGTTAAGAGAAATGGGGTGAAGAGGAGATATGAGCAGCAGAAGCTGAGGTTTAAGGGGTGGCGTTGACCGCCACCATTTCCTGTCAGGTCAGCAGACTGAGGCTGACTCCAGGACGGCTCATCTTTCAGCAGGAATACCAGCACTGCACCGAAGACCCCGGCGGGGGGAGGAGGGGACCACAGGTGACCTGTCTCTGCTGGGACTGGTGATACTGACTCAGAAAACCCACCGATGTGAGAAACGTAGCCCGTCACAATCCTGGTGGTCAGATTTCACATCAGATGAATGTGTTGATTGAATGTTTTTCATATCAACGTTGATGCATCCTCCTCCCTCCTGATCTCTTGCGTTTTACTGACAAAGTTATAAATGTAATACTTTTATCTGATTTTAATAATAAAACAAAAACAACAAAATTCTCATTCTGTTGAGAAACCGTTTTCTGTACAGAAATGAAAACATTCAGACAGAAATAAAGCTTGATACCCTCATTCATAAAGAAAATCCAGTACTTCGTTTAAAAAAAGCAGATTTGCACCCATTCTGGTTTTGAGGGCCGATTCCGACTTTTAGAACAGCTCCGACCTTCTGACATCAACTTTGGCCAATTCCAAATTATCTCAATGTTTATAAATAAATGAACTGATTTTTATTATTATTTTAAGTCAAATAGAAAATTAAGGTTGAATAAAATTTAAAAAATTACTTCTACATGGAAGATCTTTGATCACTGGCATTAAGCCTGCAATGTCAAATTTGGAAAACAAATTAGCTTAAAACATTTCTTCATGCCTGTTAACAACGTTCTAACATAGTACAGCTATAGGGAGCCTGAGGTTGTTTCTCAGCGTCAAGGCGCCTGGCCTTGCGAGGCGATGTCTTGCGAGGCCAGGCGCCTTGCTTACGAGGACGCTGTCCTTCCTTGGTCAAAGAAAACAGTTAAATGGAACAGACTTGCATCATGTGACCGCGGCTCAACGAGTATTTTACTTTTTAAATTGTTTACATGTTTATTAAATTAAAAATATAAGTGAGTTACTACCCGCTAGCCACCGAAGCTGCAACCACTAAGCAACTAACCAAACATAGATAACTTGTTTGGATCTTAAAAAACATTTTCAATTAGCTGACTTACTTTTAAACTTGAAAATTGTCCCCAAAGTAGCTGCCGGCTTCTGATATGCCGTCCTTTTGAAAATACTGCGGTGTATTGTGGGTAATTTTTGACCAAAGCTAGGCTACAAGACACCTCCAGTGTATCCTCGCTCAGCTAGCTAAACGGCTAACAAACGGAGAACACACTTCTAGGTAGAACATTGGAACATGTCTTGGCGGCTCCTGATGACGTATCTCCTAGGCAACCGGGGCGGGGCCAAGACATCAAGGCAAGGTTCCTTGGCATTGAGAAACACCTGTCTCCTCCCCTTCTGATTGGCTCATGGGTCTCCGGAAGAACAAAAAAAATGAATGCCGTGGTGTTGAGTCATCTGGACTTCTCTGGAAGCCAATTAATCTTCCTAATCTCTCACAATAAATTGGGTGTTTGGAAATCCTATTTCCATGGTTAGCATTCAAACACAACGGTACCAATGCCCTGCCGTAAACCCAGAGGATGAGTGAGGAAAACACAGCCGCCTCCATAGATCTGTAAAGTGAAGGAAGGCTGAGGAATGCGGCAGGGTGAAGATGTTGGGCTGTAAAAGAGCGTTCACCTGCTCTCACAGCCGCACAACAACAAGTTCTCTTGAGTCTGGCAACGAGCTGCACTCAGTAAACAGGTGTTAAGCAAAAAACTGTTGACGTCTACATCCTGTAACTGGTATTTAAACTGGTGACTCGTTCGGTGCCAAGTCAAAATCACGACGTCTAAGCGAGCATTCCTTTCTGAGCTGCAACAGCTGATGTTCCATCATCTCAAGGGCGCATCACTTTCACAGTAATAACAAACGCAGGGATGTATTCTTGACAATGGAAATGCACAAGTGAGAAGGAGTTAGAGCTGAAGGAGAGGGTGGGGTGCCTCCCCTTATAACGCTCCTGTGGTTGTGTTCTGCACTGGGAAGACACGCAACCCGACCGGCGAGGACAAGGCTGGCATTCTCCTCCTGCATCTAAAGACAGAATGCCCGAGTCCATCTGAGCAGAGGAATCCAGCAATGCAGCATTTGTCTCCACGCCAGCTGGAGAACAAGCTCCCCACAGACACGGCGCAATGAAAAGACCAACTTTAAAAAGAACAACATTAGCAGTCTTTCTTTTTATTAAACATCGTCAAAGCCGGAAATGCCAAAACTGGATTGTTTCACTTAAACTCTGTAACGGAATGGATGTGAAAATGTTCGTTTTTGCACGCTTCAAATATTAGACCCGCAATGCTAGCGAAGCTGGCCCGAGGGGAAGAAAATAGTTCATTTAAAGTGAGATCATTTAAACTCAAGCAGCTATGTTTCCTTCACCCTTCTAGCTCTCACGAATGGTTTCATTAAAGCTCCATAACACTTATTTGGATTCTTTGGTTTCACAGTTAGACGTGAGAAATGCACCACCTGATCAGTGACCTCGGACTGCTGCTGCTCACAAACACCGTGTCAAACTCTGCGTTAGTCAGATTAACACAAGCAACACGATGGTTGCACAGACAGCAACGCAACAGCCTCACACGTCCACAGCAGGACATTTCTCAGTGGACGAGTTTGTTCATTTGTGAGCATCACATGCATGCATGGAGATCCAAAGCCTGAATCAGCAGTGCACCAGTCCAACCTCACAGATCAAGTTGCCAGATCTTAAACATAAATATCAATTTAATCACCTTTAGAGTATTCTGGAGGTCTGAGCACTACCATGCGTTTTAACCTCTTTAGAACTCCTTTAAAACATGGCGTCAGCCCCAGTGGGACCAAATATCTGACCTGTTCAAAGCACAAGTGTACCAAGTTTCAGTAGGCATGGCTTTGCTTCTTTAATGGTACCAATAAACCCAACAATGAGCCCATATTTGCAGCCATCTTTAATACACTTTCACATTTTCTGCGTTGAACGGCTCATCACCAGAAGGCAAAGGACAAATGAAAATGCATTTGTTAGCTTTGTTGGTGCCGGTGTCGGTCCAGGATCTGCTCGGGTGCAGGATCGGCTCGGGGTCCTTCGACTGCCGATGACGTCACGTTACTGCGAATCTACTCGGCTTTCACACACGTTTTGGGAAGACATCAGCAGTTATGCTAATGAATTCTTGTTTGTTAACACCTAAATGTTTTCATTATAATTGTAATTTGTTAATAAAACACCATATTATCTTTGTTTTGTAAAGAATGTGAAACTGCATAAAACTACCATCGGACTGACAAACAATAGAACAGTTCTTATATGTGAAGCCAAATCTGTTTGTATTCATGTGGAGTTTGTCTATATTTCCTTAGTTGTTATCTAAATACATTCTTTGACTCAAAATGTCGCTGTAAAGATACTGACACTAGTCAGTGACTTGATGCAACCTGCTGGGTTCCTTATATAGGAAACATTATTTCTGACTGGCTTAATGAACTGACCTGAATTGGAATTTTTATTATGTGAAGTGCCTCGAGACAACTCTTGTCGTGATTTGGCGCTTCATAAATAAAATTGAATTGAATTGAATTACTTGACGTGCAGCACATCTTTATTTTTGACATTTAAAACACCACAGGAGACCCGTGAATTCAGGCTGTGGGGAGGGGGTGTCACCTGAAAAGTTGTTTAGGAGCTAAATTTCATTAAATGCACAAGTAAGAAGGTGTCAGAGAGCAAACGCTGGATGTACACCTGAGTAACCTTTGGACTCACCTGATTTTAACTTGATATATAAAAACATTGGGCTGCAATTTCCTGTGGTAGAGGGTTTGGGTCCCATTGCTAACAGATTCCACATGATCTTGTCAGGGGCGTGTCCAGGGAGTGGCCTGGGGTAGCACATGCCACCCTTAGAATCTGACTGGCCACCCCAGGTGCCACCACACTAAGTTCCAGTTTAAATTGACTTTACATTGTCGACAAAAGGCTTGGGTTGTAAACTCCAAAATAGTGTGTGGGTGCATGCACCTTTCACCTTGTTTTCTAGCCCAGGTTAATATTTTTTCATGTTCACATACATAATATTTAGAGTCCCACTCAACTCCAGTTGGTGGCAGTAATGCAACAAGAAGTGACTTGCTAACCACCACAAAAGCAGAAGATGAAGAGGGAAAAAAATGGTGATTGCGCAATGTGAAACTCAAAAATTCACTAGAAAGTAAGTAAATAAATAAATAAATGATTTGTGTAAATAAATAAATAAATAAATAAGCATAACATTGGTGCCACCCATGAATAAGCAAGTGCCCCACATGGGCCACCCCATTTTAAAAGTCCTGGACACGGCTCTGGATCTTGAGATTTTGAGCATAAAATCGTTTATTGGACCAAACTGGCAATAACGCAATATTTTCTCTACATAGATTATCTTAATATGAAAGGCTGCAGGGCCTTAACGTTTATTCTGTCAAGTGTGTCATAGGCTAATATGAGCATCCTTGTAGATTGCAGTCACTGCCTGCTGACCCAATAAATGGTTATTTTCGCCCACTTCATTATGCTCAGAGCTTCAGATGTAATGCAGACCAGCTGCAACAATCACATTGCAGGCTTTAACACAGGAGCAATGTTTACAGCTCCAGATAACTGAGCACACTCTGTTTGGTCCTCTCCTCTCTCTCTGTCCCCATTTCCTTGTGAGAGGGCCTGGCAGCTCTCCCATGCACTCGGCCTTAACTAATAAACAAAGAGAGGTTTCCCTTATATGGCTTTTTTCAACCTCCACCAGCAGCTCCAGAGGCATGCGGGGAAGCGAGGACGAGCAAGGCCCTAGCAGACAAAAAGGTTTCGGCCAAGAGCGTGGAGCAACGACGGTGTGATTGTGTAACGCTCAAACATCAACGGCCACTTAAAGCGCTATTCCTGTCGCCATCCATCCGCAGAATTCTGCAGCATCAGCTTGGATGGACGTGAGGCTGCTGCAAGAGGAGACGCGTCTAGTTTAAAACTACATGAATGAATGAAGTAGAGTGACAGGATCGCAGAGGATGTGTGAAAAGGAGCTCGACCTTTCACCTTCTGGTGCTTTGCTCGTCAAAGAGGAAGAAATAATTACTAACTCCAACATGAGCTGTGTTTCCACAGGCGGGGGGGGGGGGGGGGGGGGGGGGGGGGGGTACGATGGCTGGGCCCTCACAGCCGATGCGTCTCCACATAATCAACCTTAATAAGACGTCAGCATATCGCGACCATTTGGGGAGTGACGTCACTAATCAGTTCCCAAAAGCGTCTGCAGGCATTAATACAATTAACGTTTACAATTAATTACATCAAAGTAAGATGTAATTTAATCCATGCAGGGGGCCAGGAAAGCAGCCGTGTCTGGGTGTCATCCTCGACAGCTCACATCAATAACATAACTCGGTCAGCCTATTTCCATCTTCCATCCATAAACCGTCTCCGCCCCTCCCTTACCCCTCACACTGCCGCCATTCTTGTCCACAGTCTCGTCACCTCCCATCTCGATTACTGCAATTCACTTCTTTTTGGTCTCCCCAACAAACTCCTTCATAAACTTCAACTGGTCCAGAACTCAGCAGCCCGCATTATCGCCAGAACCCCTTCCTTTCACCACATCACCCCGGTTCTCCAGCAGCTTCACTGGCTTCCAGTTAAATTCAGGTCCATCTTCAAGATTCTCCTCCATACCAAAGCCATCCACAACCTCTCTCCTCCAAATATTTCTGACCTTATAAGTATTACCACCCCCTCGCGTTCCCTCAGATCATCTTCCTCCCGCCATCTTGCTGGCCCTTCTGCCTGTCTCACTACCATGGGGAGCAGAGCTTTCAGCCGCTCTGCTCCCCATCTCTGGAACTCATTCACCCTAGACAGCAGAAATATTGACAGTTTCACCCTTTTCAAATCCCGACTCAAGACACACCTGTTCAGATCTGCCTATGACCTCAGATTTTATTTGAATTGTTTATTTTTCTATGTTCTTTTATTCGTTGTGTTTAATTGTTGTATTAATGTATTTTCCTGTCAAGTGACCTTGGCCATCCTGAAAGGCGCTTTTACATAAAATGTATTATTATTATTATTATTATTATTATTATCATTAAGGCGTTGTGGGTGTGTGTGGGTGTGGTGGTGGGGGGGGGGGGGGCTGCTGCGTTTGTTGGGGGTAGGAGATTACAAACGGTGATTTTAAAGGAGTCAACGCTGGTTATTTTATTTTCTTTCCATCAGCAACTCTTACAGTTTTACAAATGACAGATGTTTGGCGAGTTACAACCAATCAGCATGAGTTCAACACAAGCCCCGCCCAGCGACTCCATCTACGATTTTTCATTTCTGAGTACATACCATCGACATACATATATGGACAATGGGTTTCCATAGACTCCAATAACCCGTTTTTGAAGAAAAATGGAGGTGGCCACCACCATCATTTTGACCGTGTCACAGGTTCCATCAAGCCCAGACAATTCCACAAAAGGGAAGAGAGGTGGAGCTGAGGGTGGGGCTGTAAGGCTGGAATCAACGGACGACACCCGGTCGAACTAGCTACAAGCTAACCTGAAGCTAACGCGGAGGTGGGAGCTAAGCTAACGGAGGTAGCAGCCTAGCTACAACCGGAGTTAACTGTGCACAACACCAGAGCTTCTGAGTCAGAGATACGCCGGGCTGACCGCTGGGTAAAACCAGGTGGAACACAGAGGTCTCCCGAGAGCTCCACAAGCCGATAGTGGGAACCCAGCTCCACCAACATGTTATATTTCAACCCATTTTCTAAAGTGCAGCATTACGTTAAATGCACTGGGTTTTACCCTATTACATTTAAATTTCATGGTTAAACAGTACATGTTAAAATCTAAGCTCAGCTCGGCAGTGACCTAAAATACATAAATATAATTTTACTTACCGAAAAAAATTAAGTGGAGACTCCTTGGACGCTCTATTAGTGCAATTAATGCCACATCAAGTCATTTTGTTCAACAGTTGCACAAAAAATATCCAAACAGAATACACAAACACAGAGACTCAAAATCCCGGAACAGTTTCCAGGCCAGACCGAGGCTCTACTGAGGCCTTTCCACGGAGCTAGCTCTGTGGTCACGTGGGTCTGATGCTTATTAATTATACAGAATTTTAGACTTTTAATACACTTAATCAGAAGAGTGAGAAAAAAATTCACCCCCCTCAGAGTTGTCATGAGTGTAAACTAGATCATTTAAACCAAAAACATGTTTGGGTACCAGGCTGTAAACATGTTTATTTCTGCTGTGAAATTGGTATTTTTAACATGGGAGTCAATGAGGATTTGCTCGCTTCTGACACCAGCCCCTAGTGGATGAGGGTGGAACTGCAATTTATTTCACTTCCGAGATTGCTTCAAATTTTCCCCCGCATTGTGGGTACATACTCCAGTTTAGGGACTTGGTTGGTGCCTGAAACGGTCCTTTTAAGCCGGCCCAGTAAGATTACCCAGAAATTCTGATAGGCCCACAAAAACACAAACACTGATCTTTGGGTTTAAGGCAAATAAAGGCGTCCAGCTGAACAAATAGGAAGATCTTGGGTTTGTTTTCTTATTAGAGAAAAACAAAACATGAGAAATCTGAATTATTTGCACATTTCTGAGCAAAGCCAACTAAAACACCCTACATGACCAGGACCTGAGCTTGTATCCGATTACAAAGAGGAGCTGCCCCTGCTGGAACCTAACTTTTGATCATCCTTACCACCTACAAGTGTTTTGCCCCCCTGTTCTGCAACACCCAGGTCCCTCTGCCAGCAGCCGGTTACAGACGGAGCTACTCCTAATTCCAGTCAGCCGATAAACATTTGAAGCGAGAATTCATCCTCATGCCAACCCAAGAATAGCTCCCCCAGACTGCAGCAGGGCTGTGGGAGGGGCTGGGGAGGACCAAAGGAGACCAGATACATTCCCAGTCCTCATCCCAGCTAAACAAAGCCATGAGCAGCTCCAGAGTCACTTCCAGGGGAATTCCGACACGGGATCATTTTCACCAAGCACAACGTCACGGAGACGGAAATAAATCGATGAGTGGTACAAATGTTGAAATTTGTCAACAAGCATGTTGAGTAACGAGAACGGCATTTGGTGATGGCCTGGGCAGCAGATTCAGTTACAACCAGCCCCCCCCCCCAGTTTCATTTCTATCATCTAACAGAACTCTAACCTGGCGCAGAAATAAGAACATGTGGCATCTAGGCAGTAAGCAGGGTCTATCTATCTTAGAACTAATGGAGAGTTAGCCGCTTGGCTCACTTCCCATCTGCAGACTCTCCCGACTCCGTCTGACGACTCAACCCCGACACTAAATAGGTGTTCTCCTTGTAACCTTTACGGCGCCTGCAGCCAGAGTCTGAGGAAGGATCAAACGACCCCGAGCAGAAAAAGAAAACAAGCAGAAAAACAGAAAATGGATGTCACTGCCTGAAGCGTTGCTTTCTAAAATGTAACGCCGAGAGAAACATGAGAAACGCACGGCGTTCAGCAGCAGCCGGCCACTCGCGGCTGGGAACAGAAAAAAAAAAGCCATCTGGACGCGGTTTGCAGGGAAGTGTGCTTCTGTATGGGCAGCCTCAGAGCAGACACCTGATTAGGTCACATTTCTGCCCTTGTGACTAAGAGCCATGAGCCTGGAGGTGGCAACCATGGCAGCAGGGATTGCTGCCAGAGATGCAGGCCAGTAATAGCTGAAGAGCTCAGTAGCGTTTCACAGCAGATCCTCTTTCAGCCAAGGGTTGAGATGATGCTCCACTTAGCCAGGACCTCGAGTATAACGCCTGGGTTTCACCGTCGCCCCCAATCCCAACAGCTGAATGCAGATGTTTGTACAGCTTGGAGAGCTTTCCCTTCCTGGCAGTGCTCATTTAAAAATGGCATGTGCACATTTAAGTCTCGGCCTCTCCAAATGGAATTATCATGGTGTCCAAAATTAAAACACAAAGCTTGCATTGGGATTCCGATGCGATCACATGAACATCTCTTCTCCTAAATATTATTATGTGTGAATGCACTGCAGCTTGTCAAAAACACCCAAGCTGACTTCTCCATCCTCCGTCTCCAAGACAACCATGCCGCTTTGAGCATTTTGTAACAAGCATGCTCTGAATTTAGTATTTTTTTAAGTCGATCCGCCGTCTTTTATCACACGACACACAGAAACGCGTACGGGGACTTCTCTTCTGCAGGACTGCAGACCGCCGCAGCTGCAAAACACACTCCACATTCACTCGCACACTAGATGTGTAAAGTGATGTTGTCTGTCCAAGAGTCACGCAAAGTATTTAAAGACGATTAACTAGCAGAGGCCAACAAGGGTTTGTGTTAATGCAAACGAGAATTTAGCGGTGTGTGATGGCATGTGCCCAGAAGACAGCCTCTGCTACCTCCATGCATTCTGTCTGGTGCTTTCCAAACAAGGAAGACCATCCACGGTACGGTGCTCTCTCCCTTTCTCTTCACCTTCTACACCTCAGACTTCACCTACAACACCAGCAGCTGTCTCCTCCAGATGTTCTCTGATGACTCGGCCATTGTCAGCTGTGTGTCTGAAGGGAATGACCAGGAGTACAGGTCAGTCATCATGGACTTTGTGGACCGGTGTGAGTGTAACCACCTTCGCCTGAACAAGGAACAAAGGAAACGGTGATTGACTTCCACAGAAACACTCCTCCTCACTCACCAGTAAACATCCAGGGAGCAGACATTGAAGTGGTGGATACCTGGGTGTTCACCTCAGCAGCAAACTGAACTGGTCCAACAACACAGATGCTGTGTGATTTATGCTTCTCCGTCTGCGTCAGTGCGGAGACACGCAACGCCATTATCCGTCCTTGCGTAGGGCTCCGGCAGGCACGCAAGTACGTACGGAGTCGAGCCCACTTTTTTAAACATCCATCGAACGAGACGGATTACGCAAGATTGTGATTGGTCAGGACGCCGCTGTTGTTTACAGCGCCGCCATTGCAAAGAGAGCCGAGGATAACTAGCGACAGACACGGAGAAGCTTGAAGAAGACCTCGCGAAAAAACTCTAAAAATATGAACGTTTAATTCCCCCGTGACTGGAGGAGTGAAAAGATGCGCAGCAAGCATTTTATTTGTGGACGGAAAAGACAGGAAACGTGGGTTTAGAGGTGGGGAGCGCATGAAGAGGTGGGAGAATGAGAGACAAATATGTCCGTGTTAAAAGTCTCTTATATACACAAAAAACACAATATAAACACACGATCTTGGACCGATACGTGACAGGATACCACAGAACAGCGCTACGCCCTCTGTTGTCCTGCCGGGGAATTGCTTTGCTACACTCTCCAGGAGACGGAGAAGTATGAGAGCAAAACGCTTCCGTCAATCCGTGCGTGTCTGTCCCTTGTGGAACTGACGGAGAAGCATGAACCAGGCTTAAGAAGGGCCAAAGCTGCCTCCACCTCCTGAGGAGGCTGAGGTCCTTTGGAGTTCATTCCCAGCTGCTCAAACCCTTTTATCAGTCTGTGATTGGCTCTATTATCCACTCTGCTGTGGTCTGTCGTGGTGCTGGCAGCTCTGGCTGAGACAGGAAGAGAATGAACAAGCTAGCTAACTAAGCTAGCTCGGTTCTGGGCTGCCCACTGGATAAAGCTGAGGAGACGTGTGAGAGGAGGAAGCTGGGGAAGATGACCTCCAACTTAAAAAATCCTCCCACCCACTGTGGAGACCATGGGCAGCTCCTTCAGAGCAGGGTTGGGCATCGAGCATCGACTGAAACCGGGACCAGCTGTTAGTTTTTCCCTGAATCATTCAAAGTTTTTTTATTTCGATTCCTAGAATGCCGACCGGAAGAGGAATCCGCGGCCGATCTCCATTGAAAAATACACATGATCTGCTAATTGTGATCAACGCTTTTCAGAGCTGATCACACCAGCTGTCTGTGTGCAGCAATGAGCCCCCCCTCCCCCCACCCAGATATGAACAAATGCGTCTGCCGAACTTTTACTCCATGTTGTAAACTTTAACTCCTGCAGCGTGGAGGAAACGTGTTAAACACGTCAACACGGTGGATTTAATAGAAGCTTTAAAGAACCAACTCTGGACGGTGTGAGGTGAGTTTGTCTCACTGCAGAAATAAAAACACACACGGAGCGCCAGCAGTCAGACGCAGCCGCTCACCAACACTCGTGTGTGTGTGTGTGTGTGTGTGTGTGTGTGTGTGTGTGTGTGTGTGTGTGTGTGTGTGTGTGTGTGTGTGTGTGTGTGTGTGTGTGTGTGTGTGTGTGTGTGAGCGTCAGAAGGCTGAACAATAACCTGTAGAATAATTAATGTCATCATGCTAGAGCAGCTTCTCTGTGGTGGACCACACCAGCTTATGCCACAAAAAATAATAATAATAATAAAAATAATAAATAACACAAAGTTTAATTTCCTGTCTGAACTATTTCTGTTGAGTTTTACTGTTTAAAATCTGTTAGATTGTTACTGACCGCGGCTACATTTAAGTTCCTGTTGTGACTGAATGCTGCTGCAGCATGGAGGTGTAGTTCTCAGTCATCCTGGACGTGAGCATCCTGAGAGCTTTAGCTGAAAACAGCTGCACGTTTCTGGATAAGTTGGAGACATTTAGCCTCTCATCCCAGAGGCTGCTTCCAGACTTTGGTTGTGGTCAGAAACAGAGCCCTGCACGGGCCTAAAATCTGAGCCCGTGTCCGGCCCGGCCCGAGGGGGTTTTCAGGATTCTCTGGCCCGACCCGAGCCCGACTTTTTTTTAACCTTTCATAATGTTTTAGCGTGATAGAATGCTCCGCATTCTAACTATCTGTGAGAAGCATTCTGCAGTAAATTAAAAAAAAAACATTTTTTTAAAAAGAAAAGAAAAACAGCATTCATGCAGCTTTTTTTCTAACAGAGCGTATTTTTCGAGCGGCAGATGAAATTTACGAACACTATATTAATTGGATGCGTTTGTAAATTTAATCTGCTCTGAAAATGCGCTCTGGTGCAATTAGAAAAAAGCAGTATTCTAATTTTCTAACTGCAGAGCGCATTTTCAGAGCGGCAGATTAAATAAACGCCCCCAGTTAATAATAGCGTTTGTAAATTTCATCTGCCGCTCTGAAAATGCGCTCTCCAGTTAGAAAAAAAGCAGCAATGAATGCTGCATTTTTTATAACTGCAGAGCGAATTTATTCACAGACAAACAGAATGCTGCCGTTTTCATGAGAATAAACGAATGGTTTCTGACATCAAAGTGGACATAAAATGGCGTATTAGAACGGGGCACATGTTTCAATCAGCAGTTAGAGAATTTGTTTATATAGGCGCATTTATAAACCACACAGTCCTTAACTGAGCTAACGGGTGCCGGTGTGTGAGAAGCAGGCAGGTGCTGCTGCGTTCAAGTGTTTCAGTTTTTTTAATGAATTTGATTAAAAATAAAGGCGCCCGGCCCGGCCCGTGTCCGAGGTAATTACACAGTCGTTGGCCCGAAGCCCGGCCCGCGGGCCGTCGGGTGATGTTCTGGGAATTTCTGCTACCCTGTAAACCGTCCTACCCGTTGTTACTGAGCATGTGCGCGCATGCGCACAACACAAAAGGGGAATGCTACTCCGCCGTCATATTTGCAGGCTGACCTGAGGGCCTAGGGCTTCAGTGCAGGGCTCTAGTCAGAAACAAACACACCGGTTGTGCTGCAAGTCTGTTTCTTTTTTTCTCCAAAACATGTTTTTGTCTAAATGAAGGTGATGTTGTTGTTCATAGAATTAAAACTCGTGTTGAAGTTAAGATTATTTCATCATCTAGGACCTGTGGTTAGCTGGCTCATGTAAACATGTCGTGTCTTGATAGAATTGGAATCGGGAATCGATAGGAACCGGAATTGAAACAAAGAATTGGAATCGGAATCGTTCAAAATCAAACGATGCCCAACCCTACTTCAGAGGCGGATGGAGACATCTAAGATGTAAAACAGAACGCTACCGTAGGTCATTCATCCCCTCTGCAGTCGGAGTGTCTAACTCCTCAGTACACTGGCATTATCCTGGTACGCAGCCCCATTTATAAACATTTAAATAACGATCTTAAATAAGATTCAATGAAAAACAAAAATAAACTAGGGTTAAAGAATTAACTAGGGTTAATCAACGCGCTCTAATTAAAGGTGACAGGACCGATGAACTACCAGCTTGTGAACAACACAATCATCTGCAATTAAAACAGATTTTACTCAGTTAGAAACACGTAATGAAAAACTAATGAATAGACTCAACGTTTGCAAGCCAGACGCTTATACCAACCTGACAACCATTAATCTCAAGGTCTTGAAGTGTACCAGCTGCACTGAGAAGAAACAAGCAAATTAATATAAAACATGTCGTTTGTGTTAATAAGGCCAGCAAATCAATATATTGTTGCGTTTCCCTTCCCTTAGTAACAAAATAGGTGTCACATCCAATAAAAACGTAATGAAGCCATAATTAGTTTGCCGAGTCTTTCTGCGACTCTAGGCATCCTTCCAGAAAATTCTCCAGAAATACCAGAAGCCTGGTTTCCTCTTCTCTACACCAGCCAGGACTTGCAATCTCCTGCAGGAAATAGCCAAGCTGGACGTCCTAACCATAGCCCTGCAACGGTGATTGATCCGGCTGATAATGGCACTTCCTGCCCGCTCTTTTTTCTCCTGACAGGCACAGCAGGGCTGAGTGGAGCCGCCACAAGCCGTTTGCTGCCTGCCTCCTGTGATTAAAGTGTCATTATGGCGCGCTCATTACTTCCTCTGTGGCCACCGGTCATGACACAAGCCGGTTTTTACTCGTGCGTAACAAAGAGACAGATCAATAAATTAGCCACGTGTAGCTGATGGGCTGAGCCCTTTTAGATGAACCCTGAAGGTCGAGCAGCAGAGAACGGTCAACGCAGTTTGGACAAATTAGATCTCTACTATGGGGTGCCATTTGTAAAGTCAAACAGTCATCTAACAGCAATATTTTTGGTTATTTAGCATATCAAAAGAGAAAGAAATTGAGAGTTCACTTTTTCGAAGTCATATATTCACCATGTTATTCATACATTTATAAATGTTAAAGTTTCCAAATAAATATTTAGTTAGCAAGCTAAATATTTAATTTATAGTTAAATATTTATGTTGCAAACTAAATATTTAATTTATAGTTAAATATTTATGTTGCAAACTAAATATTTAATTTATAGTTAAATATTTATGTTGCAAACTAAATATTTAGGTCTGATCTAAATACTTAGTTTGTAAAATAAATATTAAATTCACTAACTAAATATTTTATTTACTAATTAAATATTTATTTTGGAACTAAATATTTAAATTGTAAATTAAATATTTAATTTACAAATTAAATATTTATTTTCCAAAAAAATATTTAGATCCCAGCTAAATATTTATTTTGGAGCTAAACATTTACTTTGCAAAATCAGTATTTGGGAAATAAATATTTAAGTCTGACCCAAAAATATAAAATATAGTGTGGAGCTTAATAACATCATGGAAAATAAATATTTAGCTGGTACTTAAACATTTAGCTAATATGCAAATTCGCTTGCCAATAAGCGGAAGTTGGTTACCAAAATAAAAGCTGGATCTCGCTAGCTTCTTTATAAACTCTTGCTCCGAACCAGAACTTGTTTTATCTCCGGTTCTATTCTTCTGAACATGTCCAACGCATTGGCTGAAGAAGAATAGAACCGGAGATAAAACAAGTTCTGGTTCGGAGCAAGAGTTTATAAAGAAGTTAGCGAGATCCAGCTTTTATTTTGGTAACCAACTTCCGCTTATTGGCAAGCAAATTTGCATATTAGCTAAATGTTTAAGTACCAGCTAAATATTTATTTTCCACGATGTTATTTAGCTCCACACTATATTTTATATTTTTGGGTCAGACTTAAATATTTACAGTATTTCCCAAATACTGATTTTGCAAACTAAATGTTTAGCTCCAAAATAAATATTTAGCTGGGATCTAAATATTTATTTCGGAAAATAAATATTTAATTTACAAATTAAATATTTAGTTCCAAAATAAATAATTAATTAGTAAATTAAATATTTAGTTAGTGAATTAAATATTTATTTTACAAACTAAATATTTAGATCAGACCTAAATATTTAGTTTGCAACATAAATATTTAACTATAAATTAAATATTTAGCTTGCTAACTAAATATTTATTTGGAAATTTTAACATTTATAAATGTATGAATAACATGATGAAAATAAAAAAGTGAACTCCCAATTTTTTTCTCTCATGATATGCTAAATAACCAAAAATATTGCTGTTAGATTATGACTGCTTGACTTTACAAATGGCACCCCATACTCTACAGTGGTTTATCTTTGATTATCTACTAAAGAACAACAGAACAGATTGGCTTTAATCCCTGAATATGAAACGGTGGTTTCATTCTTTCACCGACTGATTTCAGCACTTCATAAGTGAACAGCTACATCGTATTTGTTTGTCTTCATGCTTCGAGAACTTCTAGTGGCTCAACAGATGCATGAATGCAGTCTCCTTCAACGCCGGCGCAGTTGGTGATGTCATGAAAAGCTGCTGATTGTTGCCGTATGGAGTTTGGCCAGTGGAATAAATGATGGTCGCCGGTGGAAGGGCTGCATACCAAACAGGAGCAGCAGCTGAAGGCAACAGTTCACCGCGGGGCTCGAAGGGGGAGAAAAACGACGTTCTCACCGAAACGAAGCAGTGGGGAACCGATGAGCGCCGACGCGCAGAGGCCTCGCTCGTTAGACGCTGCCATTTTGAAGGACACGTTTTTAAGACCCTCTTCTCTTTGTTGCTGTTGTTTTCTTTCCTTGCCGACGTTTTTTTCCTGACTGGTGTTACTCACACCTGTCGGACGTGCGGTAAAACGGCGAGGAGAGCAGGGGCGTGTCCAGGGAGTGGCCTGGGGTAGCACATGCCACCCTTACCCCCAAATTCCACTACCTCCGCTCCGCTGCGCTCCGCTCCGACACGAACGCCGGAGCAAAATCGGTCCCGTTCTAGTCAATCAGAGCAATTCCTCTACTGCGGCCGTGCGCCGCCCTCTGTTCCGGCGTCCGGCAAAAATAGAATTGATCCTATTTTTGCCGGACGCCGGAGCACCTCCGCAGTCAATGGACAGAAATCACAAACGCCCAACAGGAAAAGGAGCAAGCAGAACTTCCGTTTTTCACAATACATCGATAAACAAAAAGTGTTTTTTGTTTCATATGCACAGGTTTAACAACTTTTAACAACTATCAGTGGCGGCTGAAGTTTAAATGCACAAAAGTAAGCCATAAATACAGTTTCCACTATCAAAGTAGTCACACTTTGTTGATCCAAACACTGCTGATCTCTCAACACAAATGATGGGCAGATTAAACAGTTCATGCCGATGCTTCTCCCACACAACGGGTGTTTGGATCTAACTTCCGCGTTTATTGCTCGGACTGTATCGCAAGATCTCGAAAATCCCGCGCATGCTTGTTTGCCCACCTCAGGTCTCCGCACCGGAGCGGAGCCGTTGTAGAGCGGGTACCAGTAAAAATTGAGTTCGGAAGCGAGCGGCTGTGGAAGGCGGGGGCGGAGCGGAGGTAGTGGAATTTGGGGGTTAGAATCTGACTGGCCACCCCAGGTGCCACCACACTAAGTTCCAGTTTAAATTGACTTTACATTGTCGACAAAAGGCTTGGGTTGTAAACTCCAAAATAGTGTGTGGTTGCATGCACCTTTCACCTTGTTTTCTAGCCCAGGCTTGTAGTATTAATATTATTTAATATTTTTTCATGTTCACATACATAATATTTAGAGACCCACTCAACTCCAGTTGGTGGCAGTAATGCAACAAGAAGTGACTTGCTAACCACCACAAAAGTAGAAGATGAAGAGGAAGAATAAAAGGTGACTGCGCAATGTGAAACTCAAAAATTCACTAGAAAGTAAATAAATAAATGATTTGTGTAAACAAATACATAAGCATAACCATTGGTGCCACCTATGAATAAACAAGTGCCCCACATGGGCCACCCCAGTTTAAAAGTCCTGGACACGGCTCTGGAGGAGAGCAGTCGATGCTGAGGAATCGCACACTGTGGCCTCTAAGGTGATGTGACAGACCAAGGTCTGGGCAGAGTGAGAAATGAGGGACTACAGGGGTGGGGGGGTGGGGGTGGGGGGCTTTACTCCCACTGGTCACATTATTAGGTACATTCTCCTGTTCCACCACATGCGCTCCAACTGGTTCAAGACACACATGAGAATAAGTGGGCGGTACTTCCGACATATCGGCCAATAGCTGCTGAATTAGCCCCTAGAGGGAGTAGCCCTTCACCTGTGTGATCAGGTAAGGCGTAGATCAAAAGGTTGAAGATAATATGAGGAAGTTATGGTGAGAAAGAGATGCATATGAAGGAAAAAGAGTTTTCAGCTGTATTATGTTGGATTGTGGATGTAAGAATTGCTGTGTGGACTATTTTAGTGGAGTTCTTTTAATGGACCCTTGTGGATGTAAACAAAGACCTTCCATTCCGTCGACAGATTTGTCCAATCGCCCAACCTTATCAGATGGAAGTAGCCATCAGAAGGGTGGTGGTGGTCCTAAAGGGTTGGATGTGATCAGCAGCAATACTTGGGTAGGCTGTGGCGTTTAAACCCGGCTCTGATCTGTCGGCGTCCACGCTTTGGTGACCCAGTGTGAACGAACACCCCCAGCAGCACCCGGTGTGGAATGAGTCCCCCCTGTTCTCCGCTGACATCGCGAGTTTGCTCCTCACACCTGCTGCTCAAATCTTCTCTTTTTCAGATCAACCAACAGAAGGTTGAGTGAAACTCCCAGAAGAACCTGAACTACTCAGCAGCAACCTCACAACATTCATTCAAATCTCCCTTTCCTCTCATTTCTGATGCTCAGCTTTGAACTTCTGCACGACGTCACCATGCCTAGATGCCTAAACTGGTGAGTTTGCTGCCGTGTGATTGGCTGAGTATATTTTACCCCTCTGTCTCCTCATTGCACCAACAACCACAAATTGTATTGATCATTGCACACAACATGTGTGTGTGTGTGTGTGTGTGAGTGAGGGGGGGGGGGGGCTTTAAGATATCACGAGATTTCCTCCGGTAACACCAGCATGTGACCATGCGTGTAAAAATAAGCTGAATATGAGACTCGTTTTCCAGACAAGGGGTGTAGCGGCGGCAGCAGCCGCACTCGGTGCTGGTCCAACGGAACCGTGCTGCTGCTGCAGAACCGCTCCTACACGCTGATGCTCTCCTTCAGCATCATGAAAACGCACGAGTCGCGGGTTTAAACCTATAAAGATAAATCCACGCTGCGCGATTTTTAGAATTTCCACCAAACGCGTAGCAGGACCGCGCTCCAGCAGCTCGCTGCGTTTCTGATGGGAAATAAAAGTTGGAGCCAGTCGCCTGTGGCTTGGCTGACATGGAAACATGGCGGAGGCGCTGGTCAGCGGCGTTTTCATTTACCTTCCCAGCCTCTGAGTGAACTCTCCGTGCCTGTTTGCGCTGAACGGAGGTGGTTAGATGAAACGCCCACAAAACTCACCAGGACGCCCGCAGCAGCAGCCGCGGTGGTCGCGGTGAGGTTTGTGGTCTTGAGAGTGGCCGAAATAAAAATGAAAGACACAAACAAGTCCCGTTTTCTGCCTCAAACCACAACTTAATGAGTTCAGATAAATAAAAACAGGAGGCGACGCCGCGACAGGATCCTCCAGCAGCAGCAGGAGGATCTGGAGCTCCACAGAGAGCAGTTTGGTGGTCCGAGAGGAGGTCACACACATCCACACTACGCCTCCTGCCGCTGCTGCTGCGGGGGAGATGGGCACCAGAATAATCCGATTACAGGATTGGGAACCTACCTTCAGGTCCTCTGCTGGAGCATTCCAACCAAACCGGCCCCGAGAAGAAGCCGACAGTCCCGCTTCTTTCAGCCCCAAAACATCCAGCGCCTCGGGAGCTATTTCCAAGCGGCCGGTGGACGGTGTGTGAGCATCGGATCTGTGCGTTTGTGTGCGCGTGCGGGTGTGTGTATGAGTGAGCGAGTGGGACAAAGAGGAAATGCGTCATCATTGATGGACCCAACGTTTTGTAGTCCTCTGCTTGAGACAGAAAATGAAACTACACAATAAAACATTTTATTTTATGTATTATGATTAATAATAATAATAATAATAATAATAATACTGGTGGAACAGGACAAATTAGAAACAGCATTTATTTCAGTAATCCAGTTTAAACTGAGAGACCATCTAAAGGAACCCTTTGCAGGTGTTTTTATTCAGTAGCTGACTAGAGTGTGGCAGGTCGAGTCTACAACAGTGAACCTTCTCGCAATATTCTGATTATACAAGTGCTGGCCAGTAAATTAGAATATCATCAAAAGGTTGAAAATATTTCAGTAATTCCATTCAAAACGTGAAACTTGTACATTATATTCATGCAATGCACACAGACCAATGTATTTCCACATTTCATAGTTAAATAATTCATAATGACAACTTTGACACCATGCTGTCACATGTAGTTAACTCTTTTACCATATCAGCTGGAAAAACATGGGGAGGTTTGAAATAAAGTTAATAATAATAATAATAATAATAATAATAATAATAATAATAATAATAATAATAATAATAATAGTGTTTATTATTATTATTATTATTACTACTAATAATAATAATAATTATTATTATTACTAATAATAATAATAATTGTTATTATTATTACTACTAATAATAATAATAATTATTATTATTATTACTATTATTACTACTACTAATAATAATAACAATAATTATTATTACTACTACTACTATTAATAATAATAATAATTATTATTATTACTACTATTACTATTAATAATAATAATAAACTTGCCTACATTTAAGTGCAATTCATATTTCCTAAAATACATGCTAATTCTAAGAAAATAAGCTATGATATAATAAAATAATACAAATACACAGACAGACAGATGATAGATAGATAGATAGATAGATAGATAGATAGATAGATAGATAGATAGATAGATGATAGATAGATAGATAGATAGATAGATAGATAGATAGATAGATAGATAGATAGATAGATAGATAGATAGATAGATAGATAGAGAGA
>SSNQ01034562.1:692352-728077 GCA_006942095.1 Nothobranchius kuhntae
TGTAGTTCTAAATGCAGCTGTAAACCATAATCACTTATAACAAATAAAGGCTAAAATGTCTGGATTTGCCTGAATTGACTCCGTCTCATAGATGAGTTTCACATTTAAAGGTTAAATAATTAAAAATTTTAACTTTGACACCATGCTGTCACATGTAGTTAACTCTTTTACCATATCAGCTGGAAAAACATGGGGAGGTTTGAAATAAAGTTAATAATAATAATAATAATAATAATAGTGTTTATTATTATTATTATTATTACTACTAATAATAATAATTATTATTATTATTACTAATAATAATAATAATTGTTATTATTATTACTACTACTACTACTAATAATAATAATTATTATTATTATTATTACTATTATTACTACTAATAATAATAACAATAATTATTATTACTACTACTACTATTAATAATAATTATTATTATTATTATTATTACTACTATTACTATTAATAATAATAATAAACTTGCCTAAATTTAAGTGCAATTCATATTTCCTAAAATACATGCTAATTCTAAGAAAATAAGCTATGATATAATAAAATAATACAAATACACAGACAGACAGACAGACGACAGACGACAGATAGATAGATAGATAGATAGATAGATAGATAGATAGATAGATAGATAGATAGATAGATAGATAGATAGATAGATAGATAGATAGATAGATAGATAGATAGATAGATAGATAGATAGATAGATAGATAGATAGATAGAGAGACAGACAGACAGGTATCAATAAAAAACAGCCCGGTTCTGTTATCCCCACTAGCGGAAGCACGTTTCCTCACCCAGCTTGTAAAAGTTGCAGCGTGAACCACAAACATTTATAAAACATCTTTAAAAGAGAATCTTATATAAATGAATAAAATTCTCCCCTGCAGCAAACATGTCCAAACACCAATACGATGTCAAAGTAGACATTCACAGATGATTTTTCACTCTACGAGGAAACAGCAAAGGCAGAGTTTTAGTAAAATGGCACCAAAATAACAATAATGTCTGTTATAATACAGTCTATAGTTATTTTATATTTAATTTTAGAATAAAAGCTCAACAAAAATTCCCCACTGATTCATTTTGACACTTATTTGATTTAAATTCAATACTTTTGAGCAGAAGGTTTTGCCCCATTTTGTTGCAAAACCTGGGGGCTCAGGGTGAAAGTGGTTAAAAATATAGGCTGAAGGATTGGAGGCAGTTGCTGCATGAGCTAAAGTTAGCGATGGGTCTGTGTTGTCGGGGTACAGTTGCATCCTAATGGGATCTTACACATGGAAGGGTCAAAGTTCAGGAGCTCCATCGCTGGACCACCGCAGCAGGTAATTCCTCACATTCCAAAATAATTCCAGTGAAATTAAATACGGTCTTCCCAGCTGCTGTTCGTCGGCTGTAGTCAGTTTTTATTTCAACTCTAAACTCAGTTCTAATAGGAAGGATTATTCTCTTTACTGATTACTAGCAACAGCAGCTCAGCAGGTAGGGTGGAGGGATGTGGGTGTGATTCCTGCTGCTGACTTGCTGATGGCGCTAAATGGCAGCCTCACCTTTGTCAGGCCGCCTCTGGCTACATAGCAGCTCACCACCACCAGTCCAGCTGAAATGCATTATACTCAAATACATTCTGTTAACGTTAAAGTCAGATAATCTGGAAATAATGTTTAACGGTTATGTTGCTGAAGCAGACTGCACGAGACTAAACATCTGTTTGAAATCTCATCATTTATATAGTTTTCTAAAGTTTGCCTTTGACCTGTTGAGTTGCCGGAAGCCTTGATTTTCATTTAGCACTAACACTTGAGCAAATGCTGCCACCTGGTGGCGAAAACATGCAGAGAAACGAATTAACAGCAACATTCAATAAACATGCTCCTTTAAGTTCATGAGTTAGTTGGAAGAAACAAGTCATTTTCTTTTGATTCAGTTAAACAACTTTATGGAAATTTTAACAAAATTTATTACAATTTATTTATAGTCTGAATCTCTCACACACACACACACACACACACACACACACACACACACACACACACACACACACACACACACACACACACACACACACACTCTGATCTGCTACAGCTTTAAGCCTGAACATGTAGATAAATCACTTAAAACAGGAGACGTCTGCTCCTCTGCTGATACAACTTTGGGTTTCGGTTCTTGGATTTCAGATTTCATTCCCGGCAAACTCGTTCTCCTCCGAGCGGCGGTCTCGATGCTCTGCACTAGCTCCACATCCCAAGGGTGAGTGACGAAGCTGAGCACCTCCCCATCCTCCACCCCTCCAGCTCTCCCCACTCTGCCTGCTCGGTGGATGTAGTCTGTGTGGGATTCTGGGAAATCGTAGTTAACGACCAGACGCACTCTGGAAGTGTCCAGTCCACGTGACGCTATATCCGTGCAGATGAGCACTTTCTCCGTGCCCTTCTGGAAGGAGTGAAAGATCCCAGCGCGTACAACAGCAGGCATCTCTCCCTGCAGCCGAGCGTGCTGAACCCCCATTTCCTCCAGCGAGTAGCCCACCCAGTTCACCGTGGCTGACTTGTTGCAGAATACCAGAGCAGCACCGGCGTGGTGGAGCTTCTTCAGGGCTTGGTAGAGCTCCAGGATTTTATCCGAACCTTTCACCTTCAGGAATGTCTGCTTGACGTGGGGCATCAGGAAGTGCAGCATCTTGCTCTTGACGGTCACTATTTTTCCAAGGTCTGTCACCTTGCTCAGCACCTCCCCAACATCTCCAGGGAAGGTTGCCCCCATCATCAACAGCTGGGCTTTGCGATCGAGGCCACGTGTTTCCTTGGGGTCACTTGCGATGTTTACGTGCATCAGAATGCTCTCGAGCATCTCAGAGAAGCTGGGGTCAAACATGGTGTCGGCCTCATCTACCACCAAGAAGCTCAGCTCACTCAAATCCAGATAATTCCTTCGCAGAGCCTTGACCAGGGCACCGGGCGTACTCACCAAAACATCTGGAGGATCTGATTTTAGGACCATCTTGATGTGACCGACGCCTCTCCCTCCACCTATGGTCCTTGTATTTAAGCCCAGAGAACCACAAAGAGTCCTGGACACAGCTGCCACCTGCTCAGCTAGCTCTCTGGATGGAACAACAACCACAGCGCCGATCTTGTTCGTGGTCTCAATGTTCATGTCCAGCTGTTTCTCCGCCTGCAGCTGCTGAACCACCGGCAGCAGGTAGCTCAGAGTTTTCCCACTTCCTGTTTCTGCAGCACAGAGGATGTTGTGACCTCTCATGACCTTAGGGATGGTCTGCAGCTGTACGGTGGTGGGATGGACGATCCCCATGAGGTCCAAAGCTTCTACCAGTTTTTTGCAGATGCGGAGGTTATGAAAGGTGACAGCAGGAGTTTTCTGTTCTTCGGGACGGTTGCCTGTGAGGCAAGGAGCCACGTCCTTCGTGTTGTTGATGATGAAATAGTCTCCGAATGATTTTTTGTGGTTCCAGCCTTTGGAGCAGAGGACGGGCGGCTCGAACTTCCCCAGGGCGTATCCCACAGACTGGTTCAGAGAAGGGTTCCTGCCCTGGATCAGGAGTTTACCAGCTGTGATGGTCCTGATCTTGTTTTTCACCGCAGTTTGCTTCACGCTTTCTACGCGCTTCACCACATACTGGGGAACACGAATGACCGCCGTGTCGTCTGGTTGTTCTCCCGTTTGACCAAAGCGACCCGCAGACGAGCGGATGTGTCGGTGAAGGGACCCGCTGGGGAGTCCGGGGGCGAACAGCCGGCTAGAACCGAGGACTCTGGAAGCAGCGGTCAACGCTAAACAGGCACGCTTCAAAGTCTGCATTTTTAAGCGGAACTGACGCTGAATTGTCCAGGTGACCGACGACGAGAACAAAAACGCAAAGATAAAACGAGTTCAGTCGCTTAGATAACCCCCTAAATCTTGGGTAAACGCGATAGCTCTGTTATCGTCCACAACAGCGGGAGCGCCATGCTTGCTGTGCGCATTTTGATGACGACAAAGGTGTGGGACTGTCCCTTGTGAATGAAAGAGCTGAATAAAGTTTTTTTTTCCCTCGCCAAAGGGATTGAATATGCTTTATTTGTGCACTTCAAAAAAGAATGTCAACTTTAATTTCACCGAAAAAAATAAATATTTATTTAATTTCATTCTGAAAACTTTATTAGTCTTAAAATATGAACAAACAAAATCATAGCTCATATTTAAATGAATCGAGGTACTTTAATTCGGCGCACATTGTTTTGTTGTTGCTGATCTATCATCAATTGTCTGTTTTTTCTTTATTACTTTACCGGAAAATATCACGGAGATTAAGGATTTACAAACGTCCCGGGGTCAGGCAGCAGCTCTAACAAATGCAGTTAGCCAAGTAGGTCAGCTGCCGGATATAAAATACAATCAAACTTTCTTGCAGGGGTTGCACCACAAAAAAAAAAAAAAGAAAACACCAATCTGTATAATAATAATGACACTATTATTATTATTATTATTATTATTATTATTATTATTATTATTATTATTATATAGAACGCATATATTTCCATTTAGCTGTTGAATAATAACAATTCAATACATTGTTAATTTATATATTGTATATTCACTAATTATATACATTAATCTAATTTTAGTTCATTAGATCAGTTAATTTCTAAATCTAAATTAAATCTAACATAACATCGTCATCTAGTGGCCCGAAAAGGAACAACCGAGGAACAGGAATCCAAATTCAACTGAACATCGTTCAAATTCATCACCAAATTCATCTGTTGTAGTGATGCCCCCGCATTGCTTTTCTCATAATTCGGCATCCCGTTCAAACTTGAATTGTCTGAAGAGGTTGTATTCTCCCTTGAAGACCAATCAAAAAAACTTGGTAATGACCTAAAAGTAAGAAACTAGCTGCGGTGACGGGAGAGCTGGGCTATCAGGTAGCCCACTGTCCTGGAGTGGAGCATCCTCTGTCCCTCAGCAACAAAAGCTACTGAACCACCCTCATCAGTTGAGCATGGCCAGCCAGGCTCGTCATCTGGTTAATGCTGCTCAGAGAACCAATGCTTCCCATAAGGGCTGGCTGGTCAGGCTAGAGATTTCCACCAACAGCAAAGGGGTGTTTAAACAATGTTAGTCTATTCAAAATTATTGCAAAAATTTGTAAATAAAAATGTACAATAGTTTGTTTAAAATAATCCCAATTATCAGTATTTTATCTTGAAAGTTTTTTTTAAATAATCAATAATACCACCACAACCACCGGATGTTTGGATACGAATAGGAATCAATCAGATTGACGACGTTTTGTAAAAACGGCATATGTGTGCGCTTGTTAACCCAGTAAACACATCTGTGTACATCTGTGTTAACCTTTAGTACATTTAGAACCACCCGTGTGCTCGCAGAACGTGTTTCCTGAACAAGTAATACCTTTTCTAAAGCACCTTTCAGCACAAAGTGAAACTAGAGCCTTATTGTCATTCGGAGCAAAACAAAGTTTCACATTGTGATAATCAAGTGGTCTGATGTACTACGCCTCATGTCATGTGACATCAGGTAAATACTGACTGTTTGCATAATGAGTTCAACTCCTTGTAGACTGTTGTCCACACACACGTCGGGCCTTAAAGCATCTGCAGCTAGAACAGTGAAAAGAACATTCCTGTTAATCGCTAATACACACATTTAGGGTGGTTAGAACAGGATGAAGTTAGCCCGCTTCAGCTTGATTTTCTTTTAATTAAACAACATCCAGGCTATGGAAAAACAAACTTACTGTATTAAAAAAGCCTTTTACAAACATTATTTTCTCTACAAAAGGAAAGCAATCCCTCAGTAAGCGTCACATCTCTGGGCTGACGCCCTCCTTTACTTAAAAATCCTCAAAGACAACAACCGTAAACCCCAAAACAACTAATGTACGCTCAAATGTTTATGTATGTGAGCTGTTTAGCTCAGTGGAAAGATCATTTACTTTTAATAAAAATAGACAGAATTCTAAATGAACAAAAATGCAACGAGCTAATAAGAGTACAGGATTACACCGAAAGACCCAAAGTGCATCATGAGGACAATTGATGTATTAATTGTTTCTGGGAAATAAGGGACTTGTTTGGCACCATGCAGCTGGAATGTGCATGCTGGTCTTTCAGGTAGGGAGTCACCGCGTTCCTAATGGCAAGGCAGCTTTATTTATAGAGCAAATTTCAAACACAGAGGCAATTCAATGTGCTTCAATGGGTGCCAAATAAAAATTCCAATTATTTTGTAGATTTTTAGAACGAGTTAATAAACCTAAACCCTTTTTTTTTTTAATTAAATATCAGTTGAAACTTGAAGAATGTTGTCACGTTGAATAATACAACGTTTTCAAATTGTGAAATAAATGTTATGCTTGATGACTGTGAAGAAACAAATCTGGACACTTGTTTAGCAACTGGAGCTTTGATCTTTGTTCTTTCACAAACTGTTATGTAAATAAAATCTTAATCAACAAACATTAAATAAATGTTTAAACAAGCACAAGTTCTCAAGCCAAGCAGGAAACCAGAAAACAAGCATTCATAAACTGTATTGGAATGTTTATTGTGTGGAGGTGTGTGTGTGTGTGTGTGTGTGTATATATATATATATATATATATATATATATATATATATATATATATATATATATATATATATATATATATATATATATATATATATAGAAAGAGAGAGAGAGAGAGAGAGAGAGAGAGAGAGAGAGAGAGAGAGAGAGAGAGACTTGAATTGAATTGAAATAAATACAGGCTGTTCTCCAATATACCACTAGGTGGCACCATCTAACAGTGAATACAGCAGTCACTAATAAATCACCAGGCTTTTGTATTGAAATCTGGCTTTTACTCTGAAGCAAAAAACAAGAGAAAAAACAGCAATGTGATGACAATCGTTATGACTGGACCCTAAAATGAGAAAAGACAAGAGCATAATAATAATAATAATAATAATAATAATAATAATAATAATAATAATAATAATAATAATAACAATAATAGTAGTAGTAGTAGTAGTAGTAGTAGTAGTAGTACTAGTGTATAATAATAATCGTTGAGTTCAGGGGAAGGTAGGAGATGTTTGGTCTTCAAGAGTTTCTTAAAGATAAACAGGGATGCCCCTATTCATTATGTTCTTCAACGAGCAAAAATACAAATAGATGAATAACATCACATAAAATGTTTGTTTTTAGCTGTGTTTACAGTTCTTGGGAACAGTCATGTTGGCACTCTGCATCCAGACTGGGGCTTTACTGTAAAGAGTAAAGCCTTTACTGGATCATCCACTCAAACTGCATTTCATGTCATTTGAACCTTTGCCTTTGGTGTATTTTGTCAGCTGGAAACCTGTAAAAATGTATTGTCCTTTTGTCTGTTTGTGCAGCCTACAGCGCTGCACGGTTTTTACCACAGTAATAGAACTTGTTTTGATGCCAATGAGCTCCATTTATTGACAACTGACAGCTAACAACGGTGGTGGTGGTGGGGATGGGGGCGGGGGCTTGGGTGTGTGACATCACGGNGGAGTTATTTTTGATCCAGCTTTAAGTTTAGACTCACACGTCAAAACCATCTCCCGCTCTTGTTTCTTTCAACTGAGAAACATTTCAAAAGTCCGTAAACTGGTTTCTACTGCAGATCTGGAAAAAATCATCCATGCCTTTGTGTCATCACGCTTAGACTACTGTAACGCTCTTTTTACTGGTCTCAGCAAAACCTCCCTCTCACGCCTTCAAGCCATCCAAAATGCAGCAGCCAGACTCCTAACCAAATCCAGCAGACGAGCTCACATCACTCCAGTTTTACAGTCCCTCCACTGGCTCCCGGTAGAATATAGAATACAGTTTAAAGTTTTAGTCCTGACCTATAGAGCTCTTAACAACCAGGCTCCAAGCTACCTATCTGAGCTTTTATCCCCACACACCACCTCTCGGAACCTTAGATCCACATCTGAAAACCTCCTGGCTGTTCCTCGAACCAGACTGAAAACCAAAGGGGACAGGGCCTTTCAGACTATTGCACCCAGACTTTGGAACAGTCTACCTTCAAATCTCCGTCTCTCTAACACTGTAGAGGTCTTTAAAAATAATCTAAAAACTCACCTTTTCATCCAGGCGTTCCCTCCCTAAATGTTTCAGAATGATGGCTTTGTTCGGGTTCACACCTTCACTTTGTTTATACTCATGATTTTATTTTCTACGTTTATCACTGCTATTGTTTTTCTGATGTTTTTATTGGTTAGAGGTATTTGCCCTGATCTTTATCATGTTGTACAGCGCTTTGTGATTTATATCTGTGAAAGGCGCTGTATAAATAAACTTTTACTTACTTACTTACTTACTTACTTACTTACTATACAGTCGTATAGGCCAATTATTGAAGGTTCCCTACTAACACAGGTCTGTTGCAACAACGTTGTCGCAACGTATTTTCTGACACCTTGTGATGTTGCAGGAATATCGTATGTTATGTAGTAGCGACTTCCAAAGTGAATTTCTGGAGGTTCTACTGGCCGGGCTGCCGTCAGGACGCGGAACACCACGTTCACTGCTGCGACGTCTGCACCAGCCAAAAAGGGCCTACTCAGCGCTCACGGGGGCCACTACAACAGTACCTGGTTGGAGCACAGATGGAACGGGTCGGGGTGGACATCCTCGGGCCCTTTCCCACTACAGAGGCTAGAAATCACTACGTTCTGGTAGCCATGGACTACTTCACCAAGTGGCCAGAAGCGTACGCGATGCCGGATCAAAGCGCTGCATCTACAGCTCAGCAGTTGGTGGACGAGATGTTCTCTCGTTTTAGTCTCTGGGCGACGCCATATTGGATGCCATGTTTCTTTCTACAGAAGCCCGTGAGGACAGAATGCACTTACTGATTTGTAACAAATGTTTAGGTTTATGTTTATGTAATTAGCAGATGCTTTTGTCCAAAGCGACTTACAAGTGATAATTAGCATGTTGCCCTTGAGGCTAACAACAACAATAACAACAACTTGACATCAATCATGGAGAGGAGGGAACAAGGAGTGGACAGTTGAGAGGGGGACAGGTGCAGGGAGGGTGCTAGTTTAGAAGATGCTCTCTGAAGAGCAGGGTCTTCAGGAGTTTCTTGAAGATTGAAAAGGAAGCCGCTGTTCTGGTAGTGCTTGGAAGGTCATTCCACATTTGTGGAACGATGCATGAGAAGAGTCTGGGTTGTCCTGAGCGTGGTGCAGGCACTGCTAGCCGACGATCCTGTGATGACCGGAGCGGCCGGGCCGAGATGTAAGCCTTTGCAAGAGGATTCAGGTAGATGGGAGCCGTACCATCTCGGACTTTGTATGCTATTGTTAGCAATTTGAATTTGATGCGTGCTGCTAGCGGTAGCCAGTGGAGCTCAATGAACAGAGGGGTGACCAGGGGCGGGGTTAGGCCCGACTACTTGGGCTCAAGCCCCGAATGTTTTGTGAAAAGCCCCAGATCTAAAACGTGGAAGTAACATGCAGTACCAAAGTCCAACAGAGAGGGAGCAGCTGGCAGTAGTTTGTATACAGCCTGCCTGAGCCTCCACCACTGAAGAAGCCCTTCAGCAGCCGGCTTCTTCTACAGTCTCTGCCTGAAACGCATGTGTGAAGATGGACGTAAGGACATTTTTTTAGACAAAAGGTACTGCGACAGAACCCCAGCTTTGATGATACTGGTGTTGACTCAGGTTTGTGTCTTATTTGAAAATATTTGTGATTTGTAATATATATGATGTTGACTAGTGCGTGTCACGTGTGTGTGTGTGTGCGCGCATGTGTGTGTTAAGCCCCGGATCTTCTTCAGTCCTAAATCCGCCCCTGGGGGTGACATGTGCTCTTTTTGGCTGATTGAAGACCAGACGTGCCGCTGCGTTCTGGACCATTTGAAGAGGTCTCACAGTACAGGCTGGAAGACCAGTTAGAAGGGCGTTGCAGTAATCGAGGCGGGAGATGACAGCAAATTGCACCAGGAGCTGGGTGGCATGTTGTATTAGGTATGGTCTGATCTTTCGTATGTTATATAGCGCAAAGCGGCATGAACGAGCAACAGAGGCAACATGATCTTTAAAGGTCAGGTGTTCATCAATCACAACACCCAGATATCGAACTGCCTTTGAAGGAGCCAGAGATAGGAAGTCATTTTAGATTGAGATATTGTGCTGTATGGATGGTTTTGCTGGGATGACAAGTAGTTCAGTTTTAGAGAGGTTGAGTTGGAGATGATGGGATTTCATCCATTTTGATATGTCAGAGAGACAGTTTGATATTCGTGCAGAGATAGTGTGGTCGTCTGGTGGAAATGACAGATAGAGCTGGGTGTCGTCTGCATAGCAGTGGTAGGAGAAGCCATGTGATTGAATGATCTCATCCAGTGAGGTGGTGTATATGGCAAAGAGAAGAGGTCTTATTACAGAGCCCTGGGGGACTCCTGTGGCAAGATGGTGCACGGTAGAGGATTGTCCAAGCCAAGATATGCTGAATGATCGTCCTGTGAGGTACGATTCAAACCAGGCATGTGCTTTCTCTGTGATGCCCATGGTAGAGAGTGTGGACAAAAGGAAGCCATGGTTGACAGTGTCAAATGCAGCCGATAAGTCGAGCAGGATAAGCACTGAGGATTTGCCTGTCGCTCTAGCTTCTTTTAAGGATTCCGTCACTGCTAACAGAGCAGTTTCAGTGGAGTGGCCCTTTTTGAACCCAGATTGGTAAGGGTCAAGCAGACAGGTTTTTGAGAGGTATTCTGTTATCTGCTTGAAAGCCACCCTTTCAGTGATTTTGGACAGAAAAGGGAGGAGAGAGATAGGTCGGTAGTTCTCCACATGATTTGGAGGAAGAGATGGTTTCGTTTAGCAGCGGTTTAACCTGAGCATGCTTGAGAGAGGTGGTAAATGTACAGGATGTCAGTGAAGCGTTGATCACGTGTGACTGCGGCTACTGTAGGATCAATAGCTTGGAGCAGCTTAGTCGGAATGGGGTCGAGTGGACATGTGGTAGGGCGGCTGCACGTGAGAAGCTTGGACACACAGTTCTCAGTGAGAGGGGGAAAAGAGGAAAATGAAGCAATAGGGCTTGAGATGGTTGGGCTAGAAGGAGTTTGTGGTAGCGAACAAATGGTTACAAAACTTTCAGCATTACTATGCGTTCTTTTACACATTTACCTCTTCACTCACTGCAAGTGATGAAAGGGATTCTGATGTTCTTGTTATTTTGCTGGAGGTTGCTCTACCAAGGATTTTTGACCCTAATGGCCATCTGTTGGTAAGGTCTTACTTGAACACAAAAATAATGCTTGCTTGCAATTATTTAGGAATCTACTGCTCCCTTTTGCCAGGGATAATACACACTGTCACTTTAAAGTTAGTGATGTTTTTACCTCTCCCCTCAATATCTACTACAAGAGATTTGTCATCATTAAAAAAAAAATCATCATTTTGTTTCTAAATTAAGGAGAAAAGACTTGAAAATATTGGTGGAAAATTAATGAAAAATAAACATAAATAGATCTATAAATATTACGGGTACTTTTACTGTCATTCTGTTGTGGGAAGTCAGTGCAAATAGTCAATGAAAATTGTGACAAGCTGCTTAGGCCCACGTCTATCTATATTTTTAAAGGAGTTCTGTGGTTTTAAAATAATTTTAACTAAATGTTTGTGTTGAAAACTTGGCAACTTCACAGGCTCACACATAACTGTCTCTGGAACCAGGAAGTAAGTAAGTAGTAAGTAAATTTGATTTATATAGCACTCATCACAGACATAGAATCACAAAGTGCTTCACATAGATCAAAACAAAATACAACAAAGTCATAAAATCATAATGTTCTCAAAACAGAATCAGATTAACATCAGGAAAACTAAAAGCCATAAAATTATAAATTTACATAAACAGATAAAAGATTAAAATTTTGAGTTAAAAACAAGAAAATAAAAGATTTAGGTTGAAGCAGCTTTAAATAAAAGGGTCTTTAGCTGTTTTTTTAAAGGTGTCCAGACTGTCTGTGCTGAGTAAGGATAAAGGAAGATCATTCCAGAGTCAGGATGCAACAGTCTGGAACTTCTAGAAGGTTCTGGTGGGTGGACCTGAGGGCTCGGGTTGGAGCATAAGGCTGTAATGATATATTTTAACCCTTTGATGCATGAATTATGAAATCTTCAACCATGATTTTTTTAACAATTTTTTTTCAAATGCAACAAAGTCTTCAACAGCTGTGCTTAATAGCAAAAATAAATAAATAACAATTTTAAGTACCTGTCCACTGTAGTGACCATTATGCATCAAAGGGTTAATTACATTTAATTAAGGACCATAAGACATTAAAAATTCATATCTAGTATGAATCCCATCTTATGGACACTGGGTTATTTAAATCAGAAGATTGGATCTTTTTATCACAGGGACTTTAAAATAACACTTTGCATTAACTGAGAGACAAGAGAAGAGAGAGAGACTTTCAAACATTTAAGGAAATTTATTACTAAATAATTTTAAACAATTTAACAAGACTAACTCTCTAATGATGGATGTTCTGTTTGAATGAAGTGTGAGGTGAATGGTGTGTGTGAATGATGTCAAATTCAGAACCCTCGCATCCGGAGAAGCAAAGTCTGAGTGGGAGATGATGTTTTGCTCCTAACTGATCAGAGTTTGAGACCCGTAGTCATAAACACATGAGACGCCATTGTGTCGCATCCACATATCTTCAGTGAGACCTCCGTACAGATCCGGATGCCAGGTCCACGACCCTCCTCTGGTACTGGAGCCAATGGTACAGAATCACAGCACGACAGACTAGTCCTTGGATTGTCTCCAGGTAAAAGCGACAGGTGGTTCACAGCATCAAAAAAGGGCCCTCCTTGGGTCAGCGAGTTCAGTTTTTATTCTGAAAGGTACCGTTGTTTGGTTGGTAACAACGACAGATTTTTCACAGCTTGAATGGTTCTCAGCTTAGAAAGAGAAGTATAGATGGCCTGTCCATACTTCACTTAACATGCGGTGGTGAACTTCATGAGATCTTGAGAACTGACTTAAGATGACGTTGGAACTGTTTTATTAATCTGGATGTTTTTGATTCTGGACGAATCAAAGCTGACAGATTTAATAAACACCACAGAGACTCTGCCACGCTTCAGGCTAGGAAGGTTCTGATTGGAACAGCAATGTGTCATGTGATTGTTTACCTTAGTGTGTCAGTGTGTCTAGGGACTAGAATACGTCATATTACTTATTAAAAACATATTAATCACATTATTGTGATTTCACAGATCGGTCACATGGTTATTACTGACTAACAGTTGTTTTGATTAGCTTGGTTGAAAATAGAGTTCTTGGATTTAATAAAAGAAAAGTAAAGAGTCTTCATCTTCTGTCTTCATTGCTGGAAAGTAAACAGTTTAGAAGTGAATGCATGACCTTGAGGCTGTTTCATGCACTCTGGCGCTGTGTCAAAGGGGAACTGTGGAAAAGATTGAATAACTTTAGAGGAATAGCTCCTTCATCACATTACAAGGCTTTAACAGTTCAGTAATGTAGGGAGAAGCTTGACCATGTGGAGCATTGAAAATTATATTCAGGATGCTAAAATGAACTCTAAAGTTAACGGGTAACCAGTGCAGAGACATCAGAATAGGAGTGATGTGTGCTCTTCTGTTTGCTCCGGTTAGGAGCCTCGCTGCAGAGTTCTGGATCAACTGAAGGCGGTCAAGGGCTGTTTTGTTAAAACATGTGAAGAGTGTGTTACAGTAATCTAGACGGGAGGAGATAAAGGCGTGGAGAACCATTTAAAGTTCATGTTTTGACACCAACCTTCGCAGTTTGGAGATATTTCTTAAGTGATAAAAACAGTTTTGGACCAACGTTTTTGAGTGACACGTTGAAGTGTGAAGTTGTCAGGTTGTGAGGATGTTCAGGACCCAAATATGCAGATACCCGGATGACAAGAGGCAGAAGGAGATTCAAAGTAAAAATCCTTTTATTTGTAGGATAAAGAACAAAAAGTAATCAAAGGCAGCGAGCCAAAGTCCAAAAGGTCCTGGGGAACAGGAACACCCAAAGCTCTTCTTAGAGCACAAAAAAAACCAGGAGCCAAAGCGTACGAAGACCTGAAGGCAAAGCTCACACAGAGCACGCGCAATGCTGACAACATACAACAATGAACCGACACCAGACACAGACAAGATAGAGCTTATATACACAGGGAGAAGTGATTAGGGAAAATGGCGGCAGGTGTGTGAAGGGAGAGCTGGAGGGAAGACAGGTGAACCTAATAATCAAAATGGGCAAACAGAAACAGAGGAAGGCCAAATAAACCTAAAAAACTCTAAAACACAAAACTAAACCTAAAGGCTGCGGGACGGACTAACACACACACACACACACACACACCATCACACACACAAATGCACTAATATAAACAGGAACGGGGAATGGACAAGCACACACACCCACACACAAACACTGAGCAGGGGACTGACACACACACACGTCGAGCTGGGGACAAAGAAGCTGGGGACCACAAGGACACAGAATGTAAATGAGACCTGGAGGGGCTGGGGATGAATGAGATGACACAAGACCTGGGAGGAATAGACTTAAAGGACTACCAACATAGGGCACATAATGGACGCAGACAAAGGACACATGAGGGCGCTATGAGACACAAAAGGGGAATTTAAAGAGGGATGGAGGACATAAGGAGACACATGGGGAAGACACAGAGACCATGACAGGAGTGACAGATTGTAAACGACTGCATTCATTTGCAGCATTTTTAAAAGGAGAAAACATGGCAACCCCCTCAGCCAGAGTAGGAAATTAATGAAACCTTCCCTTCAACATGACTGAGACATTAGACTGTTTTATGCTTATTACGCTGTAACATTATTACTTATTGCACCTTTAAATAAATAACACCACTTGATTCAAAGGCTTTTACAGCATCCACAGAGATGTTATATTTTCTCATTTTAAATGATCCACATTACATTAAAAATGGGGCAAACAGGGAGAACCAGACTGTAACGCTTCATGTTGTAGATCTGTTAGTAATTATAGTCGTTTGCTTTTTAATTGCATTGTTCTAATTTAGACAGAGTTGCAGAGCGGCGCTCTGAATTAGCCCTTTTATAATCAGTACTGAACTGCACGAGTATCTCTTCAGCCCACTTAATTACTAACAATTTTTTCCTGGAATTAGAACAACACACGTTGTTTTCTTCTAGTCTGAGCTGTTTGATGGTTTAGGAAACAAAACAAGCAGATGACTGCGGCGTAGAAGACGTAGGAATGGGCCAAACGTTATTGTTCTGTTTGTGTAAGAGGTGGCAGGTATGTGTGGAGCTGCTCACACATGCAAGAGGAGAACAGCTGAGTGCCTGACGTGCAACCTTCATGTTGTGAGGTAACTTTGCTGCCAACTGCAGCTTTACAGCCGCTTATTAATCTGGTTTGAAGGAAGACAGTAATAGAAAAAACATTATACTATTACAAAACCTGAACACCTTCTGATCAACACTGACAAACACAACAGTGGTCAGTTGTAACAGCTGGTAACTAAGCTGATTCGCTAAATAAATAATTTCAAAAACCCTACTATTTACAGAAACAGGATCCACCATAACACACTGGATAAGTATAAGTTCCTTTAAAAACCCTAACATTTAGTGGCCTTGTAGAGTAAAAAGAGTTTGAAAACCAACCGGTCCAACAAAGGAAGCAGCTAATGGAGACCATAAACCAGCTGAGTACAAAGCATCATGTGGATTAGCCTCCTGTTTACGTAGATGTCTGCGGACCTGACACAATTTAGTTTTGCATTAAATAATGAACTTTTTGCTCTCTGATGAAAAAGCTAATGTGAACACTGATGCAGGCCTGCCTGTACAGCTCCAACTATCTTCTTCCCTCACATACATGTTCTTGTTACGCCGGGGACACACTGGCCGCGGAAGCGTCGCGGAAGCACCGCGAAGCGCCGCGAAAATGAGACCGCCTTCATTCGGCGCCTTTGACCACATGGGCCGCCTCGCGCACACATCGAACTTGTGTGCGTGTGTGACCACGTGAAGGGGGGTGTGGTTTTGGGTGTCTTCACCGGAGCAAACAGGACAGAGAGGCAGAAAGTCTGAGGCAAGCAGTTAAGATGGATGACTTTAAATTAATTATGGAAGTTGAGAAACACAAGGAGCTGTACGACCCCCGAAAAACATGATTATTTACGTACCCATTTAGGAAGAAACTGCTAGGATACAGCTGCAGAATTGGAGCGGATTCCAGGAGATTCAACTGGCAGAAACAACTCATACCATAGGTTCACACACACACACACACACACACACACACACACACACACACACACACACACACACACACACACACACACACACACACACACACACACACACACACACACACGCACGCACGCACGCACACACACACACACACACTCAAACGTAGAGGAAAAGAGATGAGAAAAGGCAGAGAGGAAATGGAGGACACCATGCGTTTAAAAGAAAAACTACAGCTGAGCCGAGGCGCACCTCGACTGGGGCGCGTCTGATCTGAACGGGAGCGGCGAGCAGCGGCCAAATTTCGTGAGCGATTCGCTTCTCGGCGCTTCGCGGCGCTTCCGCGGCCGGTGTGTCCCCGGCGTCACTGTCCTTTTCCGCTTTTCCAGGTCCCGGAGGCAGCAACACTAACAGGGAAGGCCAGACCATCCTCTCTCCAACCACTTCCCCAAGGCATTCCCAGGCTCAACTAGAGATATAGTCTCTTCTGTGTGTCCTGGGTTGACCTCGAAAAGTCTCATCCAAATGTTTGGGGGCCTCATCCTGTCTCTTAGGCTAAGTAGAACTCTTAGTACTAGTGGAAGCGCCATTGAACAAGGCTAAACCATGCTGTGTAGGTACTAACAGGAAAGGTCCATAATGAAAAAATCCCATCATTCTAAATTGTCCTCATTTCATGTCCAGAGTCCTCTGACTCTGAAAGGCACTATACAAGTGTGGGTCATTCATCATGTAGATGGAAAACCTCATGGAAACAAAGGGTTGTATTGTTTTCATGGGCAGCAGACTTTTTCATGCTAAATGAAATAAAACCAAACCCAACATCCAGACATGGTTTACTGACCTGATGATTGAGCAAGGTGGTGTAACGTCCAGCAATGGTCAGTTTTTAGGTACAGTTTGACCATTCAACATCTGGTCAAAATGGAGACACGAGACTGCATGTGTCCTCTCTAAATCAGCCTGCCTTAATCCCACCAGCTGGAGCTCAGAGCCTGTAGCTCTGAACACATGATAATGAAGTGTCAATAACAATGTTCCCCAAGGTCCAAGCTTCCCTTTTCGTCCCACAGGATTCTTTATTCCTCCAAATAAGTGAACACTTGCAGCTTGGATCAGTTGCTAAATCAAAGAATGATTTCCTAAATTAAATATGAGCTTCTACAACTTATAAGCTAGATAATCAGTAAATAAACATTTGTTTATTGCTACTTATAATAATTATAATGTAATGAAATGCTTTTATTAATCTGTGCTCAATGATTGAAGTTGGAAATGAATGTTATGTTATGATTACATTGATTGAAATATGTTTCAGCATGTTTATATGACAAGGTCATCACCATTTGCACTCACACGAGGACAAGTAAGGTAAAGTTAAACCCATGACACATAGATAGCCCTTTACCCCAGATCAGAGCTTCCGGATCAAGGAAGGTGTGTTTCCGAGTTATCTTGATAATATTCCTAAACTTGTCAACCTCTGGTTGGCTACACAAATCATAACATGAGAACATTAAAACTGGATCACGCTGGTGATTCATCAGTTCTTGAGGAAAGCTTCAGACCGGCCATCTGAAGCAAAACCTCTTTAACCATCAAAGCTTTTGACACATCGTCAAAACCTTTTTGCACCTGCGAAGCTGATAAAGTTAACGGTTCCTGCAGAACAAGCTGGTATTGTTCTGACTCCTTCATAGTCCTAGACGCGCGGTTCCATCCGTCTGTCGTGACCCGAGACATCTCTGGACTGAAGGGTCTGTGCCACGGTATTCTACAGCCCTCCGGTGCCAGAGGTCGTCCGACCTCTCTGACCTTCAGATCCACCAAGAGGGTCTCTGAAAACGGGTGAAGTAGACACACAGATTGTGTCTGATGTGTTTTTGATAATAATCAACTTCTTAGCTTAACGCAAACCTAATTCTTTTACATCCAGAACTCAGCTCTCCTAGATACAGAAGTTCTGATAACATCGCATTCACACATAGGTTCATACATCACATCCAGTTCCATCCATCACAGTAAATGTTAGTCATGTTTTAATTGTTGGTAAAATAAATTCTTACTTTTATAAACCTGACTCTTTTCTGAATCAAAACAAAGTGTGTACAATCCCCAATAAACAAACAACCCTAGAATCCTCTGATTAACAATAAAGACCAGGCAGGGTGATATTCTATATTTAGAGTATCACAGCTTATTGTCATAAGTAGAGGTAATTTATATATTGAGCTCTAAAAGCACTCAATATACCAAACCCTACAGTGGGACCTTTACAGAGTGCCTGGCATAAAGGAAACTAACCAATAAGATTATTTGTGTCTGAAACAGGAATAAAACACTAAACTCACATCAATATTTCTAATATACAGCTTTTAGATTTACTTCCACTTTCAAAATAACCTTTTTTGTGTCAGAACTAAGTATGTTTCTAGCCAAGTAAGGTAATCAAAACCAAGCAATTCAGCGTCTGATTAATTCTAAACATTCACACATGCAAAACAAAAGGCGTTGAACTCCATTTTACCACCGACGAGCCTTTCAGCTGAAATACAGAACCTCATCAGCTTTCTGCTGATGGAAAATATATTCAAATCAACTGAGCAGTCTCTTCATTCCCGTGATGAATGTGTTGAACTCAGACAGAATGAGCAACATGGATGTTTCCAGGAAAAATAAATAAATTTCTTCTAAATAAACACGTAAAGTTAAGGACAATCTGTCCTCGCTTCGTGATTCAGACCACTGTCGCAGGAAATGTTCTCCAGTATGTCTTTTTGAATTGAAGTGTGTGTGTGTGTGTGTGTGTGTGTGTGTATTATTCTGCTCTGTCGGCGCGGCAGCCACTATAGAGCTGACTAATGCAGAAATAGACTGCAGGCTAAGCTTCTTTTTCCTGAAATGCCTAAAAAGTGAAGGCTGCGTTCCATGGCTTTTTCTCTAAAATATCTATATTTCTCTTCATCCAGTGGAAAAGTGCGTCACCGGTGGGAAAAACACACAAACACACACCTACTCAAACATCTCAGATACATTGAGAAGGACTCAGCGCTGCCGCGTGCTCTGGTGAAAGCTAGTTATAAAAAAACCTTTCACATGACAGTTTAATGTGTGTGTGTGTGTGTGTGTGTGTGTGTGTGTGTGTGTGTGTGTGTGTGTGTGTGTGTGTGTGTGTGTGTGTGTATACGTGTTGTAAGTAAACAGGTCTGTTTGTTTTGGTGCTAATAGCTCCCTCGGACACATCTCATTATGTTGAAAAGGCGGCTACATTAAAGCGTCACCAGAACCTCTATCCGACCACCAACCATCATAATAAAAACCTTTTTTTTTAAATGTATCTTCAACATTAAGAAAAACATAATGAATACAACACTTTTTGTTGCATTTTAAAGTATTTGCGCGAGTATTTGTTTGAATAATTATAATAAAACTAAAACAATAATATTTACGATGAAGAATCACGTGTCTCGGTCAAGCTGGAAGGAAGGTTACATTGAAACAGATTTTCTTCTCTGCCGACTGGGGGTTTGTCAGTTTTTGTCCTTTTAAAATCTGTGAGCCCGCGGGGTTGCCAAGTCTGCACTGAGCTAACGCTGCAGCGCCGGCATTAGTCATTCAGCACGGCTGGAAAAACGCAGCAGTGTTTTAATAATCTAAGCCAGTAACAAGCGTGACCTAAAAGTTATTTCTTGTAACCCTAAGAAGCTACAACACCTTTTTGCTTCACCCTAATATTGGGTAAAAAAGGCTAGAGGCTAACGTTGAGCTAACAATGCTAACGGTGAATTATAAAATATTGTCTCTAAAAACATCTCAAGCTGCTTTTTTCAATTACCAACAACTCAATATTAAAGTGAAATGTATGTATCTACTTATCAACTAACTGTGTGTGACTCGTCTTCACTCGTCATCTAGAAGCTTCTCTTGCTGATCTGCAGCGGCCATGAAACCAGTGTTGCCAACTGTTTTTGACTGAAAGTAGCTGAAGTTCTCCCCAAAAGTCTTCTTCTTCTTCTTCTTGTTTATTGGCGGGTGGCATCTAACTTCTAGGGGCATTTCCGCCACCTACTGTGCTGGAGTGTGAGTCGGGGTAAGAGCGTATAAAAAAATAAAAAATAATAAATAAATAAATAAATAAATTCTATTCAACAAACCACTGTGTTTTAGATACTCAATAACCAACCTAAATTTCCTTTCTTCACCATTTAGCAAATTCTTTACACTTATCACTCCACCTCCTACCCCCTACAAGTCGCTAGATGTCGACAGATGACGTCACATGCTAATTTACATATTGATGACTAATCACGCCACATTGGCGTTCATTTTCCACATAGCATCTAAAAGATTATACATATATATATATGACTAAAAGGGAGGAAAATAAAAAACTATGTTATGTGTTAAAGTTATTAATTAGTATGATTAAAATGGCCCAAATTACTTTGATATGCACCATAAATTCCAAAACTATCAATAAAGTGACATTAAGACAGATATGGTGTGGTGATCCAAACAGTTCTGTTGTAGGATATACCTCAGACTTCCTGCTCTCCTCATTCTCACAGACCTTTTCCTAAAAAGCAATTTTTTCACACCTCATAGTTTCTCAACTTCTCTGTTGTGTACTCTCTCTATCGTGATAATAACGGCACACCGAGCAGAAGGGAGCGTGTGTCTCATGGTATAACCATCCCTGTGTCTCTGAAGGAAATTCAGATGCGCCACAGAGCTGCGTGTGTAAAGAGGATGGTAGTTGAAACTCCCGATGACTTTATTTGCCAAATGCAGGAAAAGCCAAAATGTCTGACGGCTGCAGAACCAGAGATCGCAGGCCTGCGCCGTCTCTAGTAGAAGGGTGAGCCTGCAGCAGCAGGAGGCGTAAATCGGCGGTCTTCAGCTCTGCAGCTGTACCTTTGTCTTCGGTGAATCAGCCCGGCCGACAGCGGTTTATGATTCTCAGTCCTCGTGCACGTGTGCAGATTATCCTTCTCTTTCCTTACTCCCAGAAGAACGGTTCAGAGTGCAAATGGTTTCTTTGTTGCTAATCTGTAGGGAATATCTACAAGAAAGTTCTACAGAAAGTAGCAACGGGTCCTGAGAAATGTCGCTAGGTTTGTCGCTGTCAAAGTTGTGAGGGTGGAGATGGTGGACCAAGTGTGGTGGAGGGTTCCAGGAGGCAGAAGAGCAGGCACGGATGAAATAAAAATGGATTTAATAGCAACGGGAGTGACAGGACAAAACGAGACATGCACATACAATGATCCGACAAAGGACAGGAGCAAAACAGGTGGTATAAATACACAAGGCTAGTTAGGAAAATATGGACAGGTTAACGAGGGACAGGTGAAAACAATACGGACTAATCAGGGCAGGAGAGAGACAGTCAGGAGGGCAGGGGCAGATCGTGACAGTCGCTAGGCGCTTTTTGGAAAAAAAGTTGTTGAGGGGGGTCAAAAAGTCGTTAGGAACAGCGACAAAGTCGCTGAGTTGGCAACACTGCATGAAACTCACAGAAGAGTGAGATAGAGACCAGTGTGTTTTGAAAATGGGCTGCAGTAACCCAATTTGACCACGGGATGTCATTCTTACTTCATTTTTAAATAAAGTAATGGAAAACATTGCCATATTAAAAAAGTAAACTTGTAGTGATTAATTTCTTTTTATCGTCCAGTTAATTTCTGTGCTTGTTTCTATAAGATATCTAAAACCTGATCTGCTTGTTAAAGGGCTACTTTGGTCATCAGTGGGATCTAAGCATGCTAACAGGACAGGGTAATGGGTGTTTGCTGACATTTGCCTTCATTAAAGAGCAAGTCACTCCAAATCACCATGTTTTTGCTGATAAACTATATAAATGAGTGTCTGATCGTGCTGCAGACACGTGTAGTCAATAATTCAGCACTTTAGTTCATCTTAGTTAAAATTTAAGTATTTTGCCTAAAACTGTCAGCGATGCACCCTTGTCAGGTAAAAACTCAGCACTGCAGTTGAATTTAAATCTGCCATCGCTATTGGCTAAGAGGTACAGTATGATGTTAGATGGTACATTATGATGTCACTATGTCGTGAGTGTGTGTATTTGTTAGCGGCTCCGCCCTCTCGGTCTGCTAGGCAACAACATTTATTGCATTTTTCAAACAGGAAGTGGAAGTTGAGTAAGAATCTGGCAGGGGGTGACTTGCTCTTTAATGAGTCTGTTGATCTGGTCTTGAGCGAAGACGAGATGAGCCAAAAGGAAAACTCTGCATCTCGTTTTTGGTGACGATCCGGATCAGGGCTTCCAGATCCCGAGTCCTCCTATAGGGCGGCTGGATTCAGACTTGGAGATTGGTGAGGAGCTCCGTCATCCGGGGCGAACTTGGATCTGCTGCTCCTCCTTAACAAAGGGAGTCGGTTTAGGTGGTGCTGATCAGGATACCTCCTGGTCTTCTTCCTTTGGAGGTTTCCCAGATTCTGGGAGGAGACCCAGATCTTACTGGAGAGGTCATATGTCCCCTCTGGTTTGGGATCTTTCAGGAAGGGTTGGAGAAAGCCTCTGGGAAGAGGGAGGTCTGGGTTTCTGTCCTGGACCTGGTATTTCCTGATTATAAAACAAATAGGTAGGCTTCTAATCCTGCATAGTCTAATCTGGATGATCATCACCTGGAAAAATCCCAAATCTATCCAAACCAGGACTTGTATGACTAATTTCTGCTGCTCACAGACTAAGTACATACAATCTTTAAATCAAAGATGGCGGATGACTTAAATAGTTTTGTGGTATTAGGTATTTGAACCTCTGAAGAAGTTGATGATATAAAGTCAGATTTCTTTTATTTTCACTGAGCTCATGCCTGCTAACCAGAGGGAACTCTTCAGACGTCTCTCTCTCTCGTTGGAGTTCTGCTTGATTGTTTCACTAGAGGTGATTAGGACAGTGTGGATTTACTGTCATGATGCGTTCTGTGGCTGTCTAACTGTGTTACAGCCATCAGGGATGAGACGGCAGAGATCGGAGCACGCACAGCAGCACGAGAAGACGCCTGATTGAGCTGTGGATGAAGGTCTTAACCTCCTCCTGCCTTACTGATGGAGGATGGGGTCGAGGATGGTTCTTCCTTTAATCAACATGAAGTCATTTGAGGGAGAGCTGTCCCGTGGTGACTCCCCGCTCCCCCATTCTTTGTTAGAGACACGGGTTCGATGTGCGCTGGGGGAGGATAGAGAGAGGCAGAGGAAGCAGTGGGAGGCAAGGGGGAGGATGTGGGGAGGCCATCTGCCACCGAGCATGCTGGGTCAGGAGGCTTTTGTTGTGAAGGAGTGATGAGACTGATGGATGGATGTTGTCACCTACCAACGGTTTAATCAAGTGAAAGTGTCCCAGCATGTGACATGTTTAGTTCACACACACACACACACACACACACACACACACACACACACACACACACACACACACACACACACACACACACACACACACACACACACACACACACACACACACACACACACACACACACACACACACGCCACCCACAGGGGCAGATGATGATTCTCCACATTTACTAAATCATTTATATGTTTGTCTATAGATTAAACACGATTTAAAACACAATTAAGAGATGAAAAATGTTCACAACATGCTGACTCTGCAGACCGACTTCCTGTGAATCATCAGAACATTTTAATTTACACCAGATTTGGATTATTTATGGATTAAATCACAAACTGTCAGCTCCTCATCCCTCACCCTCACCCCACTTCAATTCAATCAGGAAAGAAAAAAAAACTGACAAGAATGTGCGCATGCGCATTCTCAAATTAAAGCAGCTGCGTCAAGTTGCATTGGCGGCGGAAGTCTAATTAAATTACTTTCAAAATAAAACAAGTACGTTTGAACAGAAAAAATTTTAAATTAGAAAATATAAACAGTCAATAATTAAATACTAAAGCATCTGTTTTTATTGGGGTTTGTTGTTGCTGCTTTATAAAAAATACTTTTTCTGTTTCGGTGTACTCTGGCATTCCTACTTGTGCCACGGTTGCCTCCTTTATGTTTTTGACTGATTTAATTGAAGCTGCTTGTTATTTTGCTCTTTTTCTCAACTTTTTGCTCGTAAGCATTTACTCCTATCTTTTGTATTTTGTAAAGTATTTTAATATTTTTGGTTTTATGGACCTTATAGTGTCCGGAATAAAGTTTGATGATGAATTCTGACTTTGGACAGAAACTTGTTATTTTTATAGGAAATTTGAATGAATGATTTTTATTACCCATTTGTGAAATTTATGAAAGTCATCCCGAATAACTAAAACCAATTAATAAAGTTTAGAACTGCATTTAAATCATGGCAGCAATTATTTTTCTGACACCTTAGACATTTTTACTGTTATAAAACGTTTATATTTTTGTTCTCAAACTTAAATAATTCGCTTAAAAAAATCAAGGTTAGATATTTAATCAGCTTGTAAAATAATGTGTTGATCAGTATGTTTGAGAGGAAGACCTGTCGTGGTGGTGTCTGTTCGTTCTTCAGATATTTGACATTCATCATTATTAAACCATAACGAGGTTTATTAGTAAGGAGACATATCATTATGATCATGTGTGTGAGACTATAGCTGGGGCTAATTTACATCTCCAGTTTCTTGGCAGTCTGATGCCGGAATAAAGACTAAAGAGTTTGTAAATATTAAAATCTGTACTTTAGTAAATAGACCAAATACATTTCATTCATGTATAAAATAATATAAAGTAAGTAAGTACATTTTATTTATATGGCACTCATCACAGAGATCGTCAAAACAAAACAAATATCGTCGTAAAATCATAAAGATAAAAACAGAGTCAAAAAATTATAAAATACCATAAAATAAACCATTAAACACTGCTTATAACTCCAGATTAGCCTTCAAACACACAAAACACCAAACAGGCTAAAATAACTGATCAGATTAATTATTACACTTATAAACACAGACTAAAGAAGTCACAAAGGTATATTTGCACATTTTGTCCTGTTGCTTGTTTCTTTTCTTGTTTTTATTAATTCTAGTCACCCCCTCTACTTTAAAAAGCCATTACCACTGTCTGACTGTTGTTTAGGTCTGACCTGATAACGATGACTTCGGCCCATTCTGGACTCTGATTAATCTCAGAGGACTAAAGCTAACAGACCCCCCACTGATTTACCTAAAAGAATTATTCTAAAACATGTAAAGAGAAGATCTGCTTTGCTTATGTAAATTAGTACATGAGGGAGTTTAAGGACTAAATGCTGAAAATTATATTATGGCACAGACAAAAAATCTGTTCATCTGATTCACAGATGATCACAAATGAAGCAGCTGCTGATGATTGAGCTGATCATCTTCATCGATAGTTTCACGTAAAACCTTGTTTTACACAGAATCTTGTGTCAGTTAGGTTACAACAGATTTTTATAGAACAAAATATGTTTTTAATCCACTTATACATGTCATTTTAAAGATAAAGACAAAAATGAAATCGAGCCTATAAAAGTAATCCATATTTGTCTTTTTATCATTTTACAATAGTGTGCCAGAGGAGATCTTTTATTTTGAAAGGCTGACCGGAAGTGAGTGTAGCTTGTGGTTTGGTCCGTCGGAAGCAGCTGGACCGGCAGCAGCAGTAGATGCTGTCCCATCATCAGATCACACCCAACGGGGCTGCCGCGCACCGCTCCTCCGGCTCCAGCACCATGTCACCTGGGTTCAGAACCGCAGCCTGAGCCGAACCGAGCCCGGAAACAAGAGGGAGGACCGCCAGCACGCGCACACGGTCACGTCCACACGCGCGCGCGCGGGTCAACGGCAGGAAAGCCGCAGCGACCGGGAACACCGAGCGAGGCGAACTCTCAACTGCGCCGCGGAATTTTCGCTGCAGAACCGCGTCCCGCAACGAGTCTCACGCGCCGCTTCACGCGTGGAAAGGGCTTCCAACATGTCGGGGAAGGACACCAACAGCGGGCACTACGCCAACTATGTGGGACCGTACCGGCTGGAGAAGACGCTGGGAAAGGGGCAGACAGGTGAGTGGAAAGCCCATCTGAGACCGCGCGGCTGCGCGTGGAGTCGCCTGGGCTCCGCGCGGCGTCACCGCACCTGCCTCCGTGACATCACGGCGCTCTGTTTGATGTTTTCTGGTGTTGAGTGTGCTGAATGTGAGGGTGGATGCGGGAAAGCTCCTGGTTCACGCAGAGCTGCTCAGTGATGATGATGATGATGATGAAGGTGGCGGCGGTGTGCCTTTAATGCTTGTTGTCAGGCAGAGGGAGATGGGTGATGATGGGCCCTTGTGGTGTTTCCTTCTCTTTTAACTCCGTCCTTCTGTCACATGGGCCTCTGCAGAAGAGGCAGAGCAGTGATGCTGCACCGTCCGGTCCCTGCGCGCGCGCGCACGCACGCGTTCAGCCCCTGGGTTGTGCTGCAGCTTCAGTGCTGCAGAGTTCGCTTTGCACCTTTTCTTGGTGACTTTAGGAGGCAGAGCAATCAGAGCCAGTCTGTTCAAACTTCTTAGCATCAATGCCGAAATAAACCAGTGACGTTGTAGCATCATCCAGTGAGACATCCCATAATATATGAACTTTTCTGCATCTGTGCAGTCATAGAAACCCTCTCATTGAGTCTGATGTATAAATCCATCTCTAAGTATTGTACGTCAGCGTCATTAGGGGAACCTCCCCTCCGTTCCCTGTTCCTGAGACAGCAGCCCAGCCATGTGGGTTCCCACCCAGGTGGTTCCGGCCCGGTTCCCTGTTCTGGATGCCTCACCATCTGTGATCACACGCAGCCAGCCGTGATCGGTTCCAGCAGGTAGGAACGATTCGCTGCCCTCTCTCTCATACCCAGCCAGTTATCTTTGTGCCAGAGTCGTTTCTGCTGCTTTTTTGTTAAATCGTTGTTCCCCAGCGCCCCAGCAGAGGAACCGAAGAACACCGACAAGTCCACCTCATTATAAACGAGCGTCACGGATGCTGATGTAAGTTTCTGATCTGTGAGCAGCTAGTTCCTCCCCTCTGCAGCTGAAAAGCAGCTGCTGCTCAGTGGGACCTACGGGTCACCCTGCAGCCTGCAGGTGTGGAAGCATCACTGATTCTGACTTATTGTGATTTAGTTTATTGATCAGATTCCTGCAGATGTGCTGGATCATTGTGACATCACCACGCTGCAGAAACAGTTGCAGGTATCGTTAGTATTGATGAGGCTCTCAGAGTGATTAAGTTTACCTTAATTAAAGTTGGAGAACAGTGCAGAACATCTGGACTCATCCAGACCTGTGATCTGGACCTTTCTGTCCTCTGAAGAGCTCCTCATCCATAGATGGACAGTCGTCCCATGTGTTCGTGGTTGCAACAGGTCCAAACCCTCCACCGAACCTCAGGTTCTCTTTGGTGGCTCTGCTCTGGGGATGGACCAGTTTCCATCTGAAGGTGTCGGGGTTGAAGTTTAGTCCTTTTCCTTTTAACTTGATGCTGTTTGGGTTTCTGGATCTAAGTTACTGAGTGAGTTAAAGTCTTCACTGCCAGCTTTTGTTGGTGAGGTCAGATGTTTGTTGGAGTAGATTGTCTCTCTGGTGCTGGAAGTCCAAACCTGTTGGATTTCATGTGAACCGTTTTCCAGAAACAAGGACAGAAATCCTCTTAAAGTCTGATGGATTATGACGAGTTCCGGAGCTCCGACTCCATTTTTCTGCTCTTTCGACTTTTAAATGAGTTTTTTTATGTCCATGATCACAAACAGGAAGTGCTTTCTCACCGCCTCAAGAGCAAATTGTAGGAAAACCGTGACCTTTGTGCAGGTTGTTGTAAGCTTATTTACAGGATTAACTGTTAAATTCACCTGTCTTTAGATGACTTTACACACAGTTGGTGGGCTGCTGAAGGAGGAAATAGCATATCAAAATAAAAGCTTGCTGTGACTTTATTTGTGCTTTTGTGGAGGGAACATTTTAGTCTCCTGCTGTGAATGAGCTGAACTGTTATCCTGCAGCATCATCGTCTCTCACGGGTGATGTGAGAGAGAGAGAGAGAGAGAGAGAGAGAGAGAGAGAGAGAGAGAGAGAGAGAGAGAGAGAGAGAGAGAGAGAGAGAGAGAGAGAGAGAGAGAGAGAGAGTGTGTGTGGAAAATGTTTGAGATTCATCACATTTTTTGGGAGCCGAGGAGAGATAGACAGAATATTGTTACACGCTGATGCGGCTCCTCTTTAGTCGGGTTTATTTGTTGCCAGAAATGAAAAGTATTTAAAACTATAAACTAACTGCGACTTGAGTCTTCACAGCAAGTCGTCGTCTGTCTGATTTTTTTTAAGACAAAAACCTGATTTTGCGGCTCGGAAAGCTTAATTCTGAATCCGTTTCTAGGTTCTGGTCTGGTTGAAGACCCGGATCTTTGTCCCTCCCTGGTTCAGTTTTAAACAGGTTGATGCTCAGAAAACCTGGATTATGTTCTCGTGTCTTTCTTTTCTGAGTCGTTATTAATGCCTGTTGGGTGTTTTTGGGCGTGAGGACCGGTCCGGCTCCCCGCTGTGCTGCTTCTCTGAATGTTGGCCCCAATCTTTGGATTGTTGTCATGGTTTCTTCTCTCCTCCAGCGACAAGCCGCTCTGCTTCTCAGCTTTTACGACACGTCTGCCAATATTTTCCTCGTTTCCTCGTCACGTCTCGGCCTCGCTGATCCGTGTGTCGTTTACAAACCGCAAATATTTCTGTTTGAGTTTTCATCTCATCCACTGGTTCAGGTGCGTTTTTACTGCACATGAAGCACATGCAAACCAAGGTCCTTGCAGCAGCAGATGCTATAACAACTGGAGGTTTTCTGCGGGGTTTGCAGCTTCTGTCGAGGTTCTGCTGAGAAAAAAAGTAAATTAAAAAAAAACCGTGAATCCCAGTGGACTGGAAATGGCGAGCGTTTCAGAAACTATGATGTAGCGGCCTAATGCTCATGTCCTCTAGAAGCCATAGCGAAGATACAGGTAATAACAGAGGAGATGGGATCAGAATCTTTACTAAAGATGGGGAGTTCCTTTGGAATTTTATTCATTTTTCCATGTGAGGATCATCCTTTCATTTATTTTCTCCATGGGTCTCCCGTTGGTTTACATCATCACCAGGCATGGACGTAATTTTGGGGGGGACAGGGGGGACATATCCCCCCCACTTTTTCCAAAGTCAAGGTTGGACCCCAGCACTTTTTACCATCCAAAAACAATATTACGCTGTATTAAGTTGACACTGGTTGAGCTCTAGGACCAAGCGGAAAACAGCCGTTTGTGTTGAAGCCTGTTTCCTATTAGAGCATACTGTAAAGACCCCCCCCCCCCCCCCCCCCCCCCCCCCCCGTGTCCCCCCACTTCTAAAGTGCAAATTACATCCATGTCACCAGGATTAAGAGCTTCTGCTTGTATCTCCTTATTCTGTAACAAAAGCCTGGCTCATCCCTTTAGTTATGAACTTTATCTGTTTGAATGGATCAGAGATCAGAATCAAAAATGTTCCTCTAGAAGTGTTTTGGTACCAAAACGGAGTCCAAGTCAGCAAAAACCCAAAGACCAATTCCTGGTCTGGAGAACCGCTGATCCTGAACCGGTTGGAGAGGTTACCGGAGCGCTTGGCTGTTGGAAGGAAAACTGGAAGGGATGAGAGCTGGATCAGGAGTTCTGGACTGGATCAGGAGAATGAAAACGGGTGTAGTAAGTGATCGTTTAGTGTGAAGTTTAAAATCGCTGGTTCTGGTTCTGCTGAGCGTTCGGCGGATCTGAGGATAACGACACCACAGACGTCCCACCTGTGTTCTAATGAAAGTGTCACGTAGTGATGGGGAGGTCCCTGGGCAGTGATGTGTGTGTGTGTGTGTGTGTGTGTGTGTGTGTGTGTGTGTGTGTGTGTGTGTGTGTGTGTGTGTGTGTGTGTTGGGGTGGTGCAGACAGCAGGGAGAGCCCAGCACAGATGGCTGCCTTTAGGTGGCTGAAATACAGCTTCATTATCAGCAGGTTGCAGGTGGCGAAGCTCCCATCAGTCTCACCATGAGCGCATTCACCTGGGTTCATCCAGATAAGAGTGTGTGTGTGTGTGTGTGTGTGTGTGTGGGTGTGTGTGTGTGTGTGTGGGTGTGTGTGTGAGTGTTGGGCCTGCTGGATTTGCTTGATTAAAAGGAAAACAGACAAAGTAACTTTTATGCTGCATTTGCCTCCAGAGGGATAAAAATGGAGTCCGTCTCACCTGTAAACTACAAATATAATCCAGATGGGATCAACTTTTAAAATATTACCATAAAACATTTAAAACCAGCTCAGGTAAGATGTTGGATCATCCATCTTGCAGCCCCGTCTCACCTGCTGATGGAGACAGAGGAAGCTTTCTGCAGGTTATGCTCCAATTCTGGTTCAGAGATCCGATACCGGTCTCACGGTTTATCTCTGATCTGCTGTTACCGAGGCTCAGGACCCAGTTTCTTCTCAAGGAACAGAATAAATCTTTGTTTATTCTGAAATTCATGTTTCTGTGATGAAAGCTTCCAGGCAGAGGACCTGTGTGAGTTAGCGCTCAGTGATGTTCTGTTTTGTTTTCAGGTTTACCGATTACTGATAAAACACATTACTGGCCAGAAATCTGGTGAATCAAGCAAGAGTTTTCCCTTTTATTTCTTCTTTCTAGAAATAATCTTGTGATCTGTGTTTGTCAGGTGGATCTGGACGGATCACAAAATATTACAGATTTATTTTTCATCTTATTACCATCTGATTATATGATATAAATTCGTGTTTTACCTGAAGGTTGTGTGATTTATTGTGAAATTAATGTTTAGATATTTTTTTCTGCCCTGATTGACCTCAGAGATTAAAAAATCAGATTAATGATGAGAATTAGCAAATTCAGATTTCTCTACAGCTACACACACACACACACACACACACACTTTTGCTGGGAGACAAAAAGCTTCTCTGCAGACTGGAGGGGGTTATTTAAAATTATAGCTGGTGTCGTCGTCCCCCCATTTTTAATGCTGCATCTCTTTGCTTCGCGTTCCCCCCCCCCACACACACACACACTTCTCACCTTCCCAGTAGAGGGTCTCGGTTTCCATGGAGACCGGAGGAATCCTCTCTTCTTTAGCTGGTTGGAGGTATCCCCGCTCCTCATGACCCACCAGTCCCAAAGGGGGTGGGGGGTGCTTTGCTTGAGCCATTAAACAAAACCCCCCGCCCCCCCCCCCCCCCACCCCCCCCCCCCCCCCACCCACACACACACACACACACACACACACACACACACACACACACACACACACACACACACACACACACACACACACACACACACACACACACACACACACACACACTTCTGAATCCCTAAGAGCCGTGGCGTCTCTGGAGGATCCGTGCGGTGAATCAGCTGCACGTTGGGCTGATTCTGCTTCACGCTGATGTTTATTTCACATGCGGCGGGTTACCGGCATGAAAGCTGCTGTTAGAACTTCTCCGTGAATTAATGATGCAACAAAAACCCCGCTCACTTCACATGAAACAGAAACTTTGATATCGTGGGAAACGGGGAGAGCAAAGTCTCTTTATCGTGTCCGTGTGATTCGATTATCTGGAGTCATGCTCCACACACACACACACACACACACACACACACACACACACACGGATGGGGTGTGAGACACCTTGTTATGAGTTTATCTGACTGTCGTCATCAGCTGATGCAGAGGCGGACCAGGAGCTCTGAGGGAAAAGTTTTGTAAAACCACAAAGTTCAGGTTTTTCCAGTGAAAATCTGTAAGTTATGCAGGTTAATCTGGCCACTTAGCAGTTTAGTTAAATCAGGTGATGCTTTAACCAGCGTCCACCTGAAATGGTTTTAAATTCTGTCATGATTTAATATTTGACTGATATTTACAGTACGTTCTAATGGGAAACAGGCTTCAACACAAACGGTTGCTTTCAGCTTGGCCCTAGAGCTCAACCAGTGTCAATTTAAAGAGCGAGTCCCCCCAAATCAACTATTTTTTCTCATAAACTATATAAATGTGTGTCTAATCGTGCTGCAGACACGTGTAGTCAATAGTTTTGCACTTTAGTGCATTTTAGTTAAAATTTAAATTTTCTGCCTAAAACTGTCAGTGTTGCGCTGTTGTCAGGTAAAAACTCTGCACTGCATTTGAATTTAAATCTGCCATCGCTATTGGCTAAGAGGTACCCTAGAACGTAAGCTAGTACCATATGATGTCACAATGTCGTGTGTGTGTGTGTGTGTATTTGTTAGCGGCTCCGCCCTCTCGGTCTGCTAGGCAACAGAATTTGTTGCATTTTTCAAACAGGAAGTGGGAGTGGAGTAATACTCTGGTAGGGGGTGACTTGCTCTTTAATGATAAATGATCCGCACTTGTATAGCACCTCTCAGAGTAAGGACTCCAAAGCGCTTTACACTACAGTGTATCATTCATCCATTCACACACACATTCATACACTGGTGGGGATGAGAGGCGAGGCGAAGTAATATTGTTTTTGGATGGTAAAAAGTGCAGGGGTCAAAACTTGACTTTGGAAAAAGTGCCCGCCCCCCCAATTGCATCCGTGGTGCTAACTTTGTTTTGTTCATTTTTTCATAAACATAATTTTGTGGATAAAACTGAAATGAAAATGAAATAACTTGAAAAAAGACTAAAGTGATGACTAAAACTGATCTGCATCTTCATCACTAATAAAAGACGAGACAAAAATGGACGACGACAGAAGCCCGATGAAAGATTGATATTTTTTATTTAGTGTTCATTGGTTTCCATCCTAGTCAACCACAACAAGATTAAAGCTGAAACGAACGGGAAGTCTCAGGAGAAGAAGAGCCAGCCGTCCCCTGCAGGCTGCAGGTTCTGATCTGACAGAAGAGTGATTCTGGTTCCGTCTCTGGGGACTCCTCGGCTCTGCCCTCAAAGCTCCATTACCTCTGCTGTGTGTTCAGACTCGTGTCCTGAATTTGTCTCCAGTCAATTATGTTTATAACGTGGAGTTTTAATGAACTGCCTCAGCCACGCGGCGCCGCTCCAGAATATTAAAACGCCGCTGATTGTTTCCATGTTGGCGGTAAATCTTTTGTACATCAGTGCAGGTGCTTGTGTGTGAAAGGTAAAATATGTTCCCACCTGCTGCCGCTGCTCCGCTTGGCTGTAAATTAAGACTGTTGAGGACGTCTGCGTCACATCCAGAGGGAAAGGAGGTTTGGAGGTCCTGCTGGGCAGCAGCACGACCACGAGCTCCGTCGGTCCGGTCATCTCAGGACAATGGCGGCACCTGTTCAGGTGGAAGAGGAGCAGCAGAGGTGCTGTCAGACAGCTGCGGAGTAACGTGTTCCTTGATCCAGTCCAAAGCTCCTGATCCAGTTTAGAACCCATCATCCAGTCCAGAACTCCCAATCCAGTTGAGAACTCCTGATCCAGTCCTCATCTCTCTTTCAGCCCTCCTTGTCAGCAGCCAGACCTTCCTGGGTTTTCCAGATGATCTGAGAGTCTGAAATAAGTTTTCAGACGGTTTCAGAACATGTGCTGATGAATATTTTTTATTTGTGTCACCCGGGCCCGTACCAGGTTGTAGCTGCTGGGGAATAGTCGGACACAAAATTCTTATTTTCAGTAGAAACCGCTTCATTTTTGGGTAAGCTGCACAAAGATTGAGCCATTTGTGTGAATGTGGTGAGTGAGATACTGGATGTAACTTCGACATAACTCAAGGGATGAGCCAGACTTGTTTCGAGTCTAAACAGAACCGGTTAGAACTGGATATTAGAGCTTTTTCATACCAGCAGTTTTATTTACTTAAATTGATTAAAAAACAACAACATAAAAGCAGCATAAATCCTGCATCTCAAATTCAATAATAGTTTTAAATTTGCTTTAATTCACTCGCCAGCAGAAACCGAGACCATCAGGAAATCATTTTCTTTCATTCTTTGAATGAAAAATGCGGATAAAGCTTTTGTTTGTAAAGAAAAATGAACAAATGCGTAAAATAAAGCTGTACAGCTGTTGGCCTTTGCTCCGTTTTTTATTAATAAACATTAACAGGGTCGTGTTCTGAAACCTGTCCTGGTGAACCTGGTTCTGTACAGACCCGCTCTCATGGCCATGTTTATCTTTACCTCTCTGCTAAACTCTCATCAGATTATCAGAAACTATTATGACCCGTTTTTTATTTTTGTTTTAACTGTTTCATTTCAGTTATTTATTTATAAAGCCCCTTCTGCGCCCAAGGTGCTGACCACAACATAATAAAAATATAAAACCATCAGAATAAAATATAACAATCGTAAAACCAACATAAGAAAATGAAGAAAGGAGAGTAAAAACAAAAAATTAAATCCTGAAAAAGATTAAGAGGCCGGGGCATCGAAACCGGGTAAAATTTGCTAATTAATCCTGGAATGCCTCGACAAAAAAATGGGTCTTAAGGCGAGTCTTAAAACCCCCCAATGAGGGTGACTGACGCACCACCAAAGGCAACTGGTTCCAAAGTGCAGGTGCCAACACCGAGAACGCACGGTCCCCCCGTGACCTGCACTTAGTGCGTGGAACGATCAACAGCTCCCTGCCGGCTGAGGGAAGGGCCCGCGAGGGGGCATGTCTATGCAAAAGGTTGCCAAGATATGCTGGAGCAGTTCCGTGTAAGGCCTTGTATGCCAGTACCAAGACCTTGAATTTTGCCCTGTATTGCACAGGCAGCCAGTGAAGGGATGCCAACACAGGGGTGATATGCTCCCTGCGCCTAGTGCCTGTCACGAACCTAGCGGCTGAGTTTTGTACTAACTGCAAGCGTGCTACCGCACCCTGACCAAGGCCGGCATACAGTGCACTGCAGTAGTCGAGCCTTGAAAGAACAAAAGCACGTGCGACAGTCTCTAGATGTACTCTGGACAGCAGGGGCTTAATTCTGGCTAGTCGGCGTAAGTTAAAAAAACACGATCGCACAACCTGGTTGATTTGCGTGTCGAATTTAAGGGCTGAGTCCAGTTGTACTCCCAAATTTTGGATGGTGGTCTTTAGCGATGGGTACAGAATTCGGTACTTTTTAAGGTACCAACCGAATTCCACAGTACCGACCGAGCACCGATTCACTTCATTTGAAACGGTGCCTCGTTTCGGTACCCGTCCATCATAACAAGAACTTTCCTAGACAGCTGCGCATGCGCAAGAGCGTTATGTCGTCGGTCGCTGCGAGCGAGTTGTAAACAGAGCAGCATGGTAGAAAGAACGAAAGCTAAAGCTTGGGTCCACTTCACTAAATGTGATGGGTAACTGGGTGATGATGAAACCAGCGACAACGATCTAAGTGAGACATCCTCATCTTAATCTGCTCCGGTAGGTAAATAAAATGTTTAAGATAACGTTAGCTTGAT
>SSNQ01034562.1:735464-745691 GCA_006942095.1 Nothobranchius kuhntae
GACAAAGACAACGCTGAGAGCAAATCTGGAAGTGGAGAGGCGGGTGGGCGGGGGGCGGAGGAGTGGATGGAGGGGAGGGGGGGTAAAATGCTGTGGATGAATAAAAGCTGGGGGGGATGGAGAGGAAAGAAGGGATGGAGGAGGGGTAGGGAACACAAAGCTGGCAGGGAAAATAAATGGGATGGAAAAGATCTGAGGAAGTTTCTGATTAAAAACGGGAGATTTTTTAAATAAATACATCAAATAAAGACTTGATGGTGATGCGGTGATACCTTGGCTCTGGTCCATCTCTGAAACACAATCCAGGCAATGATGTCATCTTTTCTGATTGGTTGAAAATTGCTCATTACAGCTTGGTTGGTGTTGTGGGACAGCCAATTAGACACCAGGATGTGACAAAGGCTCCGTTACAGGAGGTGGTGGTGAAAGCTGCTCCTCACAGCTGGATCTGAATGTCGCTGACCGAGCACACAATCCCACTTCCTGTTTCCAGGCACGCAGAAACACAGCTCTGTTCCAAAGGTCATCGTACACAAGAAGAATTTATTTATACCTCAAGGGTAAAAATAAATCCCTCCACCGTAATCCTGATTGGAACAAGGACCTGGTCAGAAATGGAATGTTCCACGACGTCTTTGGCTTTTATTTGATGTAAGTGAAGCAGAGATTAAAACAGACACCCATCACATGGCGGGATTGGGTTAGGGTTGGTTTGTGTCCAAAAAGAAACTGATCCGTAATAAAAAGGAAAAAAGCAATTTAAAGGCACTTTCTGAGAAGTTTCTCAAACATTTTCTGCTACGCTTCTTATGCTCTTACCAATGATAACCAATAAATTTGATGTTTTGTCCATGAAAATTGTTAATTTTAATCGCGTTCAATCCTGGGAAAACCTCATCCTGTCGTAAGCGAGTGGGAGGAGCTTCGGTTTGAAGTTGAAAGTTGAAACTTTTGCCTTAGAGGCTCAGCAGCAGAGCCGTGTGTCTGTGTCACAAGCAGGTGTTGTACCTTATTCTGCAACCACCACATTCTGTGTTTATGTGGAAGAAAGGGTCGGACCTTTGAATTTTGTTTTAACACGCAGCTTGCTTGGAAGGCTTTTCCCGAGAACAACATGCTGCAACTTAACTCGGCTAACAACATACTCTAGCCCCGCCTCCCTGAGTCGTTTATCAACTATTTGAACTTTTAACTGTTTTTATGAGTTTCAGCTGATAAATGTGGTCACCTGCCCAAATATGAGTTGGGTTACCCTAACCCTTGTTCCATTTCCAGCTAGCTAGGAGCTCCTTGGTAGCTGCTGATGTTGGTGGGCCCTCCTGCATCCCAGAATGCAACGCTGACCTGCTTCAGGAGGCTGTTTGGCTCTAGCTGCGTTCACATGGTTGCTGTGTCTGATAGAGGTCGAACTACGTTCACTATAAATGAACCAAGATCACCTTCTTCTTTGTTAGCCTAGCGATAGCCGCCACAGCTAATCCACAGTAGCAAACGCAGGTTTTACAGATGTAGACCTGAAGCTCAGGCTGATCTTCGTCACGTTGTTTGTATTTTATGTAGGAAGTGTTCGTAATGATCCAGGAAGAGAAGAACCTCGTCTCAGGTTGAAGAAGAGAACCAGAGCGAGCTGGTCTTTTATTCTAGGGACAACTCCGTCCTGCCCTGAGTGATGAAGGACGAACGCCCAGGCTGCTAAAAGGCTGCTGGATTCTGTCGGCTGTAAGCGAGTAGAAGTGATGGTGTCTAATGACTGGATCACGGCTCTGACTGTGAGCTGCTGCCCATCTGTCGTCACGCTGGTTTTCTCTCACCAGCTGCTGTTCAGTCACAAAAACGCTCCGCCGGAGGAGAGATGGCTCCTCGGAGCAGGGTTGGGACAGAGTCCGGGCCGTCCCACAACACGGTCCTTTCATCACCAGAGCTGTGATTCAGTCTGAACGTTTGTGCGTAAATCTGCTCAACGGGCGCTTTTCCAGAAACACTCAGTGGTTTGAAGGAGGTCCGACTCAGAGCTCCTTTGTTTGGACCGAGGAGGAACCTCAGATGCCTGAGACGTGCTGCGGATCTAGATTTTACTTCCTGTTATCAGAGGTTTCATATAAAAATGACCCCCATGGAAGGAGGACTTTTTGTGATCAAATTATGTTTAGATTGTGTTGTTTTTAAAATATTTGGACAAAATTTGAGCTCAAATGTTCAAGTTTAGACTTTTTTCTTCTATAAAATGTTTTTTAATCCTGGTTTTCAAGCAGAAAACCACACATTTAAATGGAGTCAGAATAGAATAAACATTTTATAAACGCATTAAATTCTTGTTCAAATAAAAGTTCAAGCAAACAAAACAAAAAATCCACAAGAGTTTAGTCGTCTGAGTTTAAAAACTGTTTCAGGAGAAATAATCTGAGATTCTGGGAGCGACTAAATCAGGATAAACTAAGAACAAATGAAGATATTTTTACTGAAAATTGCTGAACATTCTGCAGCATTTTCCATGTTTTCTATTCCTGTTTTGTGTGTCAGTCGAAGAACGCGCTCGTCAGTCAGGCCGAGGCTCACATTAAAGACCGAGACGGTTTAAGTCCAACTTCAGTCCCGGCAGGTCCAGAGCTCGCTCTCTCCTCATCTCTGTGACACTCTGAGCCGAGCAAAGATGCTGCAGGAGAGACGAATGTGACGAAGACGACTGCAGATTGATGAACCGAGACGGCAAGTTAAAAATGGAGGAGATGACTCGGCACCCGTAGATTTGTCAGAGCCGGGTCGGGACAGGAGGGCGATGGATGTGATGGTGAAACCGGTGGATGGATCTGAGGGATGGGAGCTGCCGGCCACTTCGTTGGTGTGCACCCATCTTCCCTGTCAGGCTGATGAAGGAGTCAGCCTCCAGCACGCCGCAGACATCCAACTCATAAATACACCCTCGATTTATCTCCTCGCTGCTAATATTAAACAGAAGGAGGACCTAACCAGAACCTTCTTTCCGCTGAAGGCACAGAGAATAGACCGCGATGGACGCTAGTTTTATGTGCAGCCTTTTCTGTGCAGAGTCCTGCAGGCATCATCCCAACCAGTCGCTGCAATTAGAGCTCGGCTCGGTTTAGAGCCTGAAAACAAACGCGATGTTCTGCCTGCATCGACCTGCAGCTCAGGCTCCAACAATAAAAGTCACAACCAGAGAAACTCACTAAAAACCCGTTTCCTCTGGTTTCTAGTAGGGGCAAAACTTTCAGAATAAAACTGCTAAAAGTCTCTTGTCTCGTCTTCCTCTGCTTATCCGGGTCCGGGTTGCGGGGGCAGCATCCCAACTAGGGAGCTCCAGACCGTCCTCTCCCCGGCCACCTCCACCAGCTCCTCCGGCAGGACCCCAAGGCGTTCCCGGACCAGATTGGAGATGTAACCTCTCCAACGTGTCCTGGGTCGACCCGGGGGCCTCCTGCCGGCAGAACATGCCCGAAACACCTCCCCAGGGAGGCGTGCAGGAGGCATCCTGACAAGATGCCCAAACCACCTCAACTGGCTCCTCTCGATCTGGAGGAGCAGCGGTTCTATTCCGAGTCCCTCCCGAATGTCCGAGCTCCTCACCCTATCTCTAAGGCTGAGCCCGGCCACCCTATGAGGAAACTCATTTCGGCCGCTTGTATCCGCGATCTCGTTCTTTCGGTCATTACCCAAAGCTCATGACCATAGGTGAGGATTGGGATGTATATGCTAAAAGTATAAAAGCCAAACCTGCATTTAGGAGTATTTTAACATTTGTGGACCTCTGGGGAATTTTATGCTCCAGGAAATGGTGCAGGATAGAAAGTCATCTGTGATCCACATCAGGCTGCAGCTCTTACTGGTTAATTCCTGCTGTAGGTGCTTTGTGTCTCAGTCGTACCTGAGAGGATACCGGGCCGTTGCAGAGATGTGTAGGAACAAGGAATAAACTCAGAGGGTAAAGAGACAGTTTCAAAAAGCGAGGAGATTTTCACTTTGGCATTTCGATTTGGAGTTTTGATTCATTTGTATTTTTGCAGAGAAAAAAATGAAGTTTTTGTATTTTTATTTTAGACTTGCATGATAAATAAACCAGCTAAGGGGTAGCGTGTCCACTCTGAGACTGGGACCCAATGCCTCCCTGCTTGACTCAGCATTAAAGGGTTGGATGGGGAGGGGGGGGGGTTAAACCACCAAATGTTTCTGCAGCTCACTGCTCCCCTGGGGGGTGGGTCTGTAGCGTCATGAATGGCCTCTAATTTGTGACAAAGGTCACATTTTCCCAGCTGGGTCAAGCTGGGTCGAACTGTAACTTTGCCCCACAGATTAACCCGCCAGGAGCCGTGGTGTCTGCTGAAACACCATCTTCATCTGCTGCTGTTCCGTCCCAAGATGAAGGACACTTCAAGATTTCACAATAATAAATTTTAAATAATAATTTTAATAAACTCTTGACTTTATTACTGTTTATTATAGCCATCATAATAATAATCTTGTTTCAGTATAAATGTATTTTAATTACTGAATTGACTTATTATGCTTTACAATAATAATAATAATAATCAAGTAATGTGTGTTCAGTAAACCAGAAGGTCTTCTTGCACGTTTAACCACCTCACACAGAGAGGGTATGCAGGGTAACGTTTAAAACACCTCACATGTCTTTATTCATGACAACAAGCTTTCTGACGCTGAGAGGGCGTGTTCTGAGGTTTGGTTAAAACTAAATCTCCGCAGCTGTAAGTTCAGTTCTTGAACCATACCAGGAGACGAGGGACGGCCGGCCAAGTCTCTACTAAGCATTCTGTCAAGCCGATAGTCTTGCTTCGAATAAACGCACGTGCAACCAGCTGACGCAAAACTCCTTCAGAGTTAAGCCAGACGCTCGACACCGTGTACCCTGCGACACCTCTGGACCAGATAGTCGGTTCCACTCGGGTCTTCTCTACCGGACCGAGTACCTCTGAGGCTGACAACATCCTCCTTGACCTCCGGATCCACACAGAGGGTCGTCTTGCTGGGTGAGGTAGCGGAGTCGTTTCCTAAGAAACGACTCCGCTAGCTGCAAAACAACTTTCCACCCAGAACGCTTCTCTCGCTGAAAGAAACCTTCTGATTCATTCACGCATCCAAAACCTCGCATTTCATTTTAGTTTCCTTTCAGTCACAGGTTTGCTTTAACCCTTTGATGCATAATGGTCACTACAGTCGACAGGTACTCAAAATTGTTATTTATTTGTTTTTGCTATTAAGCACAGCTGTTGAAGACTTTATTGCATTTGAGCCCCTCTATTTGGACTTCAGTAAGCCAAGCCAACGTATTTCATGCTCCGAAAGCACGCTGCCCACTGAAGTGGACATGTAATAAATTATTTGTAAATTATAAAATTTTGCAAAAAATATTAGTTTAAATTTGTTTCATTCACATCTAAAGACGAATGAAAAAAATTGTTAAAAAAATCATGGTTGAAGATTTCATAATTCATGCATCAAAGGGTTAAAACAAGTTTTAATATAACATTGTCTGTTAAAAATTGTCATTTCTAAATTGTCATTTTTTAAAAGTTAGTAATAAATTCTTAACTTCTAAAAAAAACTCTGACTCTTCTTTGAAATGAAACACAGAATGGTGTCTATATTTTTGGTTATTGAATAAGCAAAGATTCCTTTAAAATTCTGATTCAATAAATACACTTTTGCTATTAAATTTAATTATCTTAAATTAAAATTAATCTTTGGATTAGAAATAGACCAAGCTCGTTGACATATGAACTTCTATCGATTATATAATATCCTAGATATTTATATATGATAGAAGCTTCATTGTTAACTTGTTTGGATCTTTTCTCAGGATCTAACCAAACTGATAGCAAACGGTGTTAAATCCTAGTATGTAATTATAAACACGCTACAGGTCCAATGCGGAGAACAAATTTTGCACACACGTTGGTGTGTTTGATAGCTAATGGGACTTTAAATCAGCCCGTAACCCTAAACGTTAGCCTGCCTCTGACCGGACGCGGCTCCTGGAAACCGAATTCACGTCAAAAGTAACGTTCAGCAGGGTTTTACGTTGTTTCAGAACCTCGCTTCAGTCCCAGAACCCGTCTCAGCAAAGTCTCTGTGAGGATGAAAACTTGATTTTTTGAAACTTTTGTGACTCCAGCTGCGTTCTGCCTTTGAGTCTTTCTGCCGGCTCTTCGCCTCTGTTCTGTCATTAGTCACACGCGATGCGCGAGTGTGTGAGACGGATGCAAGTGTGTGTGTAGTGATCCAGCTGCGGCGGGTCAGCAGACGGCCGCTTTCCCTCACAAACACAAACATCTAATAGGATTTGTGTGTCTCATTCAGGCTTACGGCAGTCTGACACTCGCTCTCCGTCGCTGTGAGAGGATCTGGGTTCAGCAGCCTGTCAGACAGACGAGGCTCAGAGGAAAATATGTGTCGTGGTTTACGGCAACAGATTCATAACGATGAGCTGTCTCATCAGCAGGACGGGAGAGAGTTATGGTGTTCACCGCTGATGAGTGACACAGTAATGACGTCCTGTCTGCGGTGAAGCGTCAACTCTCCTGGGTTGTTTTTCTTTGTGATGGTTTGTTTTCTAACAGAACCTGAAACCTGAAGGCTGGTTTTGGATTGTTGCTTCAGTATTTTAGTTCTGAAGGATTGTGCTCATAATGAAAGTACGTAACCCACCACTGTGCTGCATGGATCGCTGTGTGGTTTTAACCTGGAAGAAGTTTTAACATGCAAGACTTGGTATTGGTATTATTCTGTCTTTTTACGTGCTTTTTAAACCGTTTTTTACCATGATTTATGAGCAACATTATTTTAATATCTATATAACTTTTTATATTACAATTCTCATTTTAGCTCTTTTGATTTTATATTTTAACCTTAATTTTGGGAGCCCTCTGCCCCGGCGGCGTTGGCCGGCTGTGGTGGCCTGGGTGCTTTCCAGGTGTGCCTAGGTGGAGGTGGGGGTCTCTGCCCTCCCTGCCCTGGGCGCCCTCTGTCAGTGCCTCGGCTGCTGCTGTGGATCTGCTGCTGCCGGGGCGGATGGCTCCCCTGATGGTGTTTCCTTATCCTTATCCTAGCTGGTCTGGCTCATCTGATCTCAGTCAATCATGTTTTTTACCATGGGGAAGGGGGCGCGCGTGTGTGTGTGTGTGTGTGTGTGTGTGTGTGTATATACATGAATGTTGTGAAAGGGTTTTTACTGTAAGACTGTTTTTAAATTTCTGGGGATGGGCGAGAATGTGGGGCCTTTTTAATTTGTTAAGCACTTTGAGTTGCATGTATTGTAGGATAAAATGCTGTATAAATAAAAGTTGATTGATTGATATTGCTAGCCTTGTGAAAGCATTAATAAACGGAACATTTGTGATATTTTGGGTTATGGTACTGAATTGAACATTTTAAGACGGTGCATCCGTTTCTTTTACATGGAAACATTTAGTTTTTGTTTGTTGCAGTTCAAACTCAGTCCGCTGGCAGCAGATTTTACCGCCTTTATTCTGACGGAGCAAAATGTAAGGAAGTAGCAAGTCAGTTTAATTTATACAGCTCTTATCACAGACATGGAATCACAAAGTGCTTCACATAGATCAAAACTAAATGAAACGTAATGATCTCAAAACAGAAATAGATTAACATCAGAAAATAAATAAATAAATAAATCAAGATCTTGCGCTAACACTGCAAGTGTCTGCTCTGAGTTTTTCAATAAAATTCGTATTAACAGCTGAGGTAGCTTGAACAGTCAAGTAATAAATAACATAAATTCTTCACTTTTGGACTTTATTGCAAATATAAAAAGTCTAATATAACAACAGATAGCACTTCAACTTAAAATACCTGGCAGGGGTCTATTGGGCTCGACACACAGGAGGCGACAGACGACCGCGATCAGCGAAATTTGTCGCCGTCGCTTTTATTACCTGACACACGGGAGGCGATCCGCGGCAGCGGCAAAGCCGTCTACGCGTTCTGTTCCGTGGCGAAAGCGAAACTTCCGTTGTTTTGTTTGGCTGTGTCAGGTTGGAGGGAATTAAGGTTATTTAAGCGGTTCAGAGTTAATAAAGTGGTAGATATGATGTTTCACCAGGTGCTGCTAGAGTTATGTGAAATCTTACTTCTGATTTTACTATAAAACATAATAATAATCAACTTCTCCTCCATGTTTGCTCGGAGGTGTACGGAGCATACTGTCCGCTCATTGGTCAGTGAATGAAACCTCCGTTGATTGGTCCGAGCACGAGCGCAAAATTTCACACGCACGTTTTTCGCGTTTCGCTTAGTAGGAGGGAGACCCGCGATTATAGCTTTGTCGCGCATGTCTCATTGAAAATGAATGGAGGAGAGTTGATGTCGCCTCCCGTGTGTCGAGCCCATAATTTGCCTCGGCCCCCAAAATGCTTAGATACGCCCCTGGGCATGGGACGGAGTTATGAAGATGATCTGAATTGTATCAACTATATAAATACTACATGCTGATAAATGATTGCTTTATACAGTGGGATAAATCTACCTACTTTTTATGTTTTTAAGAACTTTGTTTTGTTTTCTTGATTTTTATTTTCCTGTCTTCCTGTCCTGTCTGTCTCTGATCTTCCTGCATCTCCCAGTCCTCCAGAAAAACTCCTGCCTGCTTCCTTCTTTTTCACCTCACAAGTCACTTTTTAACTAGCTGATCAAATTGATCTAGTGACCGCAAAAAAAGCGGAGTGTGCGCCGCGCTGCCCGGCTGCGCCAGTGACGAGCGCTGCAGCACGAGCGCGTCCACACGTCATGCTGAAATACAGACAGAACTTACCGGTGAGAAAATGAACAGACACGAACGACTGTGTGTTAATTATATATTTTTTTGGTGACGCCACTTAGAAACTTAGAAGATGTTACTGTGGCTGTGTGCAGAACGCGGCTGGAGTTCATGAATAATCAGCGGTCTGCCTGCCGCTCTCTGCATCTCAGCCCAAAAGGATCCCCGCTACTCTGAGTCCATATAAATAATATAATACAGGTAGAAACTGGATCTTTTTTGTGCTCCTTCTGGGTGTGTAAGTTAAGGGCATCAGGGAAGCCTGACAACCTTTAAGGAGAACCAAGTTGCTCTCCTGTAATTTGAACCTAGTATCCGAGTCCGGATCGGGGCTTGGACCGGGAAGTAAAGCCCGAGTCCCGATCAGTCTGAAACCACGTGATTGGGACCGATTTCCGATCATGTGATCGGATCGGGACATCCCTACTTTTAACGTCCACCTGGATAGTTGAAACCTCCCCCTCGCATTGCCTCGGTCCAAACCCGACCAATGATGAGGTGGCTACCCCCACCCCCACCCCCACCCCCACCCCCCTTCACTTCATAGAGCGACCAACACATCACTAACATGTTAGATAGCAAGGTGGTTAAGAATAGGGGTGAGGGGAAGGTTAAATAAAGAGGATAAGGTCAGGGTGAGGTACAATGAGCTTGTTTGGTGCCCTGACTGCGGACATCCCATCGCGTCAGTTTTATGCTGCATTTGGGATCTGCAGTCAGAAAAGGGGAAAACCCCTTTTCGTACTTCAGTGATGAAAAAGGGCACTTTTGGCATCGGGTCTGACGGAGGGTGACGCGCTGGGAGTGAGAATGTGTTGCTGACACAGAGATGAAGTAGGTTCCTTTAATATCCAAATCTAGACACGTGTTTTTGTGTGTAGGTGTGTGTTTTTGTGTGTAGGTGTGTGTTTTTGTGTACCAGAACCCGATTGTCCCCCTGTGATTCAGGTCTGTCTGGTGGCAGTGATTTAGCTGCAGCCATTAGGGGCAAAGTAGCGTTAATCTATCTGACAGAGCAGAGTGATAACAGTCTCATTAAACCATCGATCAGTCACCTGAGTGGCCTGATGGGAGGAGGGGAGGGGGGTGAGGAAGGGGGAGGAAGTCCAGCGGAATAAAACACTAGAATTATTTTTAATTCTCAGGTATTCTTACATGGATGGAGGAGAGGAAACTGTATTTTCTGCCCTTTTTGCTTGTATTTTTGTGACTTCAATATTTGCATTCTAACCATATGTATTAAGTGTAATCATGACGTCAACGAATAGCGACTGAACAAACTGTCCGCCACCGAATAAAAAATGTAATGATTCATATTTAACACTCACAAATATAACAAAGTGCTTTTGCAAGAACGTTAAAGGTTCATCTTCTTTCAACGACATTAGTTGTTTCTGTGTTCTGTAGCTGGTGTTTACCTAAAA
>SSNQ01034562.1:750909-785775 GCA_006942095.1 Nothobranchius kuhntae
AGTTCCTTGTAGTGGGATGGAGCTGTCCGTGGTGCTGAAGCAGCAGACACATCTAACCCTCAGCTCTGGGAAAGCAGGTGGTGCTTTTTTAAAGTCCGGTTGTGTTGAAGCTGCCTGTCATCTAAACAATGACCCGGAGACTCATCAGCATCGTTTACCGCCACACCACCAGGATTCCTCAGATCTACGGCAAGCCTCGGGAGCATAAATCTCCAAGCCTGGAGGCAACGTACAAACGCTCCACCGAGGCCCTGGGGGCATCGTTTGTCTTCTGCCGTCGCCTTTTGTGGATATGGTGGTGTATTTATGTAGATTATTGCTGGAAAGTAGGTTAAGATGAATGTTGTGGAGCTGGGACCAGTAGCACCATTAGCTGCCTCTGAGCTGAGTGAGCACTCTGAAAACCAATCAGTGCAGGAAGGCTGGATATGAACAGAGCTGTGTGTGTGTGTGTGTGTGTGTGTGTGTGTGTGTGTGTGGCCTCCATACTGTACTGAATCTGAATTATTGTTGTTTTTTCTGAAGGGAGCAACAGAAACAAATTCATTTCCCAGAATCCCTTTGCACATCTGTCCTTTCGTTCAGAGCCAACAGTCACATTCATTAGGACATCCCTCTGTGGTTCTCCTTGTATTGCTACCATCTCTGTGTTTGCTTCTGTCCATATTGTCCAATAACGCGCGTAAACACACACGGGGCTCAAACAGCCGATTCTCCTCTAAATGTCAGATCCTCGGCGCCGTCTTGAGATTCGATTTGACTGAGACTTTTTAATAGAAAAGAAAAGCAGCTCTCTGACCTTTTGGCAGCGTTGCTTCAGCAGAATAGAGGCGGTTTTGGTGGACAAACACACGTTATCACAGATGTAGACATGTCTATTACCTGCAAATGTTGTATTTGTAAACTGGAGTTTGTCTCGTGTTTAGTTCTGATTTTTTATTAGTGAAATAATCTAGAAATAGTTGCTGCTTCAGGTTTACTTTAGAGGGGCTGAAGGATTAAAAAACTGGATCGGATAAAGGAATAAAAAGTCCTGCTTCAGCTTTATTTCTTCCTTCTTCCGGCTCTTGGAGAGTACAGATGCTTTTTCTCCTCTCCCTCCCTGCTCTTCCCAAGGCTCTTGCGTCCTGTCTGTCTGCCTGTGCACTGCACTTCTCTGCATTTTTCTGGAAACTGGAAATTATTAAACATGGATCTGGTCAGTTGGTCTTTCAACGAGATTGACAAAATCTTTTCAGGAGAAGGGGCCCCCGGATGTCCCTCTGGGACAGAGCCAGCTGGGTATATCATGGAATCCTGGAAACCGTGTGTTACGGTTGCCAGTCTGGCCAGTGAAGAGCAGGAGCCAGGATCATCCAGCTCTAGTGAATGAGCCTGACACCGCCCCTCCTCCTCCTCTCTCCCAGGCTGCTGAGGAGCACAGCTGAGCTAAACCTTCCTGATGAGCAAACACCTGTGTAAAATGGCGGTGCCTTCAGCAGTCGGGGAGGCAGCAGTGCAGGGGTTCTGCTGTCCTCCTGGTTTTTGGTTTGGTTTCAACCCCTTTCGTTTAGATTTGTTTGGATTCGTTTGAGTTTTAAACTGTGGTAGTTTTTAACTCTTGATGATAAGTTTGGGATGATCCAGTGGGATCTTTTGATGTTTGTGTTCGGTTTTAAGGTTAACTTTGTTTGTGAAATTTTACTGACCTTGGTTTTTAAACACCTTTGTGTGGTAAAGCTTTTTAAAATAAGTTTTACCAGGTGTTTTAGTCAGTGTATTGTTTTGGGAACTTTTTGGGATTTTAAAACACCTTCTGTTCGGTTAAGCTTTTAATATAAGTTTTAACCAGGTGTTTTATAGTTGATAATTTGCTGTGTAATGTTAAGCTTTTAGAGAGATCTGTTTGCTTGTGTTTTAATACCTTTTTGTTACAAATAAACCCGTTTTAAAGTCCTCCGCCAGTTCTTATGTTACCCCCATCCTTCACATTTTTACAACACCTGTCGGGGACGTAACACAGTGGAACTTGATCTGCCTTTCTCAACTGTCAGTAGAGAATTCTGAAGATGTCTGGATATTCGTTGTGTTAGTGTCGGGATCTCTGCTGTATGGCCTGAACGGTTACCTGGCATACCGGAAAATTAATAATCAGTCAATCAATCAATCAATCAATACTTTATTAATCCCAGAGGGAAATTAGAGCTTCAGTACACACAATTCAGAGATCAGACATACATGGGCAAGACACATGACAAGAATTGGTGACTGTGGTCATTCGCAACCCTGAGTCGCGCTACCTTAATAGAGATAAGAGGGTTACATGAGGATTGGTTCAGGTGGAGGGAAAAAAAGGCACTTCAGAGTTACCCTCCAGCAGGAGGGCAGCTTTGCTCTGCAAAAAAACACCTCAACAGATATTCAACAAACTTCAGACAACACAACATAACATGAGACTCCAATAGGAAGGCGGGGGGTATCACAGCATCTGTCTGCATTCCTTCGTGGAGGTTTGTTGCTAGCCTCTCAAGGCTACCAGGGCGTCACATTCAGATAACAAGACTTTGTTTGGGTCAGGCTGAGATAATTTTCCTCTCTGCCTTCAGTCTTTAAACTGGTCATTCCAGTCCTTCAGTGAAGCCAATCTTGGGGTTTTAAACCTGTCCATACCGTCCGGTGACTCTCTCCGAGATGACATCCATTTTGCGCACTAATACCGGTATCGCAGCTAGAACATTGTCCAGCTTACGATTCACCTCGAGTAACGTCCCAGTCTGTGAAGTCTCCACACGGACGGTGCTTTCCGTGGGTGCGGGTCGCCCTCCAATCGCTCCTGTCTTCCCAAATTTCCGGAAAACCAGATATCCTCCCACTCCAATCAAGAGAAATCCAGTGATCATCAGGCCGAATATCCACACGTCTTCAATGTCCTCGATGGACAACTGGGAGAGGCACATGATCTTCCATTCCCTCCAGGAATCCAGCATATACCCCACTGGGTGTGTCCCCTGTGGACATGTGGGAGCCCCTGCTCCGTTCTCATTGTTGAAAAAATCTTATCAATCGCATTGAATGACCAATTTATCAAATCCATGGTTAGTAAAAATAGGGGTTTTCAGAAGAAATGCAGAGAAGCGCTCTGTGGGCAGACAAGACAAAGAGACTTGGGGAAAAAAAGATAAGGGAGCAAAGAGAGAAGCGTCTGTACTCCGCGAGTGCCTTGAAGAAAATGAGCTTTCTAGGAATATTGGCCTAATCCCGGAGCTCAGGGATGGAATGCATCGTGCTGTAAACTCACAGACTTGGATAATTGTCGAGATGAGTCGTAAGCTTGGAACTTTGGCTGAGATTCAGGCTCTGGCACAGAAGGTTGATTCGATCGAGGAGAGAGTTGACAGATCAGCACGGATTGGAATAGTTTGATAATGCCATTATTGGACCTGGAGGGGTTGAAGACCGACCGAACTCGAAGGCAGAGAAATTTTCTCTGCCTGTACCCTAAATACTTCTAGCTATCTGAATCTGGTGCCCTTGAAGCCTGTTAGGCTGAAGTGAAAACTCCCCTCAGAAGAAATGTGGAATGCAGCCGTCGCTATGGAAACTCTATCTCCCTATCCCAGCCTGGGCGGGACTGTGACCGGTGAAGGCTGTGGAACCGTCTCTAGGAGTCAATGTCCTCCCCAACCTAATAATCTCCCTCCCCTGTCCAAAAGGAGGTGGTGAGCGCTGCTCTTGCAGTTGCGCACACTGACGTGAGGAGAGTCCCTGAACCTTCCATCTAGTGGAGACTTATGCACACAGACTTCAGACGATACACAGCATATCTGTCTGAGGTGTTTTTTTGCACAGCAAAGCTACCCTCTCTGTCGGGGGTAACTCTGAAGGGCCTTTTTTCCCCCTCCCCCTGATCCTCATACAAACCCTCTTGATCTGTAATGGTAGCGCGACTCATGTTGCGAATGACCACAGGCAACAACTCTTGTCATGTGTCTATGTATGTCTGATCTTGGAATTGTCTGTGCTGAAACAATTGAATTTCCCTCTGGCATTAATAAAGTATTTTTGATTTGATTGATTTCCTCTTTTATATTTTAGTCTAGTCTTTTATTGAAAAATGTTTAGTTGTGTTTGATTAGCTGATTTTAAAGTTTCTTTAGATTTATTTTCCAGCTGAAGTCTCAGAAGTTTATAAATTTAAACACTGGCGGAGCTCATTCTGTAAATTTCTTTTTTGTTTGAACATCAAGATTTGAACAGTCAAGCTTCATACCTGCATACTGTACAAAACCTGAAAGTTGGAGGAAAAACACATTTTGTGCCCCCTAGTGGTTGGCTGCAGGATTACGGTGAAGCCCCTCCCCCAAATAAAAGTACAATTGCATAAGAAAAAAAATGACTCCAGATGTTGTCCCCTGTTCATTTATCTGGGTCGTACTTAGCTGTCACACACTCAAACTTATATTAAATATGTTTAGCTGTAATTATTTGAAACGCCTTGACTGTGTGCAGGTGAGTGGGCGGGGCTTTCAGACCCACATCCAGAGTGCTCACCTGTATCTCATGGCTTGACCTTTAGACCTTTTTTATGTCCAATATTTTATCTCTTTAAATAATTTAAATGAACTTGATTCTGACTGGATCCTGACCCAGAGTTTGGGAAGCACAGGAACACTAAAATATGGAATCAAATTATGATTTTACCTGTTTGTTTTAATGAAATGATCTTTTCAGACTGATCTAGATAACTAAAAATAGATGAAAACATCAATCAGCACTCTTCCGCTTGTCTGGGGTCGGGTCGTGGGGGCAGCAGCCTAGCCAAGGAGGCCCAGACGTCCCTCTCCCCAGCCATTTGGGCCAGCTCCTCCGGGGGGAATCCCAAGGCGTTCCCTGGCCAGCCGAGAGACAGAATCCCTCCAATGTGTCCTAGCTCTTAGTTGGAGACCGTCCAGGAGGCATCCTAACCAGATGCCCGAGCCACCTCAACTGGCTCCTCTCGACATGGAGGAGCAGCGGGTCTACTCCGAGCCCCTCCCGGGTGACCGAGTTTCTCACCCTATCTCTAAGGGAGAGGCCAGCCACCCTGCAGAGAAAACTCATTTCGGCAGCTTGTATCTGTGATCTCATTCTTATGGTCACTACCCAAAGCTCGTGACCATAGGTGAGGGTAGGAACGTAGATCGACCGGTAAATCTAGAACTTTGCCTTCCGGCTCAGCTCTCTCTTCACCACGACAGACCAGTACAACACCCGCACCACTGCAGACGCAGCACCAATCTTTTGATCTCACGCTTCATCTTTTCCTCACTCACGAACAAGACCCCGAGATACTTAAACTCCTCCCCTAACCCGCGTCCCTGACCCGGAGAAGGCATTCTACCCTTTTCCGACTCAAGATTCTGGTCTCAGATTTTGAGCAGATCAAAACACTTGATCTCAAATACAAGAATAGTTCAGATTAGTTCTGATTCGGATTAGAACTGGTTTTAATAGGACCAGAACAAGTGGGTGGAGACCTTCTGTTCTTTCAATGCTGATGCAGATTTAACAGAGGAAGCTTTATGTGGTACGGAGCCATCCTGATTTAGCGTTTGGACAGATGAAGCAGCTGTAGACGAGTCACCTGAAACTCTGAGTGGGGGGGTCGATGATGAAGGTGGAAGGATTAACTGAAAGTTGTTGTTTTAAAGAAGAATCCTGCTGTCGTTAGGAACCTGAATCCATTTATCTGCTTCCTGGTTCTGATGTTCCAGAACCGTCTCGTGTCAAACTTCATCGTTTTTTTTTTTTCCACTTTGGGAACGTCAACATCCTTGAGACCAGAACGGAAAACTGTCGAGAGAAACCGCTGGTTGGATCACGTCATCCAGCTCACTTAGCCTGAGAATATTTCACAGATGTAACTGTAGACGACGGTAAATGCGCCAACTGTGAAATGCACCAATTCTGGTTCCTCTGATCCGCCGAGACCGAATCTGGCTGATTCTGATTTTCCTCGTAAACCCAAATGAACAGAATACAATAAAAAAATCTGAGTTAGAAATCAAGACTTTAGAAGCAAAACGATTCACAAAACTACAGAAAAAACAGAAAATGTGATCATCGTTGGCCGATTTCAGCCCCCTGATGATGTTTCAGATGCATTTCTGGTTAGCAGGTTAAGTTCCACCTTCGGTTCCTCCACCAAAACATTTTCACCATTTTAGAAACTAATACTGATATTTATTACTTAGCTGTGACATCACAGGGTCATTGTGGTTAAGCAGCTTCGTAACCTTGGACGGCGTGGGTGAAGGACACAGATTTAAGTTCTTTTATTGGTTTTATTCTCTGTTGAGTTGAGACGGGATGATCCCTTTGACTCATCAGGATTTACCTCCGTCGACACTCGTATGAGATTAAAATAAGAAAACCTTCCTCCTCCATCAGCTACTTCTTTCAGACTTCATCCTCTTTTCTGTCTATCGCTTTCATCTTCCTCCTCGGGGAGCAGAGGGGAAATGAAGGGGATGAGGTAATTAAATTGCTTTCACCAGTCGGGGAGCGAGTAGGAGGCCGCTGATCGCCGGGGAGCTCCTCGGGTTTCTGTTGTGATCAGAGGAGACACGTGGCAGATCCTCGCCGCTCCTTCTCGTGTTTTATAGAAACAAAACGCCTCCTCTTCAGACGTCTCCATCACCGACGTCTGAGCTGATCCTGTCAGCTAATGCTCACACACACACACACACACACTCTCTCTCTCTCTCTCTCTCTCTCTCTCTCAGCTGCTGAATCATCAGCTAAAGACACATTCACCATCCATTTTCTAAGTACATCAGTGTGATGGTCACCCAAAGCATGATGGGTAATGTAGTTCCTTTAATGATTTTTATCGTTGTCGTCCTCGTTTCAGTGCGAGCCTGGCCTGCCAGACTCGTCCTCTGTTTAAAGCTTGGTTTATGCTTGACGCGTGCGCGAGGTTCGCACGGCTCCATGCGACAAAATTGCATCATTTTAGCAACCACGCCCCTCCACCGCGCCTCCGCACGGCCCAAACCTTTCGCACCGCGCACCTAGGAAATTTTCTAACCATGCGGACGGTCGAACGCGGAAAAACATGGCGGACTGGCAAGAACTAGTATGGCAGAGGTTCGTAAATACAGACATTTGTATGATTCAGCTCTCAGAGATCACCGTGATCAACATGTTGTTAATAATTCTTGGAGAGAAATAGCTCGCACTGTCAGAAAAGACGAGGACGCTGTTAAAAATGCTGGAATGCCATGTTGTAAACAGTAATTTTTACTTCTACTATGGTGTAGTGTTGGATGCATGCTGTAGAGCTCCATGCTGCCCCCTACAGTTTGGGAGAACATTGGCTCACCGCAGAGACGAGCCGCATGAACCATAAACGCTGCGAGTTGTGAAGCGCGTTCCATCCGCGAGCCGCATCACCAAGCGGAAAGTAAATGCGTCAAGCATAAACCAAGCTTAATTCTGCACAGGTAAAGTCTGGTAACTCACAGGCAGAGAGGCACTAGAGGGGCGGGACTAGGCAGCTCAAAAATGACCAATCAGAAAAAAAAGACGGAAATCCCGACTGTACCGCACGACGCAGTAGATTTCTAGTTGTAGTAAAAAAAGTAGCATCTGGCAACGGCGCAAACATCTTTTATTTTTTTAGAAGAAATGCTTTTAGCGCTTCTACTTGTGGTTTTAAAGACATTTGAGTCATTTAGAACAGAGAAAAGAGCCGCAGTGAACTCCGCCGCTGTCCTCGTTGTTTATGAGAAACTGAGCGCCGCCGTGTGTCACGTCCGCGACGCTGTAGTTTTTTTTTAACTGTAGTGAAAATGGAGTCTGGCGACAGCGTAAACATCTTTCTTTAGAAGAAATGCTTTTAGCGCTTCTACTTGTTGTGGTTTTAAAGACGTGTTCAAGTCATTTAGAACAAAGGAACGAGCCGCAGCGAACTCCACTTCAGTCACCATGTTTATGACAAGCTCGGCGTTGTGGTGCGTGACGTACGATACTCAGCGCTGATTGGCTCGGTTAGAATTCTCACGGGGTGGGGTTATTTGAATAAGAGGGTTCCCAGACCCTTTCTCTGTGCAGAATTAAACAGAGGAGGAGTCTGGCAGGCCAGGCTATGTCAGTGCAGCTTAAGCACTTGCAGTTACTTACTTTTGCCCGTGGATTATTTCAACTGAATGTCTTTATTGATCAGAAGAGCAATTTTGAGATCCCTAACCCTAAATCAGAACAAGTTCACAAAAACAGCTCCAATTCAGTTTTAAACCAGCTGTTTACAGTAAATTCATATGTTATAATAAATTATATACCTTAGATCATAAAGCGTAAATTAGCCAAATTATCCCTAAATTAAAAGGAGTTCATGGGCGTAGTTTAAGGGCAACAGTGGAGAGGAAAACTCCAGTAGAATCAAAACCCAGACCGTCTGGGTCCGAGAGAGATGGAGACAAACCCAGAAGGAAAGAACCAGCCATCATTTCTAAACTGGAGAAAAAGTCAATGGCAGCAACAGTAAAAACAAACATGGAGGGTAAAGAGTGATGGCCTCGCCCGTCAGTCTGGGAACCCTCCTATTCTATAACCCCGCCCCCTCAGTGCTGAGCAGCACATGTCACAAACCACGAGTCTGGCAGTCCAGGCTACAAGAGTGAAGCCGGCAGAGTGATGAGATGTGGTCAGTATGCCCTCCAGGAGTCTGATCCTACAGCAGCATAACTAAAGGGATGAGCCAGGATGACCCAGTATGCCCTCCAGCAGTCTGAGCCTACAGCAGCATAACTAAAGGGATGAGCCAGGATGACCCAGTATGCCCTCCAGCAGTCTGAGCCTACAGCAGCATAACTAAAAGGATGAGCCGGGATGACCCAGTATGCCCTCCAGCAGTCTGAGCCTACAGCAGCATAACTAAAGGGATGAGCCAGGATGACCCAGTATGCCCTCCCGCAGTCTGATCCTACAGCAGCATAACTAAAGGGATGAGCCAGGATGACCCAGTATGCCCTCCAGCAGTCTGAGCCTACAGCAGCATAACTAAAGGGATGAGCCAGGATGACCCAAGTCAACCCTAACTATCAAATTATTTTATAATGTACATTTTTTCATCTAAAAAGTCCTTTAAGTTAAATTTGACTTTATTAAAGATGATTTTAATTCATATTTGAATTCTGCTGACGTCAAACACGTCCCTAAACTAAAATACTTGCTTTTTGATCATTAAATCAGAATTATTCTGGTCGTTTTTGTCAATCAGCTCATAAAAGTGTTTCATACGAGACCAAAGAGCCGACATCCCTTTGTGGAATAAAAGTTTTTCACACATCAACCTGAAGGTCACGTGTCATGAAATATTTATTATCGTACAGAGTGACGGTATATTTGTACATAATCGTGTGGTTTAACTTGATGTTGGCGTTTCTTCTGGTGACTTTAGTTTCTCGCTGGACTGCAGCTGTGCAGCTTCCTGCGGAGAAACGGAGGTATAGATATAAACAGTAAAGACGTTTCTGCAGCAGAAACACGGTTGGGACGCTTTTCCGCCCGGTTCTCGATGGGCTGATGCAGGTTTTGGTGCTGATGATGATCATCACCACTGAGAGATTTTTATCATTAAAGGATGTTTGAAACAAAACCTCTTGCCTAGTTTCTCTCCCCTCATTTGTTCGGGTTTTTTTCTTTCATCATCAGCTCAGCTTCTCCTTTAAAATGTTTCCTAGTTCCGGTTTCTTCTCTGAGCTTTTTCATTTCTCTATTTTTAGCTTCATCCTTTTCTCTCTCCTTTCATTACCCATCATTCATCTCTCTCTGCTTCTCTTTTTATATCTGGACCTTTTTTGTCGGTGTTGTGGTGGAGAATCAGCCTGGAGTGAGTCATAGTGCTGTAGCCCCGCCCCCTCAGGAGCATCTCGCGGTCCAATCAGGTGCTTTAATAAACTCACTGGGTCGTTAGAGCAGCGCTGCCTTCTTTAAACTGATGAAGTCAGAGCTGCATCTTACACATCATCATCCCTCCTCCTCCCTGCGTCTCCCCCCTCGCCTATCCGTCACTGTTATGTGTCCTTATTGAGTTAAAGTGACAGCGCTTCGCTCCTCTCCTCATTCGCTGCTGTGGGAAAAGCTCAACCAATCAGATTACCATCGATCGGACATTCCCTGAGATGAGCAAGTGAGAAAAGGTCCTCATCCCAACTGTCCCCTCTCTCTGTTCTCCACATTCATCCTCTTTAGGCCCCGCCTCCTCCTCCTCCTCCTCTTACTCCTTCAGACGCTAACAGAATGAGAAAAGAACAGAAAAATGGAGTTGTCAGGCTCATCTGTGGTTATGTAAAGTAGACGTATTGAGACGAAGACGTCCCGTCCTCGTTCCAATTATCTGACCCTTCCTCCGCCGGATCAGGCCGGGTTCTGCAGACTCGCTCTTGTCCTTTTTATTCTGCTGATGCTCCCATCGTTACCCGGGATGTGCTTTTATTTCCCTTCTGCTGATTCTGGTTTCCTGTTCTTCGTTTCTTTGAGACAAACGTGCGTCTCGTGTTTCTGTCGTTGACGTTTTGTTAATCCTTCTGTGATTGATTATGCCGCCTCACTGCCACCTATAGGGTTTGTTGTTAGCCTCGAGGGCGACCTGATGGCCTGATTATCCCCTTTAAGTCGCTTTGGACCAAAGCGTCTGCTAGATACATAAACATAACCACTTGAGGCGGTCCTGGTCCTGGACTAGAGTCCTGCGTAGGGATTGGGGACTTGTGTGTGTGTGTGTGTGTGGGGGGGGGGGGGCAAAGGCCTAGTCCACACGTAGCCGGGTTTTTTGAAAATGAATATCCGCCCCTCCAAAAACTTGCATCCACACCACCTCGTTTTAAAAGAAAAACTCTGTCCACACGTACCCGGATAAATACGTTGTTAAGGACATGCCAGAGCTGTAGGCGGCAGTACTTCCCCCGTTCTTAACCTCGTCCGTCGTCTGTGGTCTTCCGCAAGGAGCAGTAATCCCGCTTGCAAAAACAAACAAGCAAAAAGCGCTTGGACAATTGATAAAGCGAGCGCAGCTCTGAGGGCATCCATGCTGTCGGCTAGTGTAAACACAGGTCGCACACGTGATGTCAGCATTTTTTTGTTGCAGAAGGTGACGTTGCGGACCTTAAATCTCCGGTTTTGTCCGTCCACACGCAGACACCCAAAACGGAGAAAACGCAGATCTTCACTTTGGCCGCAGTTTTTAAAAAGATCCATTTTCGTGTGAAAAAACTCTGTTTTCGTGTGGATGACAGGCCAAAACGTAAAAAATATCTACGTTTTGGCAGATCCCCGGCTACGTGTGGACAGGGCCTCAGACTAGACCACGAGTCCCAGGATTGTTGATAGGATGGAGAGGAACTGATGCTGGTGATAAAATAAAGACTGGACAGTTTAAAACAGTTAATCTGCTGTGTTTTTACAACAGTACAGCATTTGATCTTTTGCGGGTGGAGGCGGGGCTGCCCAGGACCCTAGTCAGGGCTTCTGTTGCTCATGGATGCAGAGAAAAGATCTGGTGGTGTGTGTGTGTGTGTGTGTGTGTGTGTGTGTGTCTCGGTAACAGAGGCGTCTTTGTGAGCTGCACGTTAGTCGGGTTAACGGAGGTGACGCCTACACAACCGGAGTCAGACAACACATTCTTCTCATCGACGGATGGAAACCATGGCGACAACAGCTCCTCACCCCCGACTCACTCATCCTCACCTTCTCCGTCTCAGACCATCACAGCGACTCGTCTGGTTAGCGAGAGTCTCCTCAGGTTTCCGTCTCTAACCACCGCTTTATCAAGTCGTCCTCTTGGGGTTTTTAACTCAAACCAAGTCAAGCTAATTAGGTTGTGACTGAATAAACGCAGCAGAGAAGGTCCAAGTCTGAACTTCTCCTCCTAAAAACTCCTATTAGGTTCTGTTAATCTACTGCTGTGACGTGTCCTCATGCTTTAACTCGTTTTAAAGGGTTTGAGTTGACTAGAGAACACTTTGTTTGGACTTTATCAGGAAGTTCATCAGCTGTTTAACTTAAATGAGTTTTAATTTTTATAATTTTTCTCTCAGATTTCTGCCCAAGTTATAAAAATCCTCCATCAGTTACTCTACCAGCTCTGTTTCTATGTGACCTCGCCGAGCTTCACCAGCCAAGTCCTCCAGGTCGTCCCGATTTAGCAGAAGATGAGTGAAACCATGAAGGTTTTGTGTGAAGATGGAGGTTTTTGTCTGGTAGAAGGAAAGGAAAGAAAGAGGTGTGAAGGAACGTGAGGGTCTGAGGAGAAACTGGCTGAGAGTCAGAGGCAGGGAGAGGGAGGCGCGTTTCTGAAAGAAGAGCTAAAAATAGCCGATTCTCTGAAGACTTGATGGAGTGAGCGGAGGAATCACCTCAGGAGCCTGCAGCGCTGTGTGTGTGTGTGTGTGTGTGTGTGTGTGTGTGTGTGTGTGTGTGTGTGTGTGTGTGTGTGTGTGTGTGTGTGTGTGTGTGTGTGTGTGTGTGTGTGTGTGTGTGTGTGCACTGCCTTTTTACTTCCTTTGGACTCCCATAATGCACTTGGATATTTCCGTTTTAAACAGCAAAACAAAACCGACCTGTGGGTAAAAAGCAGAACGAGTCACCTGATTTCTGTCCTTGCAATAAAAAAAAACAAGTTTAGTTATTTTGTTCCTGACGAACTAAAACAGGACAATCCGTCGTGATTAAAATCTAATTAAGAAAAAGTGAAAACGCCATTTTCAGAGACTTTTGTTTAAAAAATGTCTCAGCAAGTCAAACCAGCCGCTGCCATTTCCTCCTGTTCCAGTTCAGGGTTCTGGGTGTGTTTTTACTGTTTAAACTCTGAATAATGAGACATTTTATAAATATAATGATCTTTTAGTGACTTCCATAGCAGCGTCTGGAACTCAACTTCCTTTTATCCTTCACAATAAAAGTCTGCAGCATGCACGCATACCTGGAACCATTTTACATTATTAGAATGATTATTATTCCTGTTGTTTTTCTAGCCTGGCAAGCCAGACTATATATGTGAATATATACTACTACTAACAAACTTTGCAAAGCGAGAATTTGGTCTAGTTCACTAGGCTAGTTGTTTTCAGTTTTATAACCACATGTCAGGATCATCGACATATAAATATTGGACAATGGGTTTCCACAGACTCCAATAACCCGTTGTTGAGGCTAAATGTGAGGTGGCCACCACCGCCATTTTGACCGTTTCACAGGTTCCGTCAAGCCCAGACAATTCCACAAAAGGGAAGAGAGGTGGAGCTGAGGGTGGGGCTGTAAGGCTGGGATCAACTGATGACACCCAGTTGAACTACCTACAAGCTAACCTGAAGCTAACCCAAAGCTAACGCGGAGGTGGGAGCTAAGCTAACGGAGGTAGCAACCTAGCTACAACCGGAGTTAACTGTGCACAACACCAGAGCTTCTGAGTCAGAGATACGCCGGGCTGACCGCTGGGTAAAACTGGGTGGAACACAGAGGTCTCCGAGACCTCCACAAGCCGATAGTGGGAACCCAGCTCCACCAACATGTTATATTTCAACCCATTTTCTAAAGTGCAGCATTATGTTAAATGCACTGGGTTTTACCCTATTACATTTAAATTTCATGGTTAAACAGTACATGTTAAAATCTAAGCTCAGCTCGGCAGTGACCTAAAATACATAAATATAATTTTACTTACCGAAAAAAATGAAGTGGAGACTCCTTGGATGCTCTATTAGTGCAATTAATGCCACAGCAAATCATTTTGTCCAACAATTGCACAAAAAACATCCAAAAAAGAATACACAAACACAGAGACTCAAAATCCCGGAACAGTTTCCAGGCCACACCGAGGCTCTACTGAGGCCTTTCCACGGAGCTAGCTCTGTGGTCACGTGGGTCTGATGCTCATTAATTATACATAATTATAGACTTTTAATACACTTAATCAGAAGAGTGAGAAAAAAATTCACCCCCCTCAGAGTTGTCATGAATGTAAACTAGATCATTTAAACCAAAAACATGTTTTGGTACCAGGCTGTAAACATGTTTATTTCTGCTGTGAAATTGGTATTTTTAACATGGGAGTCAATGAGGATTTGCTCGCTTCTGACACCAGCCCCTAGTGGATGAGGGTGGAACTGCAATTTTTTGTCACTTCCGGGATTGCTTCAAATTTTCACCCGCATTGTGGGGGCTTGGTCAGGATTTGTATTCACTTTGGCTTTGCCCTCCCTGGTGTCACATTTATACAGATTCCTGTGTTTGGGTGTGACACATCGTGTTGGGAAGCTCTGAGTGTATGTTTTACTGAGTCAGGTTGGTGTCGACTGTCACTTCATTGTAACCACACACACACACACACACACACACACACACACACACACACACACACACACACACACACACACACTTGGCTAAGTGCCGGACTCCAAGCAGATGTTGGACTCAGCAGGTTTGTGGCCTTGGGGAGCTGCAGAGTGTCAACACACACTCTGAACATTTAATCAGCTTCTGAGGTGTGTGTGTGTGTGTGTGTGTGTGTGTGTGTGTGTGTGTGTGTGTGTGTGTGTGCGTGCGTGTGTGTGTGAACAGGTTTCATGCATAAATCGGCGCAAACCGTCCTCTGTATCGGTAAGTTGTGTCAGTTCGGAAAACCACGGAATCGGTGCATCCCAAGATTTTATAATGAAATTTAGTGGCGATTTTAAAGATTACCAGGGATGCAGAGATGATCCTGCTGGGCTCCTTTTCTCTGTGATATCTGCTGACAGAGGCGTTTTTCTGCTGATCACATGTTGATGAAGCGACCGACGCCCGTTGTCTGTGCAGGATCTGCTCGGGGTCCTTCGACTGCCGATGAAGTCAAAGTAGTTGATTGGCTGAACATGAAGTTTATGGAAGTTACGTTACCACGTTATGATTTTGATTGGTCAGAACAAATTTGCGGTCGTAGTCTTAGCAGTTGTAGTCCTGTAGTCCAAAAATCAACACTTTTTGGAGAAAATATGTTTGAATTTCTAAAGGAAATGTAAAATATAAGCAAATGATAAACGGTGACCCTCAAAAGCTCTTGATGTTGATGAAATGGGGCAAAATAAAATATAAGAACGTTATTGAAAGACACCAAGCAATATTTAGAGTCAAAGAAGGTATTTAGATAACAACTAAGGAAATATAGACGAACTCCACATTAATACAAACAGATGTTATAAGAACATATAAGAACTGTTCTATTGTTTGTCAGTCCGATGTCGGTTTTATGCAGTTTCACACTTTTTACAAAACAAAGATAATATGGTGTTTTATTAACAAATTACAATTATAAAGAAAACATTTAGGTGTTAACAAACAAGAATTCATTAACAAAACTGCTGATGTCTTCCCAAAACGTGTGTGTGAAAGCCGAGTAGATTTGCAGTAATGTGACGTCACCGACAGTCGAAGGACCCCGAGCCGATCCTGGACCGGCCCTCCAGCAGGATTTCTGTGGCGTCGCAGCTGCAGCATCAGCCTCTGAGAGGCGGAGCTGCAGCAGCTCATTAACAGCCACGGCCTGACGAGTCGAGTCAGGTCGGAGTAATGTTGGAAATTAATTTGCAGAGGAAACGTTGGGAGTGCTTCAGGAAGCCAGACGGAGAGCTCTCTGGAGAAGGTGACGGAGCAGTCAGAGACTAATTAGAAGCTCAGAGACTCAGATTTACATTTAATAAGTGCAGATTATCACTTCTCTGTTTAGCAGTGGCTCAGCATGAACTCTCAGGCCCTTTTCTGTCATTTATCTGCTTCTCAGCAGATTTCTGTAATGCTTTTCTAGAGCAGAACGTTGCTGCTTTGGTTTTCCGGCTGCAGGTTTACTTTCAGCCTGATTGGTGAGGAGAATAAAAGCAGAGCCCGAGTCCTTGACTTGATTTAGAGTTTCCGGTTGAAGGTTTTTGATCCTAACGAGTGTCTGGATGTTCGGAGCTGTTAGAAACACTCTGGGATATTTTAGGAGCGCCTGATAACGTCTCATCTCTGCAGAAGAAACACACGTTCAGAAGGTGTTGATTAAAACGTCACACGTTTATTTCTGGCTTTTCTTTCTACTAAAGCCACAACGGACACGATAAATGTTTTTTTTTGCCTTTTTTAAACTGAACTTTGTTTTCTAGGAAAATAAATTAATAAATAACTGTGAAATGACATTTTTTCTGATTCTTAAAGGGGCATTATGGAAGTTTGACAACCAAAACATGTATAGAAATAATAAATGCCTTCTTCATACGTTCTCCTGCAATGCCCTGGTCCTGTAGAATGAGCCCTGGCATTTTTACTGTGATTGCCTGTTTTTCTGTAAAATCACAGAAAAAGAGAGATGCTCGGGTCGAGCAGGCTGCTTCATGCGCGTTCACGCTCAGGAATCGCCCGTAGCATTTGCTATCCGTAGCTTTAGCAGCAGAGAGAGAGGCAGTGCCACTTTGTCGCTGTTCCTAACGCCTAGCGACAAAGCTAGCTACATATCTGAGGACCCTTAGCTACTTTCTGTAGAACTTTCTTCTAGATATTTCCTGCAAATTAGCAACAAAATAGCCATTTTCACTCCGAACCGTTCTTTGGTTTGACGTTTCAGCTGTTATCAAGGATATAAATGTTACATCATTGGCGCTTTAGCTCACCTTGTAAGATGTCTGACTCGAAGACCTGGGTTCGATTCTGGGTGTGAATATAGTTTATTTAGAGTTTCTTTTTTACATTAATGGTATATTTTTTTACAGTAAGATGCCCAAATTTTTATTTGAGACTCTCCGAACGGCGTTGAATTCACAGATAAAAAAGATGTGGGTTCAACTTTCATTTTGGAACAATTTTTCAAGCAAGGGAAGGGAATGATCTGAGCATGCAGGAGGACTGACCCATCTTAAACCTTTGTCGCTGTGCTGAAGAGAAAGGTACAGAACCACATTATTTAATTAATTAGCTGCATGTTCTCCTGTCCTCTGTCCTCCGGGCCACACACACACACACACACGGAGCTGACTGTCTCAGCTGTTATTTTCGTTAAGGAGTGTGCACGTACAGCATGCGCGCCTCGTGCACGAGCCTACTATTGAAGCTGCCGTTACGCTTTTGGCCTGAGGGGGCAATCGCGAGCATAAAAATTCAAAGGTCCGTTAAGTCCATTTAAACTTGCTGAAGTTGGTGCTCTGTGATCAGCTTGTCGCATCACTTGCTAACAGCAAAATAAAAATCTCATTTTCCTGTTTGTGAGCTGAGGGCTAACTCACACTAGCAGTATCAGAGTTTTTGGTCGGGATCAGCTCCCAGAACAATCTCTAGTATCACTCTGACTGAAGGTTCTAGTTTTTCTTCTGTAGAAGACGTTTCCTCCAGATGTGGAAGAACAGTTTTGCTCTGACCAACACATCCCGTCCTGTTTGTCTCGGTTGAGTTTTCAAAAGTCGATGCTTTTTGTCGTCTGAACCGCGAGCGAAGAGATCAACACTTCTGATATTTTAGCTGAGTTCTTCATTTCTCGGACACGAGTCGACTCGTCCTCAGAGTAAAATCTTGAAATGAGTGTATTGCAGCAGGAATCAGAGGAGTGTTGCATCACGGGATTAGGGGTTTGGTCGGACCTCGTGGCATCGACTTCACAAGGCTGAGGATGAAGAGCTTGCTTCCTTCCACTTAGATCCAGAGCTGTCCCATTCCCTTTGCCTCTCTGGCGGGTTAATTACGGAACGCTGCTGCTGCTGCCTCCTCCTCCATGATCCCGGGTGTCACGTAAACAGTCATCACAGAAACGAGCTGGAAGTTTTGTTCTCCGTGTCTCGTTGCCTTTTAACAATCCGCCGGTGGAGAACTGACCCGAGAGGTGCCGTAAACCGCTGAAGGATCTTTTCCTCTTATCCTGTTTGATCGGCATCAGAGGAGCATTTGTGCGTCACCAGGTATTAATAATACTGTTGAAGGGCCTCATGCTGACGGGCGCCTCACCTGCAGCTGCTCTCTGGTCGGTGGGAGATCAGATCTATTAAAAGCTGCTGCTTTACTGCCGGCATGACGCACGGTGTCGTACACGGAGATCACAGGTCACACGTCGGTTCGACCCCCGATGAAGATTCTTGCTGCGGTTTCTCTAAACCAGCAGTGATTTGGTCTTCTCAGGCGTGATTGTTGATTTCTAAATAATGAATGGAAGACTCCGTGGAGTCTGAAAGTTCTGGGTAGCATGGAGCTTCTGCAGACGACTCAAACCTGTAGTTGTTTTCAATAAGAAAGCCCTGATTTATATTTTCTATTTAAGTGTTTTGCAGATTTTTCCCAGTTTGGGGAAACCCATAGAACCACCAGCCCACAAACTGGACCTGTTTTATTGCAGGTTCGGAGTTTGTGTCTCACTCATACGGATCCAGTGTCTGGAGTCCTCTGCTGCTGAAGGAGGACGAACAGGAAGTAAAATTACAGCTCTAGCCGAAGGTTTAAGGAGCTGAAGTGGTGAGAGTTTGTGTTTGACCTTCTCCTGTTAATGGTCCTCTCTGCAGGGAACTAATTCATCCTCAGCAGGCTGTCAGAGCCTCTCGCTGCCTCTGCTCTGCAGCACCGAGGGAACTCGAGCTGATGGTCCCTGCATCTGCAGGAATCTGAACCCATAGTGACATGAGTTAAACTGTGCACAGTTGCTTCTCTCCTTTCTTTGCTTTTTTATTTTAATTCCTCAGTGGGATTTTGCTTCATATGAGAAGTTTCAGGAATGAGTCCATCAGAGGGACAGCTCCTGTTTGAAGGGTTTGGACTATATGTAAGGAAGTATACATGCACTGGAATATTGCAATATTTTGTGTTATGATACTGAATCGGCATTCAATCGTTTCTTATTGATAATTTACACGCAAACATTTACTGTTTCTTTTGTGTGGTGCAATTGAACCTCAGACCACTAGGTGGCAGCAATCGTTAACGCCTTAGTTCCAACAAAACGAGATTTTGCAATAACACTAGATGTGTTCAGAAAAGGTCCGGCCTGATTTTTCTCGTTAAATTCAGTCTTAACTCATTCACAGCCAGCATTTCTCACAGTTTTTACTGTTTTTTTAAAGGGTCACAGAACGTTGCGTGCTAGGATGATGTTGACGCCAAAACAACCAAAGCAAAGCGGAGACTCACCTCTTACATCAGGAAGAATCTGCGCATTTCAAGCGTTATCCGTTCTTTCACAAGCCGTTGTTGAATTGTGATCGGCAGAATCTTTTCCAGTTCGCGCCTCACTTTTTTTTTTTTTACAGCAGCGGCCCAAAACGATCTCCTAACACATGGATGTTCTGCTTCCTGATCACGTGACGTGTGACGTACGCGGATGAAGATCGGCTTTAGAGCTGAGATGTTTGTTCTCACTGTGCGGGGGCTCGTCCGACGCCCACACATGGCAGCGAATGAGTTAGAAATTGCAAATGTCGCCTGGATTTTTTAATCGCAAAATCATCTTCCCCGTATTGTTCTTAATGTCACAACACAACCTTAGTGTGGACATGTCCAGAGGGGGGACAATGATTACACGAGGACGCTTCTTGGACCTGTGCCAGGAGCGTATATTTTGTTACTCCTCTAAATTCATGCTTCGGGTTTGTTTTTTACACATTTCAGAATGCATCAACCTTGGCAGTTCAGACCGAGCCAGGCAGGAAGTCAAACAGGAGACCAGTGTGAAACATCCTTAAACTTTCAAAATAAAAGTTACATTCCGTTTTCCAGTTGCTATAAAATACTTGATTACCTGTGAACCTGTAGCCGGGACAAACCGAACAGAAAATAAACCTTTATGATTACATGCTGGCATAGGGCTAGGCAATAGATCGAAAATTTATCGTTATCGAAATGTTCGACTCTTATCAAAATGATTTTTCCCGTGTCAATAAATTTGATACTAAAAAAATGAAAAGATGTGTGTAAGTTGGCAATGTCCCTTTAAAAATCTGAACCACCTTGAGCCTCATAAAAATGTGACTTAAGTGAAATGTGTGACAGCCCCATCTAGTGGACAACTTATGTTTCTGCGTATACCTGTAGTTATCGTCCATTTATCGTTATCGGGGTGAAGCCTTCAATATATCGTGATATTGATTTTAGGCCATATCGCCCAGCCATGTTGGCATCTTTTTACTAGGCAGCAGTAGCTCAGGTTGTAGCAGGTTGTCCAGTAATTGGAGGTTGTAGGTTCAATCCCGGCTCCTTCCTGAGAATTCTGCTGTTGTGTCCTTGGGCAGGACACTTAACCCACCTCGCCTGCTGGTGGTGGTCACCACTGGGACCGGTGGCACCAGTGTTCGGCAGGCCTTACCTCTGTCAGTGTGCCCCAGGGCAGCTGTAGCTACATAGTAGCTCATCATCATCTGTGTGTGAATGCGTGTGTGAGTTGGAGTCCTTACTGTGAAAGGCGCTACATAAGTGCGGGCGATCTATCATCATTGTGTGAACTGGTGAAGTCATTTATGATCTCATAACTCTGTGATTTTGTGACCCTGCCAGACCAGCTGCGTGGAACGCTTTCCCATCAGAAACGCTCCCGGTGAGGTCAGTTTTGCTGCTAAGCTAATGGGGACACGTTACGCACCGCTTATGCATGCGGTTGAACACCCGGCTGAGAGGAAGACCAACAAGGAGATGTAGGGTTGTGGTAAAAGAGGACATGAATGGTAAAATGATAAATGGCCTGTATTTGATATAGCGCCTTCTAGAGTCCTGGAACCCCCCAAGGTGCTTAACAACACAATCAGTCATTCACCCATTCACACACACATTCACACCCTGGTGGGGATGAGCTACGAAGTAGCCACAGCTGCCCTGGGGCGCGCTGGCAGATGCGAGGCTGCCGAGCACTGGAGCCACCAGTCCCTCCGACCACCACCAACAGGCAACGTGGGTTAAGTGTCTTGCCCAAGGACACAACGACAGCGACAGACTGAGCGGGGCTCGAACCTGCAACCTTCCGATTACGGGGCGAGCACTTAACTCCTGTGCCACCGTCGCTAACATGAGGTTAGCTGGTGAGAGTATAGGAGGCAGAAGATAGGACCGAATGGAGGCAGATGATTGGCTGTAGAGACTTCTGAAGGGACACGCCCAAAGAGAAAGGAGAATTGGATTTAGCTTCATAGCCAACATTTAAAATGCTTTTTTTTTTTTTTGACTTTTCAAATTTAGTCCCATTTATAATGTAATATTTAAATAAATGTCCTTCAATTATGAGGGAGAGTCCCTGCAACACAGTCTTCCTCTTTGGATAATGCAGCTTAATGTTCCAGTTCTGCAGCACTTGGAACTGGGACTGAAGGGTGAATTAAATGAAACCAGTAGTGACGATTACCTGCAGCTTCCGAAAGATGATTCACTTTTCTATAAACTTTGAACTAAAAGGGGAAACCGTCTTAATCTAAACGTGGAAGCAGAACTTTGTATAAAATGTTTAAACCTCAGCCTGATGCTGCAGGAAACCTTCAGCTCGGCTCGCCTTCCTCCTCTGGGGGCTTGACCTGCTTTCTTGGCCTTCCTCGTCTTCCTCTCCTCCCCCTCAGTCTTCCTCAAGAGAACAGGCAGAAAATGGAAGAGCTGGTTTTATTAATCGCCTCATTAATGGAGGAAACTGAGCTGTATTTCAGAAAGACGTGGAAGAGGGATGGACGGAAACGTCATAGTCAATAAATTCAATGGGCTTCGTGTCGTCGGGGGGGTGGGGGCTAACCTTGACACAGATATCCTCCCAACATGTTTCAGATGTGGGTCAGAAATTTACTCTGATGCAGAAAAACTCTGAATTTGAAAGCACAAACAGCTGATTGGAGGCTGGAGCCGAGCGAGTCATCTGTTGCCAGGTAGACTTCTGCATCGACTCTTCTCATGCTGTCTGCTGATTGGACGGCTGCTTTCTGCTTATAAAATCCTGATTTGGTACCAGATGAGAGCTCCTCACGTCCTTTGTGACCCTAAAGTCTCGTTACGATCTCACTCCGGCGTCATTGATGAGAGACCGAATGATTCTTTATCTGATTGGGACAGGGTTTGTTTCAGGTCAGAGGTCAGAGGTCTGCGTGTGCAGATCTTTAATGAGTTGCACAGGGGAGAGAGGCTCATTCCATTTATTAAACAGGTGAAATGTTGATGCTGCAGATCCATCAGGGTTAGCTCCAGAAAAAAATGCAGTATTTCCCTTTAGGGATGAATTCAGATGATTTATCCGGCAGCGGGCCGCGACTGAAGACATGAAATTAGCCTTAAAGGTGTGGAGCCTTTTCTAAATGATTATTTCTGAGTTTTTCCTACATTTATCTCCTGCATTAGCTTCTGGTAGAAAATAGACGATGAAACTCTGGGTTGAAAATCCTGACAAGTGGTCGCATGGACTCGCCCATCTTGGCTTGCAACGGGGAAGACTGTTGTTGGTTTAGCATCCGGCAAACAGCATTGCACATCTTGGCTAGCAGAGACTAACTGTTAGCATTAGCAACTCAACCACATGGCAGAACTCCTCCACGTTTGTGTTATTTGAGGAGATAAAACATCAATGTTGCAGCGCATATGGAGTCAGTGATAGAGTCCCATTGCTGTTAGCCAATCAGAGGCAAGATATCCAAGATATCAGGAAATGGGACTCCAAATGCTTGCCCGTGCTGATCCTTGCGCGTCTGGGCTCCCCCCTCCCGAGTACGACTTGCAAGGCATTCATTTCTACCAGAGACAACTTCACACACTTAAAATGATCAGGAAGTGGTGATAAAACAGGAGTGGTGCTCTTTCTCTGTGTGCTGGTTAAACGCTGAGCCCGTTTGGACTGCTAATATCGATAAACATGTGAGAGGGATCCAGCTGGGTAATAAAGGCACAAGTCACTGCTTGTGACTCTATTAGATGATTTTTATCTTTAATTGTCTCAAGGTAAAGAAGCTGGATCTGACGGTACATTTAGTTACTATTGGCTTTCTGTACAGCACTAGGGGTCCGGAGATGGTACCAGTATTAAGGATTCAGTTAGACTTGCTAAAAATAGAAAAATTAAGACTTTTTTTTTAGATAAAATTTTTTTAATTACATTTTTAAAATAAATAAATATTTTAGAAAAAAAAAACATTTTCATTTTATCTTTTGTATTCTTTTAAAATAACTGTAAGTTTTACCAGCAGCCCTCACATTAATGACTTGATGTTCCTTTAATAGGACACTAGTCATATAAAAAGATTCGTTTACAAACCAGAACAAGCAAGAAGTGAAATAGTGGCTTTAAGACTGCTTGGATATTAACCAGATTTAGTCGTTAGAGGTGGAGAGGAGCTCCTAACGGACCCTCTGGTGACCTTAGGTTTAGTTTTAGATGTGGAAACATCCAGAGGAGACCTTGACGAGCTCAAACTGCCTCCGGCCGTTTATTTCATCACCTGCACGAACGTATAAATATGCAACAAACCTTGATCTCTTCAAACCTGATATTTGTTTCCTGGAGCGGAGCTGAAACCCAGACAGCTGAGCTGCACTCGACGCCTCGCTCCTGCTATAAAATCAATGTTTCGGCTCGTTTTCCTGCGATTTCATTTTCTACGGTTGTTGGGAGATTTGGTGAAGGAACGCTGGGGCGGCAGGTAACCAATGACACGGAGCATCAGGGTCCGTTGATTCAGACATTCACCTGGAACAAAAGATCCGATGATGACTGAAAGCATTGGGGGGGGGGGGGATTACATGAGGAGGATCGATCAGATTCTGGTTGACAGGCGACAGGAAAATGAATATGTAATGATTGGTGAGCTCTTGGCTCTGCCGTGTGCATCAGGATGTAAACAGCTCAGACTTTTAGACCGCAGGTCCGTCGGCAGACCTCCAGATGTTCTCTGGATGACAGACTGTCCTCACTTTATCCTCCTCCTCATCAGTTTCCTTGTTTCACCTCAAGATGTTAGTCGCTGCCATCAGCTGATTCTTCATCCTGCTTCCATCGTCGCTTTTTGTTGGAGGAAGAAAAGATCAGCTGTGTGGGTTTTAGGAACATCTGTTTAGTTTGTTTATTTATATTTATTGTTTTAAGTCCTCATATTTGGATTTTGGTTTGTAAATAATAAAAACTACTGGGAAAGATGCTTGATTGTTGTTGTGTGTGTGTGCGTGTGCGTGTGCGTGTGTGTGTGTGTGTGTGTGTGTGTTGATTTCTCTAAACATTTCTGCTCCACACAATAAATCCAGATTAGGCATATTGTTAAAAATCTGAACAAAGAAATGTTAATTGTGTCGATCTACAGCAACAACATACAAAACTCATCGTTTTTAAAACTCAAGGGGGGCGTCACAAACTCAATCCAAGGGCAATAAATGTCCCCCGAGCCACCGTTTGGACACGCCTGGTGCAAAAAGGCATGGTTGTGTGAGTTTACATTGGTCCTGTTATGGATATGACGACTTGTACAGGTGCACCTCACTTGACAGCTACAGGATGAAACTCCTGATGAAAAACATGACATATGCTGGAGTTTTCAGCAGGGTCACCAACAACCTTCCTGATGGCCTGATTCTGTTTTTCCTATTCAAAATGGTTCTGATGGTCTGGTCAGTTCAGGCTCCCTGGAGTTGGTATAAAGTATCACATCGTCATTTTCATTAAAGTCATTTTAACAACGCTTTTACAAGTTAATCATTATTAAAGCAGAAGTGTAATTAAACATCAGGTGGTTCATTAGTACGGTCCAAATTGTGTTCAGGCAGCAAAAACCAGGATAAATGCCTCCCAGGTGACTGGATGTAGATCTCTCCTTTGGGTGGTCACATCTGGATTTTAAAATCGTTCTTGACTCCCGGATCCGAACAATCCCAGAAAGCTGCTAACGGGTTTACTGAGTTGGGAAACAATTAAAGTTTACATTTTAAGGAGAATCGAGACTCTTGGGTAGGTCTTTGCTTCTAACAGATTTCCCGTGTAGACCCTTTATCAAGTTCTTTGTAGGTGATTAATGTTTTTATTTTGTTTTAGTTATTTGATTGATTGGGGATCAGCTGTTACTCTTAGAATAATTATTTAAAAAATCCTTTTGGTAAAGTAAATTCCTTTTGCCGCCGGTTCCTCGGTAAACACCTGAGAGGATCCGAGTTACAGCGAGTTCAGGTCGTTCTGGTGTACACCAGCAGGTGGCAGAGCGGAGTTATTTAGTGTTCTGGCATTTTGAAGAAACGAGTGAAAGGAACGTTTTTGTTACACTTTTGACAGTTTTAAAAAAAACTTAACCAGAACGTGGACTGAGTGCTGCTATAAAAGTGGAGAAGAGCTGCTTTCTGCCGTCTGTCGTCACACCCTCTCAGAACAAACCCTCTGGTCCGTTGCGCTTCTCTCTGAAACGGTCGGGTTTGAGTCATAGCCGAAGTCTCGCCTCTTCTACACAAAGTGATCCGGGATGAAGGAAAGCTGATGAAGAGCCGGTTTTCTGTTTCAGTCTTTCTCAACCGACGTGCTTCATCTGTGAAGAGCTAACGGTGACGACACGCGGCGGGTCGTCTCACACTTCTGAAACAAACTGTGTGTCACTTTGTCCTCAGATTGCCACCTCTGTGTGATGAATATGGGAAGGTGTTTGTGGGGGGAGGGGTTCTAAAGGTCAACAAACCGGCTGTTAACACTGATCACAGGAGAGCGACACACACACACACACACACACAGATTAGAGCAGGGGTGTCCAATCCTGGTCCTGGAGGGCTGGTAACCAGCAGGTTTTGCGGTTTTTCTGCTTCAACACACTTGATTAGCTGGTTGAATCACCTGTGCAGCAGCTCATCAGGCTCTGCAGAAGCCTGTTAATCACCTGCTGATTGAAATCAGGTGTGTTGAAGCAGGTTAAAATGAAAACGTGCTGGATACCGGCCCTCGAGGACCAGGATTGGATACCCCTGGATTAGAGGGTTGAACTGCAGGATGATATTTTAAACGTTTTTTTTTCTTAAGAAATTAGAACAGTTGTTTAAAACGACGGCATACAGATGTTTTCTCCTGATCATCAGCAGGAAGTCTCCGCTCAGACGGAGCAGCCTGGAGATGAAACGGATTATATCAGATGTAAAGACACGTGGAACAAGAAGTGATTAGATGGTGTTGGGTTTCCTTGTACGTTGGATGATTTTTAATGTCAGCAGTAGCAGCCGGATGTAAAACATCCAGTTCTTCCAGGAATGTTTTTAATATTTCTGCTGAAACAAGACAAATCATATAAAACCTTTTACAAAAACACTAAAAGATCTTTTTAGGTAAGAAGTAGGGCTGGGCAGTAAATGGAAAATTTATCGTTATCGAAATTTTTGACACTTATCGGGATAATTTTCCCCATGCCGATACAATTGATAATAAAAAAGTGAAAAGATGTGTGTAGGTTGGCAGCATTCATGTCCCTTTAAGAAGCTGTACCGCCTTGAGTCACGTAAACATGTGACAGCCCCATCTAGTGGACAACTTTAGTTTCCACACATATCTGTGGTTATCGTCCATTTATTGTTATCGAGGTGAAACACTCAATATATCGTGATATTGATTTTAGGCCGTATCGCCCAGCGCTAAGAAGAGAAATTCTAACCATACTGATGAAGTGGACCTGAAGACAAAGGTCACATTTTCTTTACTTCTCGCATTTTTCTGATTTCCAGAAACCAAACTCTCACGCTCGGATTTCACCCTCGTCCTTTTCTTCTTGTTTATCTGTTTTACACTGTAAAAACAAATAACGTAGATTTTACGGTAAAACGCCGGCAGCTGGGGTCGCAATCTTAAACTTTAAGAACATTTTTCGTTAAAAATAATGCAAGAAGTACAGTACAGAGGAATTATGAATTTTTTGCAAAGAAAATGTGTACAAACTGCTGTTGTCACCAATTAATTTATATAAGACAACTTCGCGTAAAAGCTGCAGTTTTACATCATTTGATGGTTGACGGGTTTTTCCTGTCTTGGTTTATCAAATTTACGGCTATTTTTACAGTGAAGATCTTCATTGTTGACGCCTCATCTTGCCGCGTTATCGAGACTCGAGACTTGTTAATTTTACTCAGAAAATAAACGACTTGATTAATAAAAAAATAAAAATACTTGCACTTGTACAGCGCCTCTCAAAGTAAGGACTCCAGAGCGCTTTACACTACAGTGTATCATTCACCCATTCACACACTGATGATGATGAGCTACGCTGTAGCCACAGCTGACCTGTGAGGCGAGGCTGGCGAGCACAAGCGCCACCGGTCCCTCCGACCACCACCAGCAGGCAAGGTGGGTTAAGTGTCTTGCCCAAGGACACAACAGCAGAATTCTCTGTCCGGAGCCGGGATCGAACCTGCAACCTTCCGATTACTGGACAACTAATTGACTAATAATCGCTGCGTAAGGCAGCTGGAAACTGCTGAAGTTCAAACTGAATCTTTATTGTTTTAGTTTCACATGAGTGATGGAGAATTATCAGGTCTGTGTTCATTAGTTTTGCTCTGGTCTGACTTTCTTCAGGTGTCCTAGTTAGGAGATTCTGCCTTCAGGTTGTTCAGGTGAAATTCCTGCAGCTCAGCTGTTTGTATTCCCTTTAGAAATGAGGAGTTATTGGATTAATTTGAGGACTCGTCTTTCCCGGTAACGGGGTCGTGTTTGTGCCTTCCAGCAGGTCGGCTGGATCTGAATCACTCAGCAGAATTGCCTCCTGGTTCCAATTAGAAAACAATCAGCACAAACAGGAACGCTGTCGGGATCCTGGTTGCTTTCTGCGTTCCGTTCGGAACACCGACTCTAAAACGAACCTCGGTAACTCGTGGTTTCTTGTACTTCACCCCATTTTTTAGAAATCTGTTTTATAGTCGTTACGAATGACATCACCCACGAGCGCTGGCGGCTGTTTCCACGGTGACGGCGGATTGAATATTCAGAGCAACCCTGAATCAGAGACAAACGCAACGGCAGCTTTTTGATTTATATGAAAGTAATTTTTTATTCATTCCCGTGAGCAGGAGATGCTGCTCTCTGATTGGTTGTTTCATGGAGCAGTGCACCATGGGATTTGGAGTTGTATGGTGACCCCTGTGACTTCCTGTCTGGCTGTTTGGAGTTTCTTCATTAAAGGAGCTAAATTGAGGCTTTGGAAGTCATTTTCACCCCCAGACTTTCCACTCGGGCCGAAAACACGCACGAGTTGATGAGAAACGAGTTGAGCCGGGGGAGTTCAGAGGTCCTGGAGATATTGATCTGATTAGCACTGCGGATCGATCTGATTACGGAGGCGAGTCGATGAAAAGCAGGTTGTTGAGCTGGTGGAGGCTTCAGATTGATTTCATTTGTTTGTTAAATCAAACTGTAGCTCTGATATTTATTACTTACTAACCTTATTACTAAACTTTATTTTAATGCTAGGATCGTTTCACACATGACTTACTGTATATCCAGCTGGACAAAGGTAAACAAAACCACATTAAAACCAATAACTACAGCATATAATCACGCGCTAAAGGTTCTAGACAGAAAACCAAAAAAGCGCATCATCATTGCAGAATTCTTGAAAAATACCGAATACTGAGCTGGGAAAACACGATTAGATATACAGATTCAATACTTATGTTTAATATATTACATGGATCGGCTCCGATTCCATTACAAGAGTACATTAAACAAAAAGGAAAAGACAACATATCGACCAGGGCGAGTTCCAGGGGTGACTGTCTGATCCCCTTCAGAAGAAGCACCTTCGGTGTTTTCTTATCACGCCTCAAGAACATGGAATACAATTCCAACAGCGATCCGTGAACCTACTTCTGTGAATTCTTTTAGCAAAGAACTTAAATTGTGGCTCTTAGATACTCAAATCCGTTCACACAATCAAACACAAACAGAATACATAACAGTACATTTAAGGACAAGGTAAAGAGAGTTTTTCCATTGAGGTAGGGACTATTATACTGTCTTGCTGCTAAATGGTGTATGACTATGTTTTATATGTATATATGGAAAATTTTAACTTGTGCGGCTACTTTTTAAGTTTTAATACAGGGTAAACGGAAGTAGTTAATTTCACAAATTAGGGTGTATTATGAAATGTTTTATCTTTTTATTCTTTATTTTTTTATTTTTTTGGGTTTAATTTTAGGATCACAACATTGTTTTGTATTTGTTTTCCTGATTGTTTGTATTCACACATGTGTAGCAGCTATCAACTGCTGAGGGACTAAAGATGGAAATTAGCCTTGGCTATAATCTTGCATATTTACATATGTATAATTATATATGTGTCCATTAATATGTACTGTCCCTTTACAAATAAACTTAATCTAATCTAATCTAATTTCCTGTTGTTTGATTTGGTTTCATGACCTTTAACCTCTCACCTGCTGAGGCCTGAAGGCGGAGCTCTTGGCTCTTTTGACCTCCGACCTGCTGAGATGAAGAGGTTTACCCCTCGCGATGAATCTTTCTCTCAGCAACATGATGGATTCCAGACGGTCTGGAAATGACCTTTAACCTTCCCAGGGTCATTGCTGACTGGGTTTAGGAAATCTAGCCTGAGCTTTTTTCAGTTTTTATAATTAAGTCTTTAGGTTCAGGCTCCGCCCCTCAGCTGATGTCTTTAGGCGCCTCCGATGAACTATTCTATTCCTGCGTTCGTTGTCTGTCGTGTTCATAAATCCCAAATGAGAGAAAGTTGTTCCTCACAACAAATGTCAGCGCCGTCACGAAGACGTCCTGGCAGAAAACCAAGACGAGGAGAAGCTAAGTAGATGTTTCTTGGTATGAAAATGTCAGATATTATTACTTTGGGCGTAGTTTGCAGCTCTGTTTGTAATAACCAGGAGGCAGAATGAAAAATGTCAGACATAAACGGCCTTTTATGGTTTTCATACCGTGAGATGGAAACCGTAAAGCTCGTAGAACGACACAAAAACACACATTTAGGTGTCAGAGGAGTGATAATGGGAGGAGGAAGACTCTGCAGATGATTATGAGATCACAAATGGCTTCTTAGTGGAGATAAGTCATGCATACGACTCTCGCTGGTCCCGTGTGGCTTACTCTCTACTTCCTGTTGGTGTGTGGAAACACACGGGACTCATCATGGAAGTCCTGCTCTTGTGTTTGAAGGATCCTGCTGTGTTCCACCAAGTTACTCACATCTCTGTTTCCGTTTGAAGTTCACAAAGCCAAAGGTGTCGTCGTGTAAAGGAAGAAGAAGAAGAGGAGGAAGAAGAAGAAGAGGAAGAAGAGGAAGAATCATTTCTATAGCGCCTCTCAAGATAAAAATCACGAGGCGCTTCACAAAAACAAAACAATGTAAAAATCTAAAAAAGCATTTAGAAAATGTTTAAAATATATTAAAAATGAGCAAAAAATAGACAATTGTGATTAAAAAAATGTTAAGAAAGAGAGAGAGTGAACAGGAAAGAGGGAAATCAGTGGATCCTGAGGAAGGTGGAATAGGTGGGGAGAGTAGAATAAAGAGAGAGTGGTGAAGAAGATCACACAAAAGCCAGCTTGAACAAGTGAGTCTTCAGCTGCTTTTTAAAGGAGACCACTGAGTCCACTGATCTCAGGCTCAGGGGGAGAGAGGTCCAGAGTCTGGGGGCCACAGCAGCAGATGATCTGTCACCTTTGACCTTTAGCCTGGTGCTGCACAACCAGTAGGCTTTGATCACTGGACCTCAGGGACCTGCTGGGGGTGTAGGGACTAAGAAGATCACCAATGTAAGATGGTGCTTGTCCATGTAAGGCCCTATAGACCAGAACCAGGATCTTGAAATGAACCCTGAAGTTGACTGGCAGCCAGTGAAGCTGGAGGAGAAGCGGGGTGATGTGGGTGTGTTTGGAGGACTTGGTCAGAAGCCGAGCACAGGCATTCTGAACCACCTGTAGACGGTTCAGGGAGGTTCTGCTCAGACACGTGAAAAGAGAGTTACAGTAGTCTAATGGGCCATTCCCATCTGTACCGGGTCGGCCCGGGCCGGGTAGCCTCAGCCTGGCCCGGTTGATTCCACACATCCTTGTCTTAAGCCCATGTGGGCTGATTCTACCCACCAATCAGAGGCTTGCTCTAATGGAAGGTGTGAATTTGCTGTCAGCAGTGGGTGTGTTGGCCCTGGTCGGCCTGAAGCAGACCCCCTCGAGAAGAGGGCTGAGAATGAGCCTTGGTTGGCCCGGAAAAATACCAGGCCACCCAGATATGTAAACAACCTACGCTACCCGGCCCGGGCCGACCCGGTACAGATGGGAATGGCCCATAAGCGTGAGGAGATGAAGGTGTGGAGAACAGTCAAGTTCAGAGCGGGACAGAATGGGACTCAGCTTAGCAATGTTAAGGAAGGATCCTGATTGGGAAGCCTCTGGGTTCTGGAAAGGTTTGGCGGCAGGATGGTCAGCTCCTCCAGCTCCGAAGCCACGGCCCAGAACAGGAAATAGGTTTGGAGTCTGCCTCCACCTGGAGTGACGGGTCTGAATCTCGTCTGTTGTGCTAAAGAAGGAGCTGAGCTGAAAGGTTCACATGTCCGTCTGAACCCTTTCCTGGGGGTCATAAGATTTAGAAGAATCCAGGAGACAAAATCCATTTTCTTCTGTAGGGAATCTGCTCCTCGTCAAAAGAAGCCAGCTGAGGTGGTGATGAGGAAGCTTTCTGGTCGGCTCCCTCTGGAGGTGTTCCAAACACTCCCCACTTGGAGGAAACCCTCTCTGGAGGTCTGGGAACACCTCTGGGTCTACCGGGACGAGCTCCGAGCTCTGGGTATCCCTCCTGGACCCGGTACCTTGATGAATGAATTTATGAAATAAGCTAACTTTAGCTTCAAGAAATAAACAATTAAATATTTTATCCGACCACAAAAGTAACAAAACTCCACAGGAACAGATTTGAGCTGACGGGTTAAAGATTGGCGCTCTCCTGTCGGACTGCTCTGGTTGCGGGCTCTCACACGGCGGTGTCTGTTGTTCAGATCGCATGCTCGATGTCCCGTTTCTGGTCCCATCGAACGGGCGGATTAGATCATTAATGGGATCCTAACCGGGTTGTGCACTAACGCCGTCAGACCGAAGCAGACTGCTGCTGACTTAGCTATTATTCTCTGGGTGTAAAGATTTCTGTGGCTGAGTCCATGTGTGATGATCTGGACTCACAAGCCGATGGTTCCACCCTCAGATCCAACATACGTGGTCGTTTATCACATCTTTGATCCAGAATAAAAGTGTTTGAGTTATTTTTTAACCGCTAATCTGATCTAGTTTGTCGCTAAATTGTAACCGACGACTCTGTTCCTGATTGGGCGTTGTATAAATGAAAACAAAAGTAAAGCTCTGAGGATGAGATCATTGGATAAGTGTCTACAACCTGATGCAAGATGGCCGCCACAGCTGGTTAGCGGCTTTAGCAAACATCAACGTGTAACTCAGCCAGTTTTACAGAGTTTGAGATCAAACGTGATGTCGCTGCGCGTTGTTAACGACTTTGAGTAACGATGGATTTACTCGGCAGCATCTGCAAGCAAACATCCATACATGAACTAAAACTAGGACCTCCATCCATCCATTTTCATCCGCTTATCCGGAGTCGGGTCGCAGGGGCAGTAGCCTAAGGCAAGAGGCCCAGACTTCCCTCTCCCCAGCCACTTGGGCCAGCTCCTCAGGGGGAATCCCAAGGCGTTCCCTGGCCAGGTGAGAGACATAGTCCCTCCACCGGGTCCTGGGTCTACCTTTTGGTCTCCTTCCGGTTGGACGTGCCCGGAAAACCTCACCAGGGAGGCGTCCAGGAGGCATCCTGACCAGATGCCCGAGCCACCTCAACTGGCTCCTCTCGATGTGGAGGAGCAGCGGGTCTGGTCCGAGCCCCTCCCGAATGACCGAGCTTCTCACCCTATCTATAAGGGAGAGCCCAGCCACTCTTCGGAGAAAACATTTCGGCCGCTTCTATCCGCGATCTCGTTCGTTTGGTCACTACCCAAAGCTCATGACCATAGGTGAGGGTAGGCACGTAGATCGACCGGTAAATCGAGAGCCTGGCTTTCTGGCTCAGCTGTCTCTTCACCACGACAGACCGGTACAACGCCCGCATCACTGCAGACGCAGCACCAATCCGCCTATCGATCTCACGCTCCAGTTTTCCCTCACTCGTGAACAAGACCCCGAGATACTAGGACCTAGCGGACCCAAATGGACCAATATGAACAAGTTGACCATGAACACATGAAGGAGTGTGAGTGATTCCTGTCTGTGCCCTTTGGGTCTGGGTCTTTGTGTGTGTGTGTGTGTGTGTGTGTGTGGTGGTGGGGGGGGAAATACATATGTGAAATTTAAAGGGCTCTCTTCACCAAGAGTGATTGTAGGCAGATTAAACCATCAAGCTTCTGCAGCAATAAGATCAATGAGATTCGACCAGAATGTCATCCTGTTCTTGTTCTAACCGGTGACTTAAAAGAGCCCCGAGGCTGCCATCCAGCCACACACACACACACACACACACTCACACACACACACACAGGCCGTAGGGAAATCACCTTTCAGACTGATCTCCGGGGTGAACATGCAGCGTGAGGTAATGATGAGGTGCATATGTACGGCGGCATTTCCGCTGCTGGCAGAAGACCTTCAGTACAAAGTGAGACGCGCCGGCTGGTGTCGTTGCTTTGATGAGGATGGATGAGGACGTTGTGACGGCGATGAGATGAAGGGATCGCGTGTTGACATTTCTGCTATGAGAGTGGTGTTAGGTGAGCTCAGAGGAGATCTTTTAGGAGCTCTGAAGCAGGAACAGCAAAACCCATCAAGTGTTGATTGAATTTATATTCATGTTTGTTTTATATTTTTGTTTCCAACAAGAATCCAAAGTACATTTTAGACTTCCTGTTTAGATCAGTCCTGTTGTCTGTTGGTGACGTCTGCACGCCTTTCCTTTTATTCCTGAGAATCATCTGGGGTCAGACGATCTTCGTGTTTCAAGCTTTTTGATTTATTATGTAAAGTTACGAGGAAAAAAAAGCAACTTCTTGTTAAACTCACTCCTAAAATCTTATTTTCTACTTCCGGCATGACTGTGATTTCTTTGTGTTTCAGGTCTGGTGAAGTTGGGCGTTCACTGCGTCACGGGTCAGAAAGTCGCCATAAAGATCGTCAACCGAGAAAAGCTCAGCGAGTCGGTTCTGATGAAGGTAAGATGGTGGGTTTTCCGCCTGAACATGAAAACATCTCTGGATCAAAGTTTGTTTAAACTCTGATGGATTTGTCTCGTTTCTGCCTGAAAGGAAATAAAGATGCTTTTAAAACGTGTTCAGAAAATAAAACGAGTGAAATTAATATTCTGATTTTGTTAGATTTAGATATTATGAAAAACTATGAAGTTTAAACCTTAATTCCTTATTTCCTTTCTGTTAAAGGGACCTTACAGACTTTTCAATTTTTATGCTCGTGATCGCCCCCTCAGGCCAAAAGCGTAACGGCAGCTTCAATAGTAGGCTCGTGCACGAGGCGCGCATGCTGTACGTGCACACTCCTTAACGAAAATAACAGCTGAAACAGTCCCGTGTGTGTGTGTGTGTGTGTGTGTGTGTGTGTAGCCCGGAGGACAGAGGACAGGAGAACGTGCAGCTAATTAATTAAATAATTTGGTTCTGTACCTTTCTCTTCAGCACAGCCGACAAAGGTTTATGATGGGTCAGTCCTCCTGCATGCTCAGATCATTCCCTTCCCTTGCTTGAAAAATTGTTCCAAAATGAAAGTTGAACCCACATCTTTTTATCTGTGAATTCAATGCCGTTCGGCGAGTCTCAAATACGGTAAAAATTTGGGCATCTTACCGTAAAAAAATATACATTAATGTAAAAAAGAAACTCTAAATAAACTATGTTCACATTCAGAATCAAACCCAGGTCATTCACAGTATCTGTAAC
>SSNQ01034562.1:785785-797489 GCA_006942095.1 Nothobranchius kuhntae
CCGATCCGTTCATGTTCATGTTTACGATCCGTGTTTGTTTACCTTTTTTTCCTGCCAAGGGTTAGGGTTAGGGTTATGGCGTCTACTAACTGAGAGTCACATGGGGTCCGGAGCTTTATGGGCGCTGACGAGCGGTGGTGCCGCCATCTTGGATTGGTTGAGCCCCCCCCCAACAGAAGCAGTGAAGTGTCAGCATGTTAAATCAACCATAACTCCATGAATTCAGAACCGATTTGAATGCGATTTTTTTCCAGCAAACATCACACATGTAGCTCTGATACAGGACACATGTTTTAGTGTTTCTAATCATAGTGGGTTTGCTGTGGGTACATATGTGACTCCAGAGTCGTGTCCAGGACTTTTAAAATGGGGTGGCCCATGTGAGACACTTGTTTATTCATGGGTGGCGCCAATGGTTATGCTTATTTATTTATTTACACAAATCGTTTATTTATTTACTTTCTAGTGAATTTTTGAGTTTCACATTGCACAATCACCATTTTTTTTCCTGTTCATCTTCTACCTTTGTGGTGGTTAGCAAGTCACTTCTTGTTGCATTACTGCCACCAACTGGAGTTGAGTGGGACTCTAAATACTATGTATGTGAATATGAAAAAATATTAAATAATATTAATACTACATGCCTGGGCTAGAAAACAAGGTGAAAGGTGCATGCACCCACACACTATTTTGGAGTTTACAACCCAAGCCTTTTGTCGACAATGTAAAGTCAATTTAAACTGGAACTTAGTGGGGTGGCACCTGGGGTGGCCAATCAGATTCTAAGGGTGGCATGTGCTACCCCAGGCCACTCTCTGGACACGCCCCTGTGTGACTCTTGTCCAGAGCTTAGAGTCAAAACTTATAGAAAAAGAATCAATCACTAAAAATCAGTTAAACAATGAGAATTAAAATAATTTTAAAAAGTTCATACAACAGGTGTGTGAGATCTATGGAAGGTATTTTTAAAAAACACACTTAAAGGGACTTTACGGAGTTTTGAATTTTTATGCTCGCGATTGCCCCCTCAGGCCAAAAGCGTAACGGCAGCTTCAATAGTAGGCTCGTGCACGAGGCGCGCATGCTGTACGTGCACACTCCTTAACGAAAATAACAGCTGAAACAGTCCCGTGTGTGTGTGTGTGTGTGTGTGTGTGTGTGTGTGTGTGTAGCCCGGAGGACAGAGGACAGGAGAACGTGCAGCTAATTAATTAAATAATTTGGTTCTGTACCTTTCTCTTCAGCACAGCCGACAAAGGTTTATGATGGGTCAGTCCTCCTGCATGCTCAGATCATTCCCTTCCCTTGCTTGAAAAATTGTTCCAAAATGAAAGTTGAACCCACATCTTTTTATCTGTGAATTCAATGCCGTTCGGCGAGTCTCAAATAAAAATTTGGGCATCTTACTGTAAAAAATATACCATTAATGTAAAAAAGAAACTCTAAATGAACTATGTTCACACCCAGAATCAAACCCAGGTCTTCTGCATGAGAGTCAGACATCTTACTAGGTGAGCTACACTCTAGTAGCATTCACAGTATCTGTAGCATTTATATCCTTGATGACAGCTGAAACAACGTCAAACCAAAGAACGGTTCGGAGTGAAAATGGCTATTTTGTTGCTAATTAGCAGGAAATATCTAGAAGAAAGTTCTACAGAAATTAGCTAAGGGTCCTCAGAAATGTAGCTAGCTTTGTCACTAGGCGTTAGGAACAGCGACAAAGTGGCACTGTCTCTCTCTCTGCTGCTAAAGCTACGGCTAGCAAATGCTACGGGCGATGCCTGAGCGTGAACACGCATGAAGCAGCCTGCTCGACCCAAGCAGCTCTCTTTTTCTGTGATTTTACAGAAAAACAGGCAATCACAGTAAAAATGCCAGGGCTCATTCTACAGGACCAGGGCATTGCAGGAGAATGTATGAAGAAGAAATGTATTATTTCTATACATGTTTTGGCTGTCAGACTTCCATAATGTCCCTTTAATAATAACAGAAATATTATTACTTCACTGAAAAATGATGAAATGAAAATCTTTATCAGCTTGTTTTTCAGAACCTTTTCCTCCCCAGCAGCCAGACTGACTTCCTGTTATCTTTTAAAATGGTTTTGAGTCAGACGTTCAGGAGATCTAATTGTAATTTTTAATCCCAGAACCAGAACGGTTTTTGCCCCGTTAGGTGAGCTTCATCACTTGGACACTCGTTACGTCTTTAATTCAACCAACTTTGGATCTTTAGTCTTTTTGTCACTGAGACAAAATCTATTTTTCTAAAAATACAAAAATAAAAGATAAAAACAAAAAAAGTTCGACAGAAAACTGAATTTTAGCTCAAACAGAAGATCGTCCGGTTTGGGTGCTTTTATATGAATTTTTTTTTTGTAATAAACTTGTTTTATATAAATAAACTGACTTAAATCCCAAGGAGCAGCTACCAGGTCCTGGTTCTGATCTTTTATTAATCAATTCCTGGTCCTTAAAGACTGTTTGGATGGTCGTCTGTTCTCCTGCTGTTCCCACTTTTCCTGATTTTAGGCAGCATGAAGGTCACCTGGGTTCGGGGCGGAGTTTCAGTCTCCTCAGAAGTTTGGTTAGATGACTGTTGATTTTCAAAGTGAATTAAATCGGTAGATAAAAAATCAGAAGAGCAGTGAGTACACTTAAAAATTATTTTTTTTTAAAGATTTTCCAGAAATGTTCCCATTTTCAGCAGATTTTCGATGTTTAGACACTTTAATCAGTCGTCATCAACAACTTTATTTCTAAAGCACTCTCCATGCAACGTGCTGTGCATGCATAAAAAAAACAATGACCCCTGCAAGGGTCAACAAAGACTTGCGTATAAACAAATAAAAGAAACAGAACAACAGAACCAAACAGGATAAAAGTGAGTCTTCATCCGACTCTTCAAAACCAGCAGCGAAGGTGTTTGTCTGACCTTGAGTGGAAGGTCGTTCCACAGCTAAGAGGTCAAGCCGGAGCAAGCCCCGCCTCCTCTAGTGGAGCGTTTTACACGTGGAACGACTGGAATGTCTCTTGCTGTGGTGATCCGAGTGCACGTGAAGGATTGTCCCGTGTGAGTAAATCAGACGGATCGCTCGGAGCACAGCCCTGACTTCAAACAAAAACAAGCGTCTGAAACCTGACTCTAAAACAAACCGTAGATGAGACGAGCTAAGGCAGGCGTGACATGTTCCTGCATCCTGGTGGCTGTCAGGAATCTAGCTGCAGCGTTCTGTGTGAGCTGGAGGCGGGCTGGAGCAGCCTCACTAACCCCTGAGCAAAGGGAGGTGCGCTCGTCGAGGGGTGAAGTAATGAAAGCGATGAAATATTTGATGATATCTGCTCTAATATTTATGTCTGTGTTAAACATGTCTCCGTGGTTTCCGTGCTCCGGGCACAAACGTGTTCTCCTCCCACGAGGAGCTGGAAGTCGAGCAGAGGGTGATGCAGGTGTGCAGGTGGAGGCGTCGCATGTCTCCCACACCTATTGAACAGACCACGGCTGCATGCAGAGCAGGTGTTGGGGCTCTTTAGTGTTTATTGTTGTTCCCTTCTACGCCTCCGACCGACAGCTGCATGCAGACAAACGGGAGGCGGGGGGTGTGACGCCATCACCGGACGCCGCTTCAGTTCCCGCTGTGGAAAGATGTTCGGACTCATTTGGGCTCGGATCGGGTCGTTTGGGTTATACGGTGGATTTTTTTGTTCTCACATGAAAACGCGTCAGGCTTTTTCACTTTCAAATAAAAACCCAAATCTATTTTTAAATAAAATCAGAGATTAAAGCTTTGAGTGGGCCCTAACGGTTAGCTCCTAACTGAGCTCTTGACACGTCATTTTGTAAAAACTAGGGATGGGTACCTTTGACATTTGAATCGATTCGGTACTAATTCCCGGTACCTAGGAATCGATACCGGTACTTAATGGTACCAATTTTCGATACTTTTGAGTGTTTAATATTTTAATTCTCTTTTATAATTAAATATATATTTTTCTCAATATATAACCATATTTGATAAATATCACGATAAATAACATACAACTGTTTGTATTTTAACATCGTCCTTGTAGTTTTATAAGCTGATAATTAAACTGAAGCAAACATCTTTACTGTGAACTAAATTTACTGTGTATCTTCATTCCTTTTGCCGTCTTTTTTCATTTGATTTTTCCTACTGGGAAGTTAGAATTTCCGAGGAGAAAGCGAACGCACCATTAGCGGAATGGAAGCTAACAAATCAAGCTAACATTATCTTAAACATTTTATTTACCTACCGGAGCAGATTAAGATGAGGATGTCTCACTTAGACCGTTGTCGCTGGTTTCATCATCTATGGAACTGTGGAATGCGGTCGGTACCTTTAAAAAGTACCGAATTCGGTCCCCTTCGCTAGTAAAAACTGTGACTTTACAGCAAAAACGGATAAACTATCAGATCTGAGAGATTTCAGCTTCATTTCTCTAACTTGCTTCACCAAAATGACCCAAGTTCTGATTTCTGTTTCACAACTTCACACTTTTCACAGCATCAGAATAAATTTTGTTCTGTTGAACTGAATTAAATCTTTCTTCTCAGGACAAACTGGTTCGTCTTAATCTGGGACAAACGTATCAGCTGATGATTTTATGATTATTAAAGTTTTTTGTGCTGCTTCTGCTCTGACGGGGGTCATGTGACCAACTCGTTTGCTGCCTCGGTTTTAACGACCGCTTCATCCTAACGGGGAGCGAGCGGATCACTGCTCGCCTCCCACCACTGTTATTGCTGGAAGCTAATTGGGTCTTTATCCTGATGTTGGCGAGACTGAAGAACAACGTTCTGTTGTTGATTGAAGGAACTTCTAATGAAGATAATTCAGCTGTGAGATGAAGACGCTGAGAAGTGGTGAGCTCACTTCTGATTGGCTGCTCTGATTCCAGCAGGATGTTGATTGAACAAAGTTTTCCTTCAATAAAATGTTTGGGTTTTCTGTGACCTTTGACCTGAAGGCTGCTAATAATATTACTGAATGCCAGTTTGGAAACCGGCAGATCATTCAAACCAGTGACAAGAAATATTTTTATTTCCTTTTTGACACAAAACACTAAAGTTTTGTTGCAAAACCAAATTTACATCCATAAAAACTTTTATAGAGAGAAAACGCTTTTATCAGGATTATTCATTTACAGATATTTAGTTTTTATTGCGAGTTACCATCCAGCCCCGTTGTCTTTTCCTTACGGGACAACTGGACACGGCATTAGCTGCTACATGCTAACAGATGCTAATAATGCTAATAATGCTAATGTTTCACCACAACTGGAAATTACCATCAACGTGACGAAAATAACTTGAACTTTCTTTCATTAACACAAAGTATCATCAGGCAGGAAGTGATCAGGCTCTGAGCGCGTCGCATCTAAAACAGTCCTGACAGAAACGGTCCTTTAACGCCAAAAGCAGGACAGCTGATTTCATCGACAGGAAGACTTAAGGAACTGATGCTTAAACATGTATTTACAAAACCGAATCGGTGCATTGATCCATCACACGTGCACCTCGTGCACATGCGTGAGGTGATGGTGAAAGGGCAGCTGCAGATCAATAAAGTATCAATCTTAAGCATTTCCGTTCATCCCAGAAAATTCCTGTGAAACGTGAAGCAGAGGTTATTTTCACGTATTTGATGCTTTAGTTGTCTGCCGCGTTTAAAGCTCTGCACCTCCGTTCCCATCCCATAACCTCTCATCAGCTCGTTGTGTTTCTAATTAGAAGTGAACGGTGGAGATGAAGCAGCAGATGCTGCTGGGGCTTTTCCTGCCGTCATCACTCCTGCCTTTCTCCGCTGACGCGATCGTGTCGACGCCGCCTTTCCCTCCTTACGGGGGGGGGGGGGCTTCCCTAATCTTCCCTGCCTTGTGTTTATTTTCAGAAAACACTGGGGCATCGTTGTCACGGCAACAAGAAGCATTTTGCCCCAGTCACGGCCTCTGATCTCACATAACTGGGTCTTGACAGCCAAGTGAAATACTGTTTGTGTGAAAAAACCGGAATCAGACCAGATCTGAAGCCTCTCTGGAGGATCAGAGCTGCTCGGCTCCTCCTGCGTCGGCTGGCGTTGTGAGAAGAACCCGCTTGGTTCTGTTTGGTTTGACGTTTCAGACGTGCTGCGTGTTCCCTCCTTCTCTTGGCTGCTTTCACGGCAAACTTTGTGAGGCGCTGGAAGGATTCTGGCGAGGAGTTTAGCATATGAATGTGTCCTTTGTTCATAATTCAAGACGCATTTACGTTCTGCAGGCCCATTGTTGCATACGGAGTCTGGAGGGAACCAAACTGTTTTCCTTTATAGACACGTCTCTTTGGGTTTCGTCACTTATGACCAGACTCTAAAACATTTGTTGTTCCTTCTGATAATTCTGATCATATCCTTAAGAACATTTTAGCATCAAATCAGAAATATCTGGGGTCACATGTCTTGAGATTTGTTATTTCCAGGGTCTGAATCTGAAATGTTTGGGAACCAGTGGTGCAGCAGGCCTGGAGGTCCAGGTTGTCACGTTCAGAAGTTAAAATTCGTCTGAGACCGAGTGAAAAGCTCTCCTCGTGTAAAACAGCTGGTTAAACATCATAGAAATTCATCCCTAAGGTGCTTTTATACATGAAGACGGACAAACCGAGTCTGACGGTTTTCCTCTGTTGGGCGGCCGGGTTCAACCTTACAGATGAGATCCATCATCCAGAGCTGCTGCTCCTCCTCGTCAGACATCAGGTGAGGTGGCTCTGGCTCCTGGTCGCCTCCCGCTGGAGGAAACACTCCAGAACCAAAGGGAAGGACCATCAATCCTCACCGGGCTGGAAGCACGTTGGGATCCACCAGGAGAAGCTGGTGCACATCTCTGAGGAGATGGATGGGTCAGATCAGCTGTGACTTGGACACCTACCCTCCATGTTTACTCGCTCCTGTAACACCAGAATCCATCGTCTCCATCAGAAACTAAAGGTTCTGTTCACATGGATCCAGTCTCGTCTTTAGGGAGAAGTCACCTGCGTTTAAACCTGCGTGTTTGTGTGATGCCGGGTTTAGATCGGTATCAGAGCCGCTAACGGAGACTCACAGCTGCAGGGTTCTGGTTCTGTTGGGTTCTAACGGAGGAAAACCAGGATCCAGGATTTTTCTGACTGAAATGACCAAAAAAAGAAACTTCCTGTGTTTGAGGAAAGCTGATGTAGTCGGGAATCACGTCACCGTCTGGGCTCTGTAGACCTCTTCTGTCCTTCTGAGTAACGGACTGCTGGAACAGATGAGTGAAAGAACGCTGAAGAAAGCATCTGACCTTCTCCCACGATTCACTGCTGCTCTTAACCCGTGCACTTTCCCAGAACTCCGCCGCCTCTGCCTACGATGCTCGTGAATGTATTTTGTCTGACGGGTCACGCGGTGAGGATGAGGAGGCTGCAGGCTTCATCTCACTCATCGGACGTCTGCGTGGAGTTAAACCAGCTCGAGATGTAAAACGTGGATGTCTCCTAACTTCTTTTTGCTCTCTCCTCGTCTTCGTTCGAAGCTGCAGCAGTTTTTATATCATCTGCGTGCGTGTTCAGCGGCAAACGCCAGACTTAAACACGAAGACGGTTTAATTTGTGTGTTCAGCTCTAAAATGATCACCGTTGAGCTAAACTTCTAAACAACCTCTTATCAAAGATCAATAAACCTTGTTACGGTGGGACGAGTGTCTGAATCTGAGATTTTTCAAATCTTTTCAAAACCTGTTAGAAAAGTTTAAAAAAGTCTTAAATAATAAAACCATCGTCTCATTTTGAATTTAGACCTGATGGTGACGGATAGGTGATGAATGGATGGATGAACGATGGAATGAATGATGGATAGATGCATGAATGATGGGATGGATGGGTAATGGATTGAGAATGGACAGATGGATGATGAGATGGGTGTTGCATGGAGGAGCGGATGGAAGCATGAATGGATGGATGATAATATGGATGGATGAGTGGAAAGATGGATGTTGGGTCGATGGATGGAAGCATGAATAGATAGACTGATGCATGACTAGATGAAAGCATGAATAGATGGATGGAAGCATGAATAGATGGATGGAAGCATGGATGGATGGATGGATGCATGAATAGATAGACTGATGCATGACTAGATGAAAGCATGAATAGATGGATGGATGGATGCATGAATAGATGGGTGGATGTATCAATGGATGGATGGATGGATGCATGCATGAATAGATGGATGGAAGCATGAATGGATGGATGGAAGCATGGATGGATGGATGGATGGATGGATGGATGGATGACTGGATGGATGACTGGATGGATGACTGGATAGATGGATGAAAGCATGAATAGATGAATAGATGCATGACTAGATGGATGGATCGATGGTTAAGTGGATGAGTGGATAGATGGATGAAAGCATGAATAAATGAATGGATGCATGAATAGATGGATGGATGGATGGATGGATGCATGAATAGATGGATGGAAGCATGAATGGATGGATGTTGGATGGATGGATGGATGACTGGATAGATGGATGAAAGCATGAATAGATGAATAGATGCATGACTAGATGATGGATCGATGGTTAAGTGGATGAGGGGATAGATGGATGTTGGATAGATGGATGAAAGCATGAATAAATGAATAGATGAAAGCATGAATAGATGGATGGATGCATGCATGCTTGAATAGATGGATGGAAGCATGAATGGATGGATGGTTGGATGAGTGGATAGATGGATGAAAGCATGAATAGATGAATAGATGCATGACTAGATGGATGGATCGATGGTTAAGTGGATGAGGGGATAGATGGATGCTGGATAGATGGATGAAAGCATGAATAAATGAATGGATGCATGACTAGATGGATGGATGGATGCATGAGTAGATGGATGGATGGATGGATGGGTGGATAGATGGATGAAAGCATGAATAAATGAATGGATGAAAGCATGAATAGATGGATGGATGCATGAATAGATGGATGGATGGATGGATGCATGCATGAATAGATGGATGGAAGCATGAATGGATGGATGGTTGGATGAGTGGATAGATGGATGAAAGCATGAATAGATGAATAGATGCATGACTAGATGGACGGATGGATGGATGACTGGATAGATGGATGAAAGCATGAATAGATGAATAGATGCATGACTAGATGGATGGATCGATGGTTAAGTGGATGAGTGGATAGATGGATGTTGGATAGATGGATGAAAGCATGAATAAATGAATGGATGCATGAATAGATGGATGGATGGATGGATGGATGGATGCATGAATAGATGGATGGAAGCATGAATGGATGGATGGATGGATGTTGGATGGATGGATGGATGGATGACTGGATAGATGGATGAAAGCATGAATAGATGAATAGATGCATGACTAGATGGATGGATCGATGGTTAAGTGGATGAGGGGATAGATGGATGTTGGATAGATGGATGAAAGCATGAATAAATGAATGGATGAAAGCATGAATAGATGGATGGATGCATGAATAGATGGATGGATGGATGGATGCATGCATGAATAGATGGATGGAAGCATGAATGGATGGATGGTTGGATGAGTGGATAGATGGATGAAAGCATGAATAGATGAATAGATGCATGACTAGATGGACGGATGGATGGATGACTGGATAGATGGATGAAAGCATGAATAGATGAATAGATGCATGACTAGATGGATGGATCGATGGTTAAGTGGATGAGTGGATAGATGGATGTTGGATAGATGGATGAAAGCATGAATAAATGAATGGATGAAAGCATGAATAGATGGATAGATGCATGAATAGATGGATGGATGGATGCATGCATGAATAGATGGATGGAAGCATGAATGGATGGATGGTTGGATGAGTGGATAGATGGATGAAAGCATGAATAGATGAATAGATGCATGACTAGATGGATGGATGGATGCATGAGTAGATGGATGGATGGATGGATGAGTGGATAGATGGATGAAAGCATGAATAGATGAATAGATGCATGACTAGATGGATGGATCGATGGTTAAGTGGATGAGGGGATAGATGGATGTTGGATAGATGGATGAAAGCATGAATAAATGAATGGATGAAAGCATGAATAGATGGATAGATGCATGAATAGATGGATGGATGGATGCATGCATGAATAGATGGATGGAAGCATGAATGGATGGATGGTTGGATGAGTGGATAGATGGATGAAAGCATGAATAGATGAATAGATGCATGACTAGATGGATGGATGGATGGATGGATGTTGGCTAGATGGATGTTGGATAGATGGATAAACGCATGAATAGATAAATGCATGAATAAATGAATGCATGAATATATGGATGGATGATGTTGGCTAGATGGATGTTGGAGAGATGGATAAATGCATGAATATATGGATGGATGGATAAATGCATGAACATATGGATGGATGGATGAATGCATGAATAGATGGATGCATGAATAGATGGATGGAAGCATAAATGATGGATGGATGAGTGGATAGATGGATGAATGCATGGATAGATGAATGCATGAGTAGATGGATGGATGAAATCTTTTCCTGTTCAATGTTATAAATAATTTGTTGTTTATCCAGACTTGCTCTAATTTCCCTCTGGGATTAATAAAGTATTTTTGAATTTGAATTAAAACGTTCTTGCTTCTCTTTCTGATTCTTGTTACATTTTTCTTTATATCCTGTTTTTTTCTCTCCTTTTTCTTCATCTCTTCTTGTTTAACCTGTTTGTTTTTTCTTGTTTCTTCTCGTCCTTCTTTCCTTTGTTTTTTATTTCTTTTTCTTTAATCCCATTCCTTTGATCTGGATTCTTTTTCCGTCCTCTCTTGTTTTACGACTCCGTCTCAGGTCCAACCCGCTGAACAGATTTGTGTTCCTCCATAAAACTCCAGAATGTTTCGTGTCGTCTGTCAAATCAGGCGCCACACCGCTGACAGCCGCCGTCTGATTGTGATTGGGTGCTGGAGCGAGCTGGGCTCTCTTCACCTGGACGTCACGGCAACAGATGGCGGTGTGATTAGCGGGCGGATGTTCCAATTTACCGTCCCCGATGTCCCTCGGCCCTGGATCGTGTTTCAATTAAACACAGATTTGGAGGCAGAGCCCCGGAGCCGGAGTCGTAATTCATTAGGAGGAGACGTGACGTGTGGAGGCGTTAATTGGAGGAGGTGGGTGTGAGACATCAACTCTGAGCTCCTCAACGGTGAGGAGGAGGAGGAGGCGAAGGTGAAGCCTGCAGAGGAACTCTCCAAAAGTTACCCTGACAGGTTCTCTGTCATATTCAGTTTCTCCATCTAGAACTTTATTACGCCCGATCATCATCAACAGATGTTTCTCTGCTCCAAAACACCTGGTTGATCTAGTGACTCGCTGTCCAGGACTGGACGGTGGCCAGTATCAGGTGTAGTCCCGTTTTAGTCCAAAGCTTTAGACTTTTCTGCTTCTGTTCAGGAGCTCGTTCCCATCTCTGGGAGGCGGGGTCACACCTGGACAGGTCGTCACCATCGCCGGACCACAGACAGAAAAAATCACACTCAGAGGGATCATCTCCTATCGGGAATCTACCAAACAGTCTGAGACTGATGGAGGAACCAGGAGTACATGCAAAGTCCACACAGGAGCACCCAGCTGGGATTCAAACCAGCAACCTTCTTTCTGCAATGCAGCAG
>SSNQ01034562.1:811578-827749 GCA_006942095.1 Nothobranchius kuhntae
AACAAGATAAAAGCACTTCAGCACATAAAATTAAGATTGTCACTTGCCAAATAGAGACTACACCCTCCTGTTTACCTATAAGAAACGCCTCAAAATATCTTTAAATTCTTTATTGATGATTTAATTGTAGACAACTAAAATGACATTTTACTTGCCAAAAAGTGATTGAATCGCTCAGATTTTCATGGAGGCTAAAATTGACCACATAAGGGTTTTATGTATTATCTGTTGATGTTACTGTACTCATACTGTCTACTGTATCATCATAAACACCCCAAAAATGGCAACAAAAAAAAGATAATTTCCCTTGCCAAAAATTGATCACAGTGTCCTGGTCACGTGTAAAGGGCTAAATTTACCTAAATATTACCTTATTTATTATCTCTTGATGTTATTAGTGCCATCACAGGATGCTGGGTGGTTTTTACATTCATAAACACCTCAAAAATGGCAAAAACTAACTAACTAAATAAATAAATAAAAATGACAGTTTCACTTTTTTGAGCTTATGTATATATATATATATATATATTTTACTTTCTTTTGTTTTTGTTTAAAGATTTGTTATTATGTTAGGCAGAATTTTTTCAAGGCAACAAACTTTGCTCACAGCTCATTGGCCAATAGCGTTAATTAGTAGGCAAGTTGGTTAATTGCATCAAATGGCGCCGCATTTCGCAGTGCAAGATGGATGCAACCTTGCTTAGTCAAATTTTGGCTTTCAAAAACGAAGGAATATATCCCCCTGGTCTTTCTCTTTCACAGAAGTCCAACTTTCGTCGAAAAGCCAAGAGTTTTGAGGTCCAAGATATGTTTATTGGTTTCACAACCAGTTTTTCTGCTCATTACACAACCACAAAGTCTGCTATGTTTTAATTATTATTTTTTGACCAGGTTGTAGAATGTATAAGTTGGCTTTACGTATACTTAACAGGGTTATTTTTATGATCGGGGCACGGCAGAGCCTCCCTAGTCCGACCAAAGTGCTCGACTCGGGTCATACTCGGACCCACGACCCAGCACGGGAAATAAGGTAATATTTAGGTAAATTTAACCCTTTACACGTGACCAGGACTCTGATCAATTTTTGACAAGGGAAATGATCATTTGTTGCCATTTTTGAGGTGTTTATGAATGTGAAAGACACCCAGCATCCTATGATGGGACTAATAACATCAAGAGATAATAAATAAAGTAATATTTAGGTAAATTTAACCCTTTACAGGTGACCAGGACTCTGTGATCAAATTTGGCAAGGGAAATGATCATGTGTTGCCATTTTTGAGGTGTTTATGAATGTAAAAACCACCCAGCATCCTGTGATGGCACTAATAACATCAAGAGATAATAAATAAGGTAATATTTAGGTAAATTTAACCCTTTACATGTGACCAGGACACTGTGATCAATTTTTGGCAAGGGAAATGATCAGTTGTTGCCATTTTTGGGGTGTTTATGATGATACAGTAGACAGTATGAGTACAGTAACATCAACAGATAATACATAAAACCCTTATGTGGTCAATTTTAGCCTCCATGAAAATCTGAGCGATTCAATCACTTTTTGGCAAGTAAAATGTCATTTTAGTTGTCTACAATTAAATCATCAATAAAGAATTTAAAGATATTTTGAGGCGTTTCTTATAGGTAAACAGGAGGGTGTAGTCTCTATTTGGCAAGTGACAATCTTAATTTTATGTGCTGAAGTGCTTTTATCTTGTTTCTTTTAAATAGAGCAACGTAATGTATAGATAGTAACCTACACAGTGTCATTAAAGCCAAAGCTTGATCAGTTTAAATACTATTTTTCAAGTAAAAATGTGCCCCAAACTAGTTAACCGTGGCTCCATGTTAAGTGGACTAAAGAAAGGAAGGGGGGATAAATCAAATCGCTGGAGAAATGTTTATTTCCGTTTATACAACGTTTACATTCAATACAGGGCGCCATTTTACATTGTTTATTTATTTTTTGTATCAAGGCTGTAGCATAAAGAAAGCCAGTTCTTACCACAATCCGTCTTTCAATCGCAAATATTGCAAAAAGGATGAATATATCCCCATTGTGAACGTTTAAGACAAATAGCAACACTTAAAACAACTTCCAAACTGGAAAAACTAATATCCGCGATAAACATCTGTTTAAGTACCGGAAGAGGTTACCTCTGCTTTCTGAATGTCCATATTGCTAGATATGCCGAGTTTTAGGGCGAAATCCTGGGGAATTTCGTCTAGAAATGCAATTACCCTAACCGTGCGCGATCCCGCGGTGGCTAATCAGTTTTTGGCAGCGAGTCGATTTATGGCACAACACCGGTGTGCAGCTCCGCTGTCTCGGGCAAGCTACACTCCTCTCACTCAGCGCCGAGTTCACTCAGCTTTTTTCTGACGTTGAAGCCCAGAAACGGAGATTCTAGCTGCTCAGTAATGTGTTCACGACTGAAAGAGAAAGTTTTTCAACTAACGTCCAGACAGAGCCGATATAACTCCAGCGAGCAGCGACACGCTCAAACCAGCACGACTCTGAGGTTGCTGTCGTGTTTCCTCCCCGACACACAACAACGCGGTCAAGCTGCTCAGACATGTTCATCAGCACAAACCAATGTGAGCACCTGTTGTCATCTAATGTTGTCATTATTATGATGAAGATGAACAAAACAACAGGAGTCTCCTCCTCAGCTCAGATCAGCCCCATGATGCAGGTATCTGGCTGGAACAGGTGAGCATCACAGTAAACCAGTGGAACAAACTGAGCTTTAAATGTTGGTTTTATGCTCTTTTTCTGCTCCAAAACATGAAAGTTAACAGGTGAGATGTTGCATTTTCATTTAAGATAAAATTATATCTTTATTTTGTTGTTGGCCCGTGAGAAAAGATTTAACCTACAGTAAACAGGAAGTGGAAAGGCTGCAGATAGATGAATAGAATAGAAAATCCCTTTATTGTTCCTCAGTGGGGAAAGCTAGATGTCACAGCAGCGATGACACGTATTACAGGAGAAAAAAAGGAGAATAAAAAATAAGAAAAATGAATAAACAAGAAAACATAAATCCTGAATAGATTTTAAAAATGCTGATTATACCACAAGTAATGAATACCGCTGATGCCTTTTATTTAAAACTGACTTGCTCGTGTGTAATTTGGTTATTCCTCATTCAGTGTTAATGCAGAAATAAGTTTGTTTCCAAATTTAAAGGTTCAAAATTGCATACATGTTGATAAAGAAAACGTGCAAATTTGCCGTCACTTTTTCAAAAAATATTAAGTTTGGCCCTCGACTCCGTCCCAGAGTTTCATTTCGGCCCCATGTGAGTTTGAGTTTGACACCCCTGCCTTAGTAAATTCTTCTTTTTGCACGTATTTCTCATAATGTTTACATCACGAATACTAGTTAGCATCAGGTTAGCATGCTACTTCTTGGCTGCGTGCTTCTTCTTCTGGGTAAACATTGACTTGGTGCGTTACTGCTACCAGCTGGTAAGAAGTGTAAACTAGGTCTTCTAAACAAGATTTAGAAAATCTAGAGTGTTTTCTCTCTAAAAAGAGAACAGACAACCTTGTATTTAAGATTGTTCAGAACAGTTTCAACTTTAATATGCGTTTTAAAACATTTGAATAAAAAGGACAGCAGACACCCCTGAATTCAAAATGGTAAAGAGTTTGATGAGGAATGAGAACTAAACTGTCTGCAGGGGAAACAGTATGCTGCATCTGTTTTCACTGAATACTCCAACCATGTTCTATTTTGGTACCATGATGAAGAAAAACTGCGTTCTTTCCCAGAGAAAAGTCGAACTGGATAATTTTCCAGGTGCACCTGATTAGGCTTATCCACCCCGAGGTCATCTGAACGGCGATTTATGTTGGTGGTGCTGCCACTCGGTGGCGCAATTGCCTGCTGAGACTGTGCTGGAGGCACGGAGAGAGGAGGAACAGAAGCGCTTGTAGCTGCAACTTCTGGCGGCACTGGCCTTTTTGATGATGCGTCATCCCTGCTTGTGCTAGCATTGTTTTTCTGTTTGCTAAACCAAGCTCTGATATCCATTTTAGCAAGCTACTGTACCAAAGCGTCTTCTTCTACTGCATCTAAAACTGTCGATTAGTAACCTAGAGCGCCCTCTGTGGATCGTCTCCAGCCAATACATTTGCATGAGGTGCTGTAATCTGCCCTAGGCGGGCCAGATCGGCAAATGGGCGGGCCGGGCCTGGTCAGGAGATCAGAGTCCGACCGTGAAGGTTTTAGTGATGTAATCACTTCTGTTTCTGTGTGAGTCTCAGATCTGCAGCTCTTTATTCTGCTCACCCTAACGACAGAAAAATGCTTCTAAACTTTGTTAATGACAAATGATAAATGACCCGCTCTTGTATAGCGCCTCTCGGAGTATGGGCTCGACACACGGGAGGCGGCATCGCCTCTCCTCCATTCATTTTCAATGAGACGTGCGCAACAAAGCGATAATCGCGGGTCTCCCTCCTACCAAGCGAAACGCAAAAAACGTGTGGGTGAAATTTTGCGCTCGTGCACGTGTCGTGCACAGGCGACCCAGCGACGCGATCCCAGAAAGTTGAAACATTTTCAACTTTTCATCGCTGTCGCTCGGGCGAGGACCAATCAACGGAGGTTTCATTCACTGACCAATGAGCGGACAGGATGCTCCGTACATCTCCGAGCAAACATGGAGGAGAAGTTGATTATTATTATGTTTTATAGTAAAATCAGAAGTAAGATTTCACAAAACTCTAGCAGCACCTTGTGAAACATCATATCTACCACTTTATTAACTTTGAACCGCTTAAATAACCTTAATTACCTCCAACCTGACACAGCCAAACAGAACGCGTAGACGGCTTTGCCGCTGCCGCAGATCGCCTCCCGTGTGTCGAGCCCCGTAAGGACTCCAAAGCGCTTTACACTACAGTGTATCATTCATCCATTCACACACTGATGGTGATGGGCTATGCTGTAGCCACAGCTGACCTGTGAGGCGAGGCTGCCGAGCACAGGCGCCACCGGTCCCTCCGACCACCACTGGCAGGCAAGGTGGGTGGCTTGCCCAAGGACACAAAAGCAGAATTCTATGGTCGGAGCGGAGATCAAACCTGCAATCTTCCAATTACTGGACAACCCGCTCGACCTGTTGAGCTACTGCTGTGAGGTGGTTCACTTAACCTTTTTCTCCAAAAGACGCAAACAGAAGAGGAAAGTTGATGCTTTACCTTCATGATACTGATTAGTTCCACCTGAATCCAGATCATCTGGAATGTGGTCCGAACGTCCCGAACGACCCTGTGGGTTTCACCATTAGTGGACAGATATGGGTTTTTCCGTCACCACTGCCAATGTGTGCGCTAGATTTTTTGGGCCAGTTTTCATGGCGGATATTGAGATGTTCTCCTTCTTATTTGCATGCTGGAACATCACTAATAACACCCGTTGTTGCAGAAAATCTCTGAAGCTGAATCAGTTTTTGAACTTCAGTAAATTCTTAATTTTGTGCTCAGTGTTAAAATTAGACATCTAACTAAAGTTAATAAAACAAATAAAATTAACTGACCAAATATTAAATATTCTAAACTAGCAAATAAAAATAAAGTTTTGTTTATGATGCAGATGTTATTCAGGAACGTAAGTGAACGTGGACGTGCCTGACTTTAAATCGGCTTTACTATGGAGGCACATCGCCTGCTGGTTTATATAATAAATGGTAATTATCAGGTTGATTTTTTACCTTTTCTTAATGCATCGACTGATAAAGCTCCCACCAAATCTCTGATTTACTGACTTGGAAGTAAAAGTTGGTGTGAATGTAAGATTTGATGAAGACCGTTGGACAGAATCAGGTCAGAAGTATTCTTTTATTAAATGTTAAGATGTTTATTTTGCCTCTTCTTCCTCCTGCTGCTGGGGCTCTGGTGTGTTCTCAGCTGTTATTCTTTACATTCATCTCCAGCATGTTGCCGCTGCGCGCCGCCGCCGCCGCCTAATGAGCTCCTCCATAATTGATAACGGCGACGCCGTCAGACGGAGCAGGAATTTGTTTTCTTAATGTTGCGAGGACGGCGACGGACGCACGTCGTGGATGCTAACAGAAATTGTGGCGCTCACAAATCACAGCCGAGCGTGTTGTAATTTAAACGGCTCTGACAGGTAAACGCTTGAGCAGGTCCTTTAATCTGATAATAAATCAGGCGGCGACGGCGCTGAGGCGGAAAAAACACCAAAACCTCCACAAACAGCCGCGTCGCTCTGAGTTCACCGATCTAGTCATTAAATATTCTTTAAATGGAGCTAAAGCAGTTAGAATCCCACATAGATTCATTTATTATGACTTAATAATAAATATTTATTATTATTATTATTATTATTACAGCAGGTCTCTCTTGTCTGTTTTAAACTGCTTTCCGTTGTTCAGCTTTGGATCACTAAAACTCAAATATGAAACTCGGTGTGACAGGAGTGTAGCCAATCAGGCGCTAGGAAGACTGGGTTCTGTCTGGGCCCGGTCTGGGTCCTGTCCCTGAGCTGGTGTCTGTTCACCTGTGCAGGTACCTGGTGCTGGAACACGTGTCTGGAGGCGAGCTCTTCGACTACCTGGTGAAAAAAGGACGCCTGACACCCAAAGAGGCCAGAAAGTTCTTCAGACAGATCATCTCAGCGCTGGACTTCTGTCACAGCCACTCCATCTGGTCTGTATTCTGTTTTTACCTGCAGGTGTGTGTGTGTGTGTGTGGGGGGGGTTCTGCTGGTGTGTAATAAAAGCTTCTGAGCGGGCCCGTGCCGGCGCCGTGCATCTGATTTATCTGTGCCGACTGACCGCTGCAGGAAAATCCTCCGAGTCAGCAGGTTTCCTCAGCAGGCCATCTGTTAAACCAGACGGGTCGGGTCAGAACACCGTGGCACCGCAGATTAAATACCACGAATGTTCACTAAAACCTGAAACGTTCCGAGTGCTTCAGCTCAAATATTCAAACTTAAATAAAGACGACCGAGAGGAGAAAAGATCCGGTTTGATTGTTTTTCATTATGGATTTTCACCGTCCTTTTAAGCCGCGTGATCTTAAACGTCACACCAGAAGTCTCCTTTTCTGAACTCCTCCTTGTTTCCTGCCTCTGACCCACATCATTTCCCCTCGTCAACCTTTCAAAGCTGAGTTCAACTTTTTAATAAAGTTGACGGTGCTCTAAATGTATTTTTCTGACGATAATTAGCGTTTGTCTCGGCAAATATTTGCTGTAGAGCAGAAACTGATCAGATTCCTGAATTTTCTGCTGTTGCAACGATTCTTGGAGAGTTTTCAGCGTTTGGCTGATTAAACAGCTGGATCACTCTTCATCCGCTCTCCTCATCAGCTGTTGCCGGGGGCGACTTTAGAGGCTGCAGCCTTTCTTGATCTCCTTTCATCTCTGAAACCTTTCATTTGTCCGCTCATGGCTGCAGCTCGGCTGCTGCACATCAGAGATGCTCTGAGTCTGACTCTCAGCGTTAGCGTCGAGTGTTTGGCTTTGAAGCACCTGATTTATTTCACTCTGTGGGTTTTCTAGTGGAGGATCCACCAGAGCGGAGCTCCTCACATCTGGTTTATTTCCTAAAAGTATTTTAAAGTAAATTACTTTCTCAGATGTATAAAAGCAACAACGCATGAACAAACCAAGGTGAACTCATTTTGTGTTTGATGGGAATCTGGTTTAGTTCCAGAAGTAAAACAGATTCCCAGAAACATCCATGTTTCAGGTTTGAATGTTTTTGACTACGATAACAGAAGATGTCAGGTCTCAGAACGTTTCAGGAAGCTGATGTTTATTTTAGCTGAAGCTACGATCACAGAAGAACCATTGATGGATAAATGATGATGGATGGCTGATAGATGATGGATGGATGGCTAATGGATGGATGGATGGGTGGGTGGGTGGGTGATGGATGGATGGATGGATTGATGGATGGATGGATAATGGATGGATGGCTAATGGATGATGGATGGATGGATGGATGGATGGATAATGGATAATGGATGGATGGCTAATGGATGATGGATGGATGGATGGATGGATGGATGGATAATAGATGATGGATGGATGGATGGATGGATGGTAGATAGATGAATGATAGAGGATGGATGGATGGATGGATGGCTAATGGATGATGGATGGATGGCTAATGGATGATGGATGTTGGATGGATAGCTAATGGATGATGGATGGATGGCTAATGGATAATGGATGGATGGATGGCTAATGGATGATGGATGGTGGAAGGATAGCTAATGGATGATGGATGGATGGATGGCTAATGGATGATGGATGGTGGAAGGATAGCTGATGGATGGATGGATGGCTAATGGATGATGGATGGATCGATGGCTAATGGAGGATGGATGGATGGCTAATGGATGATGGATGGATGGGTGGATGGATGGATGGATGGATGGATGGCTAATGGATGGATGATAGATAGATGGATGGATGGATGGATGGTCGGCTAATGGATGGATGGATTGATGATGGATGGTCGGCTAATGGATGGATGGATTGATGATGGATGGATGGCTAATGGATGATGGATGGATGGATGGATGGATGGATGGATGGATGGATGGGTGGGTGGGTGGGTGATGGATGGATGGATGGATTGATGGATGGATGGATAATGGATGGATGGATGGATGATGGATGGATGGATGGTGGATGGATGGATGAATGATAAATGATAGATGGATGATAGATGATGGATGGATGGATGGATGGATGGATGATAGATGAATGATAAATGATGGATGGATGGATGATGGGGTTCTACAGAGTTCTGGCAGTCTTTAATGAATTCCCTAGTGTGTTCTGATCCAACGGGATAATTTAATGAATTCAAAATTTAAAACTTTACATTAAACATTAAAGGAGCCAGAGGAGCTGTGTGGTCTCTTTTGTTACCGTAGCAACCACTAACCTGTCTTCCTGCTGTCCTGCAGCCACAGAGACCTGAAGCCTGAGAACTTGCTGTTAGACGAGAAGAACAACATCAGGATAGCGGACTTCGGCATGGCGTCTCTGCAGGTCGGGGAGAATCTGCTGGAGACCAGCTGTGGGTGAGTCACAGCTTCATGACCTGGAAGGTCAGAGGTCACAGGCTCTGGGAAATTTGGGTCTGTGCTCCTTTTATTTGAAACGTTTTGGGTTTTAGAATCTGGTCAAGGCCGTCATTGTTTGCACACCAGGAAGAGCTGCTGCAGGAACCTTCACTAGCGCCTCACATCCTCAACACGTTTGTTTTAAATCTGGTGCAGCAGATCCTGAGCCGACACCTTCATCTGCAGCATCAGCAGGTTGCTTGGAATCACCAGGAACGCGTGTGAAAACAGCCTCTGGAGGAACGTTGAGGCAAACCTGCTATTTCCACATCTTGGATTTTTCCTGGTGACATTCCTCTAAGTCAGAAGTTTTAGATTTGATAAAATAACAAAATAGAATCATTCTAACCATCAAAAATGGGAATTTTACGGTTAAACACATTTCACATGGTCTTCATTTGAATTCATAATTTACAAGCATAACTGTTATTACTGCAACAATGTCTTTAAGGTTTAATTTGAAGCGTGAAACATCAGAACGGACCCCAGGAGGCTTCATCCAGTCAGTAACGGTTTCTTTTTTCTCCTAATATCAGAAGCTCGGCAGGTTTAGACCCGTTTGTCAAAAATCTGTAGGAAAACTTTTCAGCTGGAGTCTCACAGAATCAGTGTGTACAACACGTTTCTGTCCGGGGTGTGTCTGAGTCGCGTGGGTCAGGTGATGCATCAAAAGGTGAATCTAGTCACAAAGTGTCTTCAGCTGGTTTTGGTCTCCAGTTCCTCCGTAGTCGATTCTGACTCACAGAACCTAAACAGGGGAAAGTTCTTCTTCAGCGTCTCCAGGAACGTGAGTGAAGCTGTGAGACTCGTCAGAAGAAACGGAGAATCCTCATGAATGTTCTGAGACCTTCTCTGGGACTTTTGTTGTAGATTGTTTCACAAACGAGCTCACCTCAGAACCACGGAGGCGAAAACAAAATAACATCAAATAGGAAGGAAGTGCCGACATGTTGGAGAGTTTAGTGAAACACGGAGGTGGTTTCTGGATCGGTCCATGAAGGAATTAAAACCACATCCAGATCTGATTCTGAAAAGTTTCACCTCCGTGAACCGCAGACGGATCTTTTTCCAGTTAGAAAGTCCAACGAGCTCCGTGTGACGTTCCGAAAATTCATTTAACAAACAAGTCGACTTCAGCAGGAAGGAAGATTTGCTTCACTGTATTTAGATTGCAGTTGGTGTGTGTGTGTGTACACATGTGTGTGTGTGTGTGTGTGTGTGTGTGTGTGCGTGCACACATGTATATGCATTTGTGTGTGTGTGCATGTGTGTGTGTGCGCGCACGCATGTATATGTATTTGTGTGTGTGTGTGCGTGTGTGTGTGTGTGTGCGCACACATGTATATGTATGTGTTTACACGTGTGTGTGTGTGTGCGTGCGTGCATGCGTGTACGTGTGTGTGTGTGTGTGTTTACATACATTAGCATAATTAATGGCGTCAGCAGTGACGTCGGTGTGTTCTGAGGCTGTTGGAGGGACTCGGTTCGCTCTGATGATCCAAACAGAAATCCTGTCGAATGAATTCAACTCTTATTTTTCTAAATGTTGAACCAGTCGAGGCTGCAGATTTCATCTGGATATGAAACCTTTGTTATCGTCTTTATTTATCTGGCCTCTTACCTTATAGAAGGCTGCTTCATTCTTTTTGTTTGCTTCATATCAAACACCAACTCATTTGCAGAAGATTGACGTGAATCAGTCATATTCTTGTGTGTCCGTCTAACTAAATTACTCATGAAAAGTTACACAGTAAATCATTCATATTTAAACAGATGTCCCATTAGTTACATTAATAAAATGTAACCTCTAGAGGAACATCACATGACTTATGAAGTTGCTTCTGTCAAATAAAACCATCAGTGATCTTCAGCTGAAGATCCAGCGACTGGACTGCGGAGGGCCATGGTGGTTGTTTAGAGCCTCAGAACCTAATAAAGAACGGGTACTGAGACATCCTCCCAGAGGAACGCCTCTAGCAGTCCAGAGTGATAAAGCTTTGGGTACAGGTCCAGTTGTCCAGACCTTCATCCCAATGAGAACTTGTGATGAATTCTCCAGAGGCAGGAGGTAAACTCAAACCCAACATGGATGATGAATAATGAGCTCCATCAGTCAGGATCTGGACCAGAAGCTGGTGGTCCAGGGAAACTGGAGCTGCTTTATCTATCGGTCAAACTCTCCTTTTCTGCTCTCTCAATAAATATTGGAGCTAAAATACAAGAAGAAACAAGCCAGTTTCCTGTTATTTAGTGTCACCGTGCACCCGAATGGTTAAATTAGAACCCAGCAAAATGAAAATCAATAGAAACAAACTGGAACCTAAATAACGTCTGGTTCTTCCTGCAGATCCCCACACTACGCCTGCCCAGAGGTCATCAGGGTGAGTGCTTTCTCCTCCTTTCATTCCGTATAAAGCTGCTTTTACATCCTTTCACTGATGTCCCGGCTTTAATGGACTCGGGTCGATTCAGTTCCAGGACTTTACACGTCTGAAGGATGACAAAGCCTACAACATGTCTTCAAACTGATGGTCCTTCTGCTTAAAGAAAGTGGAAAAAATGTGTTTTTAAATTTTAGCTGCTGCTTTTTTTTTGGGGGGGGGGGGGCAGAGTTGTTTTTTCACAATAAATTATTTCTCATCCCCGAAAACCCGATCCATGTCGGGGTCAATAAAACATTATTATCTCTGTTAACCTCCTTTCTAATTATCCCTTACTTAATGGGTTGGTGTTCTGGTTCTTTCTAAAGTCTAAACTTCAGCTTTGGAACCAATTCCAGGAAATTTAAAGTCCGTTTGCAGCTGAATGTAGGTAATAATAATAATAATAATAATAATAATAATAATAATAATAATAGTAGTAGTAATAATAATAATTGTAATAACAATTGTAGTAATAATAATAATAACAATAATAATAATAATGATAATAAATATAACAATAATGATAATAATAATAAATATAATAATAATAATAATAATAATAAAATAATAATAATTGTAATAATAATAATAACAATAATAATAATAATGATAATAAATATAACAATAATGATAATAATAATAAATATAATAATAATAATAATAATAATAATAATAATAATAATAATAATAATAAAAATGATAATAATTATAATAATAATAATGATAATAAATATAATAATGATGATGATAATAATAAATATAATAATAATAATAATAAAAATAATAACAATAATAATGATACTAATACTAATAATAATAATTGTAATTACAATAATAATAATAAATATAATAATAATAATAAAATATTACTATTAATAAAATAATAATACTCATAATACTAATAAATATAATAATTATATAATAATAATAAATATAATAATAATTGTAATAATAATAATAATAATGATTATTATAATAGAAATACATATAATAATTATACCAATAATACTAATAATAAATATAATACTAATAATGATGATAATAATAAATGTACTAATAATAAATATAATAATAATAATAATAATGATAATGATTATAAATGTAATAATAAATAATGATGATGATGGTTGTTTACTGGCTCTTTTAGAAAGTTTTCCCTGAAAACTCTGATGTAAAGTTTGTATTTCTGTGCTGTTGTAGGTCAGCCACTTACTAAAAATAAGAATAAAACCAGGATGAGAAGCATCAGAGGAGTCGGTGCTGATGTTGGTTTCAGGTTGAACACATCATGATGATGTCTGTCTGTAGAAGCTCATTGAAAGTGTTTCTCTGGTGATCAGGGGGAGAAATACGACGGGAGGAAAGCAGACGCGTGGAGCTGTGGAGTCATCCTGTTTGCACTTTTAGTGGTGAGTAACTCTGCCGCTCGATACCGCTGCATGACGGACGTTTTAATCACCGCTTTAAGCGGCAGGATTCAGGATGCTGCAGCTTGATTTTTAACATTTTTGTTTGATTAAATGTTGGTGTTGGTAGAGACCCTCTTTGTTTTGTTTCCTCCATTGAAGAACAGCATCAGCATGTTGTCCCGCAGCAATACCTGCCCCCCTGAAACATGATCCCTGAGCTGTTCCCAGTCATGAGCTGTACAAAGTAGGGATAGTATACTTGTGAGCACTCGTCCTACCCAGTCCACATACAGTGTGTACGAAAAAGTATTCCGACCTCCGTCAGTCTTTCACTCTGTAATATTGCAGCCATTTGCTAAAATCAATTAAATAAATTTTTTCCTCATTAATGTACCCACAGCACCCCGTGTTGACAGAAAACACAGAATTTTAGACATTTCTGCAGAGTTGATGATAAAGACTGAAAAACATCAATAATAAAGAGCTGAAACATCACATGGTCCTACGAATTCAGACCCTTTGCTGTGACACTCATATATTTAACTCAGGTGCTTTCTTTGATCATCCTTGAGATTATCCTCCACCTGTGTTTGATTATGCTGATTAGATCTGATTAGGAAAGCCACACACCTGTCCATATAAGACCTCACAGCTCACAATGCATGCCGGAGAAAATGAGGGTCAAATGAATTGCCTGAAGAGCTCAGAAACAGAATTGGCCAAAGTTAAAGAACATCTCTGATGCACTTAACGTTCCGAAGAGCCCAGTGGCCAACATAATCCTTAAATGGAAGACGTTTGGGATGACCAGAACCCTTCCTAGAGCAGGCTGTTCGACCAAACTGAGCTACTAGGGGAGAAGAGCCTTGGTGAGAGAGGTAAAGAAAAACTCACTGTGGCTGAGCTCCAGAGATGCAGTCAGGAGATGGGAGGACTTTGCAGAAAGTCGACCATCACTGCAACAATCACCAGTCAGGGCTTTATGGCAGAGTGGCCCGTCTGAAGCCTCTCCTCAGTGCAAGACACATGAAAGCCTGCACGGAGTTTGCTAAAAGACACTTGAAGGACCCTGAGATGATGAGAAATAAAATTCTCTGGTCTGATGAGATCAAGATAGAACTTTTTGGCCTTAAACTTTTGGGCCTTAATTCTAAGCGATATGTGTGGAGAAAACCAGGCACTGCTCATCACTAGTCCAATACATTCCCCACAGTGAAGCATGGTGGTGGCAGTATCATGCTCTGGAGGTGTTTTTCAGCTGCGGGGACGGGACAACTGGTTACAATCGAGGGAAGGATGACTGCGAACAAGTACTCACATATTGTGGACCAGAACCTTCTCTAGAGTGCTCAGGACCTCAGACTAACTCAAATAACAAAGGAGTGGCTTCACAGCAACTCTGTGACCAACACATTCTCACACCCAGGGCGTCAAAATATGACGCATGTGACCAAGCCTCAATATATGACGATTCGGGACACCCCAGCGCGTCAGGAGACGACGATCAGGGACACGCAGGGCCACGTGGCGTCAGTGTTTGACGCGCGTGGTCACACAGACATTATTCAACTATTTAACCTTCCCCTCACCCCAAACCTAAACTTAAGGTCCATAAACTGTGACCTTAAGGTTAGGATTAGGGTGAGGGGAATGTTAAATAGTTCACAAGTAGTTCTAATGTCCGTCTCAGCACCGGCGTCGGAAATGGACGCTCTGGGACGCTACGTCAGCAGTTTGTCTCTGATCATTGTCTCCTGACGTGCTGGGGCGTCCCGAATCGTCAAATATTGAGGCTTGGTCACATGCGTCATATTTTGACACCTTGGGTGTGAGAATGTGTTGCTGTGACTGTTCTTGAATGACCCAGCCAGAGTCCTGACTCAAACCCAACTGGGTGTCTCTGGAGAGACCTAAAAATGGCCGTCCACCAACGTTCACGGCTCATGGCTGCATTAGCTCAATAGATGCTTCAACTAAAAACTGAGCAAAGGCTCTGAATACTTAACACCATGTAATATTTCAGTTTTTCTTTTTTAATAACCGCAGAAATTTCTAAAACTCTGTGTTTTTCTGACAACATGGGTGCTGTGTGTACATTGAGGGAAAAACGTTTTAGCAAATGGCTGCGATATAACAAAAAGTGAATCATTGACGGGGGTCTGAATACTTTCCGTACCCACTATAGGTCGTGTCCTTCCTGGAAGTGATTGACCAAATAGTTTAGCCTTCATATTTAGACCCTCAGCGTGTATCTTGTTGTGATGACGCTAAACAGGAGAACTGCTATGCTAGCTTACTAGCTTAACTACAAGAAGAAAAACCTCCCGTACAGCCGGTGTCGGTACAGGATCTGCTCTGGTGCAAGATCGGCTCGGGGTCCTTCGACTGCCGATGACGTCAAAGTAGTTGATTGGCTGAACATGAACCTTACAGAATTACGTAATCACGTTACGTTGTTATCACGTTACGTTGGTCCAGGCAAATTTTTCTGTTGGAAAGATGGACAACTTTTACAAAGAAATCCATCATTACCTCTTTGAAAATACACTTTTAGCATAGAGCTGCATGTATATTAGGGCTGAACGATTAACTGCATGTGCAATTAAATTGCGATGTGACAAATGGAGATGTTCTAATCGCAAAGGCTACAATTTGGCAGCGAGTGGTTAGCGCAATGCTAATATACGTGGAAAAACCCATAGGAATGCTAATGCTAATATCACTGATTACATTCTTACAAATTATGAATTAGAAACGTGACAAATGATTACATTTGGAGTGCAATAGAAAGTAAAACTACCATCAATCAAATACAGACAGGTATTTTAGTAAAGCCAGAAAACTTTTAACTCCAGAGTTTTGGCTAGCAGCTATGAGCGTAAAAGAACTACGCATGGACAAGACGTCAAAAACTCTAAACACAAAATACTTCAATAAACGGAACACACTACTATTTCACAGGTGTTGCTAATACCTATGATCCTTCAAGGGATGTGCTCAAAGAGGAGTTCAACATTATGAATACAATATAGTGTTTTATTTTACAAATACCATTATAAACACTAACTTACGTCGTAAGAAACATTATTTTAATAATGAAACTGCTAAATTCTTTCCAACAGTATAAAGATGTGTAGTGTATTTTGTCCGAGTGGGTTTGCCGTACTTTGACGTCATTGGCAGTCGAAGGACCCCGAGCCGATCTTGTACCGACACCGG
>SSNQ01034562.1:827800-856235 GCA_006942095.1 Nothobranchius kuhntae
TGAACCTTACAGAATTACGTAATCACGTTACGTTGTTATCACGTTACGTTGGTCCAGGCAAATTTTTCTGTTGGAAAGATGGACAACTTTTACAAAGAAATCCATCATTACCTCTTTGAAAATACACTTTTAGCATAGAGCTGCATGTATATTAGGGCTGAACGATTAACTGCATGTGCAATTAAATTGCGATGTGACAAATGGAGATGTTCTAATCGCAAAGGCTACAATTTGGCAGCGAGTGGTTAGCGCAATGCTAATATACGTGGAAAAACCCATAGGAATGCTAATGCTAATATCACTGATTACATTATTACAAATTATGAATTAGAAACGTGACAAATGATTACATTTGGAGTGTAATAGAAAGTAAAACTACCATCAATCAAATACAGACAGGTATTTTAGTAAAGCCAGAAAACTTTTAACTCCAGAGTTTTGGCTAGCAGCTATGAGCGTAACTGAACCACGCATGGACAAGACATCAAAAACTCTAAACACAAAATACTTCAATAAACGGGACACACTTCTTTCCTGCAAATACAATTTCACAGGTGTTGCTAACACCTATGATCCTTCAAGGGATGTGCTTAAAGAGGAGTTCAACATTATGAATACAATATAGTGTTTTATTTTACAAATACCATATAAACACAAACTTACGTCATAAGAAACATTATTTTAATAATGAAACTGCTAAATTCTTTCCAACAGTATAAAGATGTGTAGTGTATTTTGTCCGAGTGGGTTTGCCGTACTTTGACGTCATTGGCAGTCGACGGACCCCGAGCCGATCTTGTACCGACACCGGCAGTGAATCTTTTTCCCCTTTTCCTTTTTCCTGTTTTTCTCAACTGAATCCTTTAATCTGAGGATAATTTTCTAAGCTAACGGATTTGAGTCACGACTTGTTTCGGCCCTAATCTGGAGCGCCACAGATTAAAACCACTCCCTGACCTTTCCAGGAGAGTCTGGCAGCTGGAAGGGAAATCCAGACCCGGTTTAGAACTTTAGTAAAGTTCTGGTTTGTTCTGAGATTCTGTAATTGGGTTTGTCACCGGAGCGTCTCCGTGACGATGACGGGCGAGCTGTCGACACAGCAAGTTAATTACTGTTAGCAAACGGCAGCTGATTAAGATGAAGCAGAAGATAAATGTCCCGATGCATCTGGTGCCGTCCCACTTGGTTCTGATGGAGGAGAGACGGATCAGTCATCACTTCACTGAGCACGCTCCCCAGCTGCAGCGGAGTCACAATAAACCACTTCATCATCAGCAAATCTGATGCCAGCACCGACCCGGCCCAGTAAACGACCAGCGGGCCGATCAGAACCTGAAATCCTTCTGTCTCAGAGTTACTGCAGAATAATCTTTATTTTGGTTTATTATGGATCTTTATTTATAATTTGTTTTCTTTTGATTGATTCTTCTAAACCGATGAATTCAACGTTTTTCCTTTTTCATTATTTTTTATTATTTTGTGTGTCTTCGTTCCTTTCTTGCTAAGATGAAGTGTTTTTTATAAATAAAGTTTGAGCTGTTTGAAACGGGCTTCCAGGGCGCGTTGCCGTTCGACGACGACAACCTGAGGAACCTCCTGGAGAAGGTGAAGCTGGGAGTTTTCCACATGCCTCATTTCATCCCTCCGGACTGTCAGAACCTCCTGCGGGGAATGATCGAGGTCGATGCCACCAAGAGGCTGACGGTGAGTTCTCGTGCCGCTTCGGTACTTTTGGAATTTTTAGTGTTTTCCTGTCAATAAACCTGATGATATTTCTGTTTGATTACAGTTGGAGCAGATTCAGAAGCACACCTGGTACCTGTAAGTGTGTGTGTGTGTGTGTTTGTTACCTTCGTTATGAGCTGAGTGACGATTTGTCGTTTTGTTTTCTCGCTTCAGCGCCGGGAAGAACGAGCCGGAGCCGGAGCAGCCCGTTCCCAGGAAGGTGGCCATCAGAACGTTGTCTTCTGAAGAGATCGACCCAGACGTCCTGGAGAGCATGCACTCCCTGGGCTGCTTCAGAGACAAGGACAAGCTGACCAAAGACCTGCTGTCTGAGGAGTGAGAGGCGTGTCTATAAGCTGTCGGAAAATCCCGCTGTTTCATTTTCTCCGTGATGACGGAGCGTCTGTCCCTCCACCTCTCTGTCTCTGCCCAGTGACAACCAGGAGAAGATGATCTACTTCCTGCTGCTGGATCGGAAGGAGAGATATCCGAGCCACGAGGATCAGAACCTGCCGCCTCGCAACGAGATTGGTAGGAACCTGGAGCGGATTTATTCATCCCAAACATTCAGAACCCAGAGAGAACCGGACACATGGACATAATTTTCACTTTAGAAGTGAGGGGGACGGGGGTGTGTGTGTGGGGTGGGGGGTATCTTTACAGTATGCTCTAATGGGAAACCGGCTTCAACACAAGCGATTGTTTTCCACTTGGTCCTAGAGCTCAACCAGTGTCAACTTAATATAGTGTAATATTGTTTTTGGATGGTAAAAAGTGCAGAGGTCAAAACTTGACTTTGGAAAAAGTGGGGGGACATGTCCCCCCCGTCCCCCCCTAAAATTACGTCCATGATCGGACAGCCTGGTTCTCGTCAGACTGGTGACGGTTTTCATGGATGCGTTTGGATTATCTTATTAATACTAGTAGTGGTGTTCAGATCCGTTCTTTAGGATGGACGGATGAAGCTTTATACACAGTTTCATTTCTGTTCATCCATTCATTTGTAGAATAAAGTCCAAATCAGCAGAATATTTTCATGTTTTTATGATCATTTTTGTTCCTGTTTGTTTATAAATTGAAATCATTAACGATTTAACTCATTATTGTAATAATTCACACATTTGTGATTCTCTGAACTTTTCCCTCCTGAAAGTTTGTTTCTTTTCTCCGACTCATCCTGACACGCTCAGCAGACCCTCCCAGGAAGAGAGTGGACTCCCCCATGTTGAGCCGCCACGGCAAGCGGAGACCCGAGAGGAAGTCCATGGAGGTTCTGACCGTCACAGAGGGAGGCTCCCCGGTCCCGGTCCGACGAGCCATCGACATGGCGACCCACGGTCAGAGGTGAGAGGCGGATGGCGGCACACGTGTTTGTGTGCATGGGTGGACATGTTTCTGGGTCAGGTGATTTGTGGTGGTGAAAAGTCGTGCATTTAAACCCGGTTCGGACCAGCGGGGAGGACGATTACCTCAGCTGGTCTTCGTCAGACCTCCTCTTCCTCTGCGAGTCACTGCTGCTTTGGCTGAGCTGCAGCTAAACACACGAGCTGGGTGGAGATGTACAGAGAACCCCTGGTTCTGACCTCGGTTCTGGTCCAGCATCGTCGCATCCGGTCTGTTTCACTCAACTTCAAACAAAAAAGATTCACTATAAAAACATTTGATCTCAAAACTTTTCTATTTTATTTTGAAAATTAAATATTCTTTAAATGAACAATTAAATGTAAACGAGTTGTTTTTGTCGACTTAAAATTGGTTTTCATGCAAAAATTTATCAGAAGGCTTTTTGGTTCATTATTTAAAGCTTAAATCTACCAAGTGGGCAGGGACTGATGAAACCTGAAGGACGCGTGCGTTTCTATTGGTTGGCCTCAGCCCCTCCCCCAATGAGATTCAGACAAGGTATTAGCCAATCACAAGTTCCCATTCCCCTCAGCTGAGATTTAGAAAAGTTTTGCAATCAGATTTGTTGTTTTGATTGAAAATCCTCTTTTTATCCGGGTTTGCAAAATGTGCATGAGGCATGACATCACAGAAGAGCAGAAGCATTCCGGTTCTTCTCCGTGATTCCTGGTTAATCTGGGACAGACCAACAGGACGGAAGTTCTACGTTCTTCATGTTTTTGTGTAACCGAATATCCTCCCCCATCCACCTAGGATAAAACTTGGGTCTACCACACCTCATTTTCAGCACAAAAATCCAGTGCCCGATGAAGCACATTTATGCACACGCCAAGCCCGTAGGTGGCAGTAGTTCCCCAAATTGTCTGCTCCTTAGCTAAAAAAACATTCCTTGGACGTGGAATAGAAGACAGGGACTGATTCGCAAATGGTTGTTTTCAGCTGAAGTCCTGGAACCTTTAATCACCTCGTGGTTTGATACGATACTCGATACCTGGCCCACAATATCGATATTACAATACATTACCTGGAGTAAAATTGCCCCTGGGCTGCAACTAATCAGAGACACAGAATCAGGGCAAAATCTTTGTTTTGGGCCAATAAATTGAGACATTTCTTGCAGTTAAATTAATTTTTTTTTTCACATTTTTCTTTAACTTTGCAATTTTCTATAAGTCTGATTCCCTTTTCTGTCTCCAACGAGTCACTCTATACAGGGTATCCGCGGGTCCTTAAAAAGTCTTAAAAAGTCTTAAATTTGCTTTTCAAAATTTAAGGCCTTAAAAATCCTTAAAAATTACAAATAATCCTTAAATACAGTTTCCAAAGGACTTAAATTACCAAAGGCCCACTAAACAAGATTCTTTTATTTCTATAAAATTTTCGTGAATTTCTAGTTAGTGTTCAGCATTTCTTGTGTATGATATTGGTGTAAGCAAAACCGTACACATTCAGTTGGTTGTGAAAGGAGGCTATTTTTAGATGAGCACATTAGCTGGTTAAGCTAGTGAGAGCTTGCGCCATGGGGAATTGCAAGTTTAATGGTAACTGGATGGCTAATCCCACGTTTGCGATGTGGTTAGCACCTGTTAAGCTTAAATTTAACTTAAAAAAAGCTTAAATTTGGTCAAAGTGGCCTTGAAAAAGGTCTTAAAATGTCTTAAATTTGGCTCCCTTAAACCTGCAGATACCCTGTCTATAGTTTCGATAGATCGGGGGTCGGGAACCTTTTTGGCTGAGAGAGCCGTATATATTACGCTCATCAGGATCTGCAGTCAGAAAGGCGAAACCTCCTTTTCGTACTTAAGTGACGAAAAAGGGCGCTTTTGGCGTCGGGGGTTTGACGCGGAGGGCGGCTGACCAAGCGCTTGTTTTTGACGCGCTGGGAGTGAGCATGTGTTGCAACACATTAAACAGTTGCGATGGAAAATGGATGTTAAAATGCACAAGAATGTTGTTTTATGCGGTTTCTGTGAATTATCTAAGGGCCATATGCAGTCATCAAAAGAGCCACTTCCAGCTCACGAGCCATTGGTTCCCTACCTCTGCGATAGATTCACACTGAACTGTTTTTTTAACACTTCTAGACGTTTTTCATCTGGTCAGGTGACGCATTTACGCATAAAATACGACAAGGTGTCTTAATTATGTCCCGATCTTTTCTCCAACCCCTCCCAATGTTGTCTTACGTCTGCTGTTTCTGACTCAGAAACTGGGTTGAGACGGGTTCTAGGATCCCGAAACACCTCTGCGATAGCCTAGTGAACCAGACCAAATTCTTGCTTTGCAAAGAATGGTCTAGGCATGCTCCATTGGAACCTCCATAGCTCCTACCAGGACTCTGGCTGGCCAATCACAGCTCTCTAGAGGGGTTTCAAACACATAAAGAGCTGTGATTGGTCCATAATGGTGGGCCAATCATAGTGCTCTATCTGCTTAGTGAACAAATCACAGAGCTTTATCCGCTTTGTGGGCCAATCAGGGCACTCTATATGCCTGGTGGGTGTGATGATGCAACTGAGTGAAACAAGAGTATGTCACATTCATTGTCCAGTGGAATGCGGAGATCATTTGAAAGACAACGGTAGAACCCGCCCCACAACCGAGAGCCGTCAATGGAGCATGGCCAGACTAAATAATACATTTATTTAGTCTGGCTTGCCAGGCTACCTCTGCGAAGCTTTTGGACCCTGAAGAACGTTTGGAGACCTTTAGTGTTTGAACCTTTCCTGTCTGGTAGGCGTCTTAAGTCTCCAGAACAGCAGCTCTTTTGGATCGGTTGTTTGGATTGACAACTTTTATTTTGTAAAATGAGTTCCTGCTGTGGCGTGTTCTGCTTCAGCGTGGAGACGACGTCTTCAGGCTTTAGTAAACTCTTTTCACGTGGAAGTTGGCTGAAAGCTAGGCTAACGCTAGCTGACTTGCTCCGTCTCCTGGTTGACCCCACACAGATCATGGCTGTCGGTGAAATGTGGCTCTTCTCTAGACTTTGTGTTTAGTTTCGGTGCAGCTGGGGTCGTGACCTCGTGTCGGGTTTTATTGGGTTAGGGTTAGACCTCCTGCTGGAGTCGACGTCTCGTTAAACGTCTGGATCTAAATAAAAATTCTCTGTAGCTCAGAGGCTTTAAACCTTCTTAAAGCAGGAAGTAACGACTCCAGGGAGACGTTTGAGGTGAAGGGTATCGATTTGTTAGCGGAGAACAAATCTGAGCGGTCCGACAGCTTTTACTTTAGATGTTCTGCTTTGGTTCTGCAGTCATTTGGGTCGTCACCTCAGAACCAGACTGAGGAGGTGGATAAATTCCACCTGTTTCAGCTGAAGCCGATCCGAACGGCTCATGAACAGAAATATGATCCCAAACACAGAAGAACCGGTCCAGAACCTGATCGAAACGCTGTGGTGGGCCTTCAGAGGCCCGGAAACCTTCTGAGGAGTGGATCAGAACTTTTCCGGAACCATGTTGGACTGATGAGGCCCATCAGAAGAGGATTACTGAGGTTCTGTTGGGTCTTTAAGTGGCCGGTTCTGGGTTGGTGATGTTTATACGGGGTTGTTGTTTCTCATCTGAACCAGGATTTGCTCTGAAAAGAGTCTGAGTGAAAGTGAAACTATCTCAGAGATTCTCCAGCGGCTCTTCTCTCTGGTCCGGTAAAAATCCGGAGCCGAGTGTCCCCGTTCTGATCCCTTCCTGCAGGTCGGATCAGAACTTCCTGCTGCCGCTGTTTTTGTCTCTTTGACCCGAGCATGACCTCTGACTGTGTCTGGGTTTTCGTCTGCATGAGCTCCTCTTTATTTCACACTGGTTTAAGTTTGATTTTATTTCCTGGCTCTGGTTCTGTTCTGCATGTCGGACCTTAGGATTCCTTCTATGTGACTATTTACTTTCTGTCTGCCTCTTTTTTTTTAGCAAATCTGTTTTCAGTAAAAGCTTGGATATCACAAACGCTAACTGCAGCAAGGAGGAAAGGTACTGACCCGCTCCGTTTGTCCCCTCTCACCTCTTCTGTCCCTCCTGCTCGTCTCAGATGCTTTAAGTTCCTCTTACCTGTCTTTCACTTTTAAATGTTGCATGTTTGATCATCAGCTACTTTATTTCTGACATAAACTGAATTTAAATTCAAACGTGAGGAAAAAAATGATGAAGATGAAAAAGGTCAGAATTTTACGTTTTGGAGAAATCAAAGATGAAAAGGAGCCTCATTTACGGATATGTTTATACGGAAAAGCTACAAATGAGCCAAAATACTGTCTTCTAGTTTTTACATCAACGTTTTACAGCTTTTGTGTTCGTTTTGATTTTTGTGTGGTCATTTGTCGACCATTTAAGTGATTAAAATGTAAAGTTTACGTGAAGAAATCCAAGGTGAGGGTGAGAATTCATCATTCCCGCATGATTCCTGAAGTTAAGTCGTGGTTGACGGACAATTTTTTATGTCTGAATGAAAGAAAGACTGAGGCAGTGCTGTTTGGGTTACATCGTGACTTGACTTGACTTCCTATCTCTGGCTCCTTCAAAGGCAGGTCGAAATCTGGGTGTTGTGATTGATGACCACCTGACCTTTAAAGATCATTTTGCCTCTGTTGCTCGTTCATGCCGCTTTGCGCTGTATAACATACGAAAGATCAGACCATACCTAACACAACATGCCACCCAGCTCCTGGTGCAATCTACTGTCATCTCCCGCCTCGATTACTGCAATGCCCTTCTAACTGGTCTTCCAGGCTGTATTGTGAGACCTCTTCAAATGGTCCAGAACGCAGCGGCGCGTCTGGTCTTCAATCAGCCAAAAAGAGCACATGTCACCCCTCTGTTCATTGAGCTCCACTGGCTACCGCTAGCAGCACGCATCAAATTCAAATTGCTAACACTAGCATACAAAGTCCGAGATGGTACGGCTCCCATCTACCTGAATCCTCTTGCAAAGGCTTACGTCTCGACCCGGCCGCTCCGGTCATGACAGGATCGTCGGCTAGCAGTGCCTACACCATGCTCAGGACAATCCAGACTCTTCTCATGCATCGTTCCACAAATGTGGAATGACCTTCCAAGCACTACCAGAACTCCGGCTTCCTTTTCAATTTTCAAGAAACTCCTGAAGACCCTGCTCTTCAGAGAGCATCTTCTAAACTAGCACCCTCCCTGCACCCGTCCCCCCTCTACTGTCCACTCCTTGTTCCCTCCTCTCCATGATTGATGTCAAGTTGTTGTTATTGTTGTTGTTAGCCTCAAGGGCAACATCCTGATTATCATTTGTAAGTCGCTTTGGACAAAAGCGTCTGCTAAATACATAAACATAAACATCGTGATTTAGAGTCATCAAAACTGGATTGTAGGGATATGAATGCCTACCTACGATCTTCAGCAGTCAACTTAGGAGTGACATTAAGTAACGCTTCCACCTTCGACGCACATGTGGGTGTGGTTGTATCGTCCTCTTTTTACCACTTGCAACGTCTGGCCAAAGTGAAGTCATTTTTAACTAGAAAGGACCTCGATGTGTTTATCGCCTCTCGTGTAGACCACTGTAACTCTGTCTTAACTGGGGTCTGCAGCTTGTGCAAAACACCGCTGCAAGATTCCTAGAAGGGAAAAGGAAATATGATCATGTGACACCCATCCTGGCAGATCTGCACTGGTCACCGGTCGCTTTTAGAGTGCGTTTTAAAATTCTTTTATTCTTTTTTAAGGCATTGAATGGTTCTCGACCGGGAAAGGGTGGCTTGCCAACTCCGGGTCGGGAGAGAGGTCCTACCTCAAGTGGAGGAGTTTAAGTACCTCGGGGTCTTGTTCACGAGTGAGGGTAGGAGGATTGGTTCGGTGTCTGCAGTGATGCGGACGCTGAGCCGATCTGTCGTGGTGAAGAGGGAGCTGAGCCAGAAAGCCAGGCTCTCGATTTACCGGTCGATCTACGTCCCAATCCTCACCTATGGTCATGAGCTTTGGGTAATGACCGAAAGAACGAGATCGTGGATACAAGCGGCCGAAATGAGTTTCCTCTGTAGGGTGGCTGGGCTCAGCCTTAGAGATAGGGTGAGGAGCTTGGACATTCGGGAGGGACTCGGAGTAGAACCGCTGCTCCTCCGGATCGAAAGGAGCCAGTTGAGGTGGTTTGGGCATCTGGTCAGGATGCCTCCTGGACGCCTCCCTGGGGAGGTGTTTCGGGCATGTCCTGCCGGCAGGAGGCCCCCGGGTCGACCCAGGACACGTTGGAGAGGTTACATCTCCAATCTGGTCCGGGAACGCCTTGGGGTCCTGCCGGAGGAGCTGGTGGAGGTGGCCGGGGGGAGGACGGTCTGGAGCTCCCTGGTTGGGATGCTGCCCCCGTGACCCGGATAAGCGGAGGAAGACGACGGCGGTGTTTAACAGGATGGCACCAGAATATTTATCTGACTTGTTACAGCCATATATACCTAGTCGTTCACTCCGCTCAGAGAGTCACCTTATGCTTCTAGTCCCCGCAACTAGGCTCAAAACGAGGAGATGGGGCATTTTCGGTAGCAGGCCCGAAATTATGGAATGATCTTCCGTTACCTGTGCGACTCTCCACATCAGTAGAGGTTTTTAAGAAGGCGCTGAAGACCCATTATTATAATCTGGCTTTTAAATCTGTGTGTTAACTGATGTTGTTTTGTATTTTGCTGTTTTTTATTTTTTGTTTGGTTTCCTTATATTCTTTGTTTTTATCTTTTTTAGTTTAGTCTTGTTCAGCACCTTGGTGACATAATACATGTCTGTAAAGTGCTTTTATAAATAAAGGTGATGTGAGGAGACGTTTGTGGAGTTCGGGGTGTTGGGAGCTGAGGTGAAAGGTCTCCTGAAGCATATTATCCAAAAAGCTCTTTATGTGAAAAGACGTTTGGTCCGAGAACTCTAGAAGAAGCAGCTCCTCCCAGATCCGATGGACAGGAGCCACATCTGTAACCGATGTCGTGTTTTTAAACGTTTCTGAGTTTGCAGCTGCAGCCAAAAGCTCCGACTGTTGGGAGGGTTCTGGTTCCGGTTCTGGGAGGACGTAACTCCTATTTTTTATAACCTTCTCCTGACCTCCTGCTGCTGCAGACCTGATCCATCGTGTGTAGAAAAGCTTTGAGTTTTTTGCTGTTTTTATGAACTTTTCCTCCGTCTGCGACTCAGCTGTGAAGCCTCTGGTCCAGGGAGGAATGAGACCCTCGGGAGGATTCTGCAGGTGACCTTCCCACCTCCTCCTCATCGGTGTGTGATGGAGGAGGAGGGAGCTGGATGTCTGTGCTTTTCCCGTCTTTGCTGAATCCTCTCCGGTGGTCGACCTTGCAGCAGGAAACGGTTAGCATGTCGAGGCGCGGCTTGGATACGGATTAGCATAAATTAATTGGCAGAAATGCAGATGGAGCACAAGCAGGAGATGGAAATGAGGCTTCCACTCACTAACCCGTTATCTCACTCATCATCTAATTGTGGAGATCCGGAAAACGAGGCTGGTTGCAGCTCCGGTGATGGACCGGGAACTAATTTAGTCGTTTCAAAGAGCCGCCGGCTGCAGCTTCCTGGTTCTGGGGCTGGTCGGTGTCACGGCTAATGAGTTTTATGTTAATGGAAGCTCCTCGTGTGAAGAGGCTGGCAAAGGGGGCGGAGCCTCGGACAGCTGTTTATGGGTTCAAAGCTTCCAGTTCTGTTCTGGTTCTACATGCAGAGGGAAGAGGATCTGATCTACACAGTTCTGGATCAGTAATTCTCCAGACCCGATACCCGAACTTCTCAGCCAAACCAGAAGTTTCAGACACAAAGAAACAGATGAACTAATGCAGGGTATCCGCGGGTCCTTACAAAGTCTTAAATTAGCTTTTCCAAATTAAAGGCCTTAAAAATCCTTAAAAATGACAAATAATCCTTAAATACAGTTTCCAAAGGTCTTAAATTACCAAAGACCCAATAAACAAGATTCTTTTATTTCTATAAAATTTGCGTGAATTGCTAGTTGGTGTTCAGCATTTTTTGTGTACGATGTTGGCGTAAGCGGAACCGTACGCATTCAGTTAATTGTGAAAGGGGAATATTTTTGGATGAGCACATTAGCTGGTTAAGCTAGTGGGAGCTTGCGCCATGGGGAAGTGCAAGTTTAATGGTAACTGGATGGCTAATCCCACGTTTGCGACATGGTTAGCACCGGTTCCAGGCAATAGCTGGAAATTATAGCTTAAACTTAACAAAAAATAGCTTAAATTTGGTCAAAGTGGCCTTAAAAAGGTCTTAAATTTGGCTTCCTTAAATCTGCAGATACTCTAATGAACAGGAACAAATCAAAGACCTGAGCAGAACCAGCACCAGGACCTGAAGACCAAGGACAAATGGTTTGTTGCAGAACCAACCAGGCTGCTGGTACCAGCAAGCCTAAAGGACCAGTTTAAACTGGTTCTGTTCTGTGTCAACTTGATTCTGGCTCATCCCTTGAGTTAGGACCCCGAGTGCTTTATAGTCAGAGAAAAGAAAAGTTCTGAGACCGCGTGTGATGGGAAACTCCCTCAGACATTCCAGAGAACTGTTGATCTAGAACCAGGACAGGATTGAAGGAGTACCCGTCTGCTCAGAGGGAAATAAGGAAGAGACGAGAACCGTTCTGGACCGGATAAGGAGTTCCGGTCTGCTATTACTAACCTAGGTTCTGGTTGTCATCAGCTGTTGTTAGGAATCTGAGGTTTACGTGAATTATGTTCAATTTCAGCTTCCAACTAAAACCCTGGAAAGCAGAATTTACTGTTAATATTTATTTTCTGTTCCATCCAGACCTTAGAGGGAAATGATTCTCTCTGATGTTCTGTCATCTAAGGCAGTTGGCAAGAGTTAAGCATACCTCCCTGCTGATATGGACTCCTCTAACTCCCTCTACCTTGGCTGGTCCAGAACGCAGCGGCATGACTTTTAGCTGGTTCTAGGAAACGTGACCAAAAAACTCCAGTAATGCCGACCCTTCACTGGCTCCCTGTGTGCTTCAGGATCCGATTTAAAATGTTGCTTTTGGTTTCGAAGTCCATTCACAGCTTGGCTCCAGCATACATAAACCAACTACTGGCTATCCCTAACCCTCTATCCCCCGTCAGAATCATGAGGTCCAGCTCACCCTTTACGCCTGAGACTTGTCTGAAGACCCGCGGTGACGCAGCTCCTAGGTTGTGAAAACCTTCCACTGCCTCTGAAGATCACACACAAGTCTGGAAAATTTTAAGTCTCTACTTAAGACGTTTTCACATTTATTTCACTCAAAACCTAAAACACACAAACATAAGAATTCAGTCCAATCATAGAATGACGGAATAGAGCAGAAACTCTTATTGGTCACTGCCCCTTTTTCTAAGCTAAGAATGTATTTGACTTGGTTTTTAATGACAGCTGACCCTTGCATCTGTTTGTCTTAGCCTCATTCACGTTTGCTTTTTATGATTATCGTGTTTTTGGTACCGCCGTGTAATAATTCTTGTGTATAATGTAATGCGTTGGTTCTGTGTGTACAGCACTTTAGGTTGTGCGAGCCACATTGAAATGTGCTCTGTAAATAAATTCACCTTGACTTTGACCTTGATGCTGAAACATTAAGGTCTTAAGTGGATTTGTTTATTTTGATTTTTAATTTTTTTTTCTATTTTATTTTTCAGGTTTTTAGTCAAGCCATATAAACAAACATACGTTTATAATCAAAATAAGAATAACAATACTAAACTTAAAAATAAAAAAGGACAAAAAGAAGAAAAAAAGGGGGGGGGGGGGGCACATTGTAAACAGAAAGGTATATAAAACAGTTACTATTAAGCACATTTACAGATGATAGAGCAAAATTACATTAGGTATGTTTCAGCACCAGTCATTAATCCAAACCCTTTCACCAGCTACATAACCTTGTAGCGGGTTAGGGAAGGTCTGCAGCCGCCCTCCAGCTTGCTGCGCCAGCCAGTCTTGTGTGGATGTAGCAATTCCAGTTGAATGACATGTAGCATCTCTGTAAGCCAATGTCCAAAGGAAGGTGGGGTTGTAGATTTCCATTTCAGAAGAATGAGTTTTTTAGCCACAACCACCCCTACCTGTAGAGCGGTCCCCATGTGCTGCGCAGCTGAGGAGCCAGCGAAGGACATCCAAGAATTGCCAGTGTGGGAGTGTGCTGAGCGTCACTACCATATACATCTTCATTTAGATTTTTTATCATTATTATTTGTCCCACGAAGAATCTCAGAATAGCAAATTTTCCTTTTAGCTAGGGGCTGCACGATAAAAGAAAAACCTGCGATATGCGATAACAGTGATTAATATTGCGATGACGATATTACTTGCGATAAATAAAAACTTAACTCAGGAACAAAAATAATCAAAAACAAAGAAATAAAAAAATTGTAAAAATGAGAAAAGCAAAAGATGTGAGGAAAGGGAAAAATAAAATGAAGAAGAAAAGGCGATCAGTGGATCCCGGGAAAAGCAGAATCAGCAAAAAGAGCAGAACAAAGCTAACTCTCGTGTTTGCTAACCATCAAAATGAAGTGCTGCCCTCCTCGGGGGCGGGCATCTAACCTGTGAGAACCCACCAATTTGGCCAAATGGATGAAGAGCTCTATTTGATTTGTTAAAAAATCATAATACTTCCGTTTGATTGACAGAACGCGTTATGTTTAGCAAACATTTGAGCTGACCATTTATTGCGATATTCATCTGTTCTTTGCGATATGCATATTGTGCATGCTGACATCACGATAACGATATATTTATGATATATTGTGCAGTCCTACTTTCAGCCAAATTCCAACTGGAAATGAGTTTCCTGTTTTATTTCAAGCATATTTAATTATGATTTGTTTGTTTTTAATTATCCAAAAAAGTCAAATTGTCTGCGAGTCATCATCAGGTGTGTGTGTGTGAGTGTGTGTGTGTGTTTGTGAAGACATTTAAGAAAACAAAGAGAAGTGAAATGTAAAAGGTTAATGATGCATGAATGAAAGATGAGCGAAACTCATGAGTAGAAGACAGAAACAATGAATTTTGCATTTGATGCATGTCGGTGTGTGTGTGTCTGTGTGTGTGTGTGTGTGTGTGTTTAAAATGCTGACGTGTTTCTGATTGAACTCTTACTGGTGCTAAAAGGCTGCTGAGCAGGGGTGGCGTTAGGCCCGGCTACTTGGGCTGAAGCCCCGGATGTTTTATGAAAAGCCCCGGATCTAAAATGCGGAAGTAACATGCAGTACCAAAGTCCAACAGAGAGGGAGCAGCTAGCAGTAGTTTGTATACAGCCTGCCTGAGCCTCCACCACTGAAGAAGAAGCCCTTCAGCAGCCGGCTTCTTCTACACTCTCTGCCTGAAACGCATGAGTGAAGATGGACATAAGGATGTTTTTTTAGACCAAAAGTACAACGACAGAACCCCAGCTTTGATGAGACTGGTGTTGACTCAGGTTTGTGAGTCTTATTTGAAAATATTTGTTGTGCTGCTGGTTTGCCTAAAGTTAGCTTATCAGGTAAAGTTGTTGGAGAAAGAAAGGGAATATTTACTATCATCTCACACTAAACACTAACAGGAACAATATTCTGCCCTGAAAATGCTTAATATGTTGCTTCAGATTAAAAATTATGTGGTACAAGACAAATATATATGATGTTGACTAGTGCGTGTCACGTGTGTGTGTGTGTGTATGCGCACGTGTGCGTGAGTATGTGTGTGTGTTAAGCCCCGGATCTTCTTCAGTCCTAAGTCCGCCCCTGCTGCTGAGACCTCCTGACCCAAACGGATCCATTAGCGGGTCGCTGTTTGGCTAAGAGGAACCAGGTTCTGACTGATCAGAACTTTGAAAAGCTTTACTGGACAGGCAGGGTCAGGATTAAATCAGCTGTTTGGAGCTTCTTTGATGAAACGTCTGAGATGTTCTCCAGTCTTAACCTTCAGTCCAGATTTTCCTTTGAAAAGCTGCTCGCTCCCGTTTTGTGTGAAGCTTCTTAAAGACCATTTTTATTTCACTTCTTCAGCCTCTGATCAGAGAAATGGGGTGTACAGGGCTGATGAGCTAACGGCTAGTCTGCTGTCATCTTCAAAGGGATAATAAACAAAATGTTAAGCGTTTACACCACCATTTCATGCTTTGTTTCCATGGAATTCTGTGATTATTTACATGTTATTTACAATTCTGTGTCATTGCTGCAGCACTGCTCTCCAGGTCGGCCAAGCAGCTCCTCCTTTTGGAGCATTTCTAAAATAGAAAATGTGGGCGGAGTTAAACTTGCTCTTTAAGATGGCAGCAACACACTCCAGACTAGCCGTTAGCCCATCTGTCCTGTACAACGCTATTTCTCTGAACAAAGGCTGTTCAGGGAGAAGCCAATGGCTTCACATAGAAACAAACTCCGAGATGTCCTAAAGATAATTTTAAAATTCAAAAAAATATTTTCACTTTCATAACTGTAGGCAGAAATTATTTTAAGACTTTTTATTTATTTGAGTTTTTTTTACATATTTATAATTCTGAGTCCTATCTTGTTTTTCAGGTCGCGGTCGATCAGCGGAGCGTCCTCCGGTCTGTCCACCAGTCCCCTCAGCAGTCCCAGGGTAAGTCTCCGCCCCTCTACGTGCTGACTGGTTTCCCACAATGCACCTGGCTGGCTCTGCTGGCATGCTTTTAACTCACCGATTTGCTCATCCACCTCAGCAGCTGCTGAGGACTTCATCAAAGCCTGTTGGACAGAGCAGAACCTGAACTTTCAGGTCCAAATTCACACACTCTGACTGCGATGATGCTCGTCACACAGAGCTTTAGATGAAGTGGATCCGGATCCCAGGGAGGCCTGAACTCCATGTCAGATCCGGTGATTTGTTTCCATCCAGAACAAACTCATATTTTAGGCAGATTAGAAGAATGGATCCTAAATCTGCTGCGGTTTCATGTCTGAGATTAAACGAGTTTAAAATCACAAACCAGGTAAAAATCAAACATTCTCAGTGTTTTATGGAATAAATCTCTTCGTTTGATATGTTATCAGACTCTTAAAGAAAAAAAACTGATGGATTCATGCAAGAACTTTTCCCTTTTAAATGAGGAAACTTGAGTACGGAACGTTGAGAGCGCCCTAAAAATAAATCAGTAAAACGGTTTCATTTATTTGACCTGTTCTAGTATTATATGTTACCCATCTTAATTTAGCTTATTTTAAATCTCCAGAATATATTTTTTATTTTCTCTTCACGCTTTCGTCTAATTTCCCATCTGACTTTTGCCGAAACGTTCCGGTCACATCCCAGTCCTGCCTTAACGTATTTCACCCAAACCAAACATCTAAATCTGGTTCTGAAGTCACATGAGGCACAAATCCAGGATGAAAGTCTCAAACCTATCAGGGTTCATTTTGATTCTCAACTTTCAGGTCTCCGAACTTTACGGTTCACAGAAATAATTTCTCTAAAAGTTTTAATAAGAGTAAAAGTCAGCCGACTGGACCAGACTGATTTCTTACCTGAAATTAATTCACTGCCTTTTTTTTTTAAATGTTGAAATTTGAGACGCCTGATTACGTAAAAACTTGGAAAAGAGGAACTATTTATTGTAAGTGTGTGTCGGAGCAGGTTAGATCATCTAAAACTATTTAAATGTTGTTAAAACCTTCAGTTGTTTAGCCCAAAATGTTTCGTTCAGTTAAAAAATAAAATGTGTTACTTTAGAAATACATTAACCTTTATGAATTTTTTTTAATCTAAAATTTTAAACTATTAAGTCAGAATTGATACCAATCATCATGAGTGGAAAACTCAAAGCAGGTGTGGTTTGTGATGGCTGCAGCTGTAGAGAAACTTTTGCATGAAGCTTTTGAAGAATCCAGATTTGTTTAATGTTTCTGAGAAAAAGACGAGCGGTACGGACTCTGATCTGCTGAGTCATCCCAGTGCTGAACGTTAGCGCTTAGCATGCGCCCTGGTGGGGGTGAAGCTAAACCCCGTTGTCACTTGCTGGTGTTTAGGGATGCACCGACATTTCAGGACCAAATCAGCACCAAACTAACTCCGGTCCTTGATGTTCGACAGAAACGTCCCAGAGATGTTTGATCCGATCAGTTATTTGTTGGTCAACAGATCTTATCGTCACAGTGTCAGAAAATAAACGTGTCAAGAGTTTAAACTTAATAAAAATGATGTTTTTCTGTTTGGTAAGGCTTCAGAAACCGGATCAGCGCCGGTCGGAGTTTTCCACCCTGAAATTTAGACTCGGTGCATCCCTACACCATGATTGCTCCACTGCTGCCTCCTGATTGGCTGATCACTGTTTTTCTTTCTTTCTTGCACTCTCACCATGCCCTGCCTGCTCCACCCATCTTTCTTCCATTTCCTGCCGTGTTTTTGTCATTTTTTTATGGAATGAACTTTTATTGGGCCATGGTGTTCCTCTGGCTTTCTCATTGGCTGTTCCTGCTGTCATGTGTAATGGTGCATGGCCAATCGCAGCCCAACAGGCGGTTTTTCATCCCGCCCCAGTCCCCAGACCTGTGTCAGTCGCCCAACTGCAGCCCCACCCACTCCCATGAGGTCCGCCTTAATGGGGTGGGGCCACGTGCGCCCAACACCTACCATCCAAAGATGGGGTCCCCCCTCATGCACCCACGCACGCAGACCCTCCCCGCCAAGCCCAAAGTGTCAGAGAAACCCCTGCAGACCACCAGATCCAACCCACTCCCCACCACGGTCCAGACTTCCAGCACGCCCAACTCGGCGCCGTCCACACCGAGCCAGCCTCTGGCTCCCTGCATCCCCAACAGCCCCCGGGTCCGGCGACACCCTCCCCTCACTGTCCCCCCAAAACTCTCCATCCCGCTCTCCCCTGTGCCCCCCATGTCTCCCCTCCGCCGCCACCACCTCCACCCTGACCACAACGGCAAATCTGTCCCCATCACACAGGTAACCCCCCACCCCTCCCCCAGAGGAAGCCCCCTCCCCACCCCAAAAGGCACACCGGTGCACACGCCCAAGGACAGCCCGACTGGCACGCCAAGCCCAACGCCGCCGCCGAGCCCCTCCATCGGCGGGATGCCCTGGAGAACGCGCCTCAACTCCATCAAGAACAGCTTCCTGGGATCACCGCGCTTCCATCGCAGGAAAATGCAAGGTACCAAACTCCTGATACCATCTGGTTTTTATCAGCGTGATAATCCACGTAGCTGCGTGTTACTGCAGCTCAAAGCGTTAATCCTCTCTGAGCTGCTAATCGACGATCAGCTCCACCTGCAGCTGATCTCATCAGCAGAAAAACGCCTCGTTACTCCGAGAGGAAAAGTTTGGACTGACGAGCTGTTCTTATCACACCCAGAGAAACTTAAACGATTGACCTTTGACCTTTTCTGAGTCCACAGTTCCCACCCAGGAGGACATGTCCAGCCTGACTCCAGACTCTTCTCCAGAGTAAGTACCGCCTCAACCCCCACATCTCCTCATGGATGAAGAAATAAATCATGTTCGGTTGAAGTTTTAAATCGGCTGTTTTTAACCGTTAGTCGTGCCCTCGGAGTGACGTGCATGTCGCCTGTGACTTTTAAAAATAAACTAAAGACGACAGAACGAGGGAAAAACACACTGGCCTTTCATTAAGAACCCCTTCGACCCCTCACGGTTACAACGACGGTTCTAGTTTCAAGACTTGTCACTCCTGAATAAATCTTTTTATTTCCACTGACTTCCCATGTTAGTCATGTGACTGACCCATCAATTGAATGTTGCTTAACCGGCCTGACACCGAGACCTTTTACAGTCTCATAATTTACACTCTGAGGTTTAAGTCACCACTAAACCGCCCAACCTTGCCACCTGTTGACATAAATGTGTGACTTTAGTCTTAAAATGTGAACTCTGGACAGCGTTTTCCCGCTTTTCCCATCTGATTAGTGGTTTGTGTTTCTCCTCTCTAGACTGGCTAAGAAGTCGTGGTTTGGGAACTTCATCAGCCTGGAGAAGGAGGAGCAAATCTTCATCGTGATCAGAGACAAACCTCTCAGCTCGATAAAGGCCGACATCGTCCACGCCTTCCTCTCCGTAAGTCTCTTCAAACTCAACTCATTTCATTACAGTTTGGAGGGAAAACCGCTCAGCTGTCACGTTGCAGTGTGATATGTTGGTGACTGATGCCTCAAATAGCCAATCAAATACAGCGAATGACAAAATCTCCCCTCATGGTCCGTGGCAGGTTCCCTTCACGTTAGAGAACCCGTTGAGTGAAGAACATCGCGCTGTGACTCGTGTAACTGTAACTAATGTCTGTGGTAACTGTCCAATCAGGTCTTCCATAAAAACTATTTTATAAGCAAAATGCTAAAAAGATCAGAGATGATCTTAAATCACGTTCCTTGAGTTCACGCTGCTGAGATTCTCCTTTTCCCTCTTCAGCTCAAAACAAAACTTAAAACAGACTTTTTCTTTATTTACTGTTTAACAGAATCAAACGAGCTACAAAATAAATAAAAGGTTAAAACATGAAAATAAAATTAACTAAAACCAAAAAATCTCAGAACCAAAATTAACTCAATCCTGATTAAATATAAAAACAAGTCAGTTTTTCCCCAGAATTAAAGAACACAACACATTTGACCTATTTCAGATGTGTGTGATTTATCTACAGGCCGAATGAAGTTTGGCCCTTCTGAGTTTCCGTAGGAACATTTCAGATAAACTTGTTTGTTAATAAAATGTTCTTAGACGTCGGATCTGAACATGAAGCAGCCTGATGTGTCTACAGACCATAATACTCCATTCTTCCAGATCCCCAGCCTGAGCCACAGCGTCATCTCTCAGACCAGTTTCCGGGCGGAATACAAGTCCACGGCCGGTCCGACGGTTTTCCAGAAGCCGGTCAAGTTCCAGGTGGACATCACCTACACGGAGAGCACCAGCGCCACCAAGGAGAACGGCATCTACTCCGTCACCTTCACCCTGCTCTCAGGTACACACACAATGAAAGCACTTAAAAGCATACAACAACACTGCAGGTCATGTGACTCATGAAGATTCGGACAGCTTCCCCTTTCAGGAATTATGTCGATGATGATAAAGTCTGGTCCATTTTCCCACCTGATGAATTAATCTGTAGAATTTAGGACTTGATGCTTCTTCTGCTCCTGGTAAAGGATTATTTATGAGTTTAGCTTTTATTTGGAAACGCTCTGGAATTCCAGTGGGGATGCTGTATTGTTCCACAGTTGGGAAAACTGTAAATGTTCTGGTTCTGATAATAATCTGCTGCTCGTTAAAGCCTGTTTAGTAAAATTAACGTCAACATTAAGTATAAATAAACAAACTGGAGTATTTAGTGCCGACTAAAAACTTCTGGTCTCGCTGGCGTTTAAACGTTCAGGTCGGGATTAGGTGGGTGGTTTTGTAGATGATCTAATCTGATTCTGGTAACAAGACTGGTCTGGAATGCTAAATCTGTACTTGGGAATTTTTTATTTATTTTAATGGTTTTGTGTAGGTGTGTTTTTATTGGTGTACAGAGCTTTGTTTGTCCTTTTGGACACATGAAAGCGCTTTATAAATAAAGTTGATTTGATTTGAAACACGAAGCCCCAACTGAGCCAACACGAACGCATGATGAATATTTTATCTCCACCTTCAGCAAACGTCCCAACAGGAGCCACCACACACACACACACACACACACACACACACGAACGCATACACATACACAAACATACACAGGCAGGCACGCACACACACACACAAACATACATGCACGTACGCACACACACACACACAAACATACACAGGCAGGCACGCACGCACACACACACGCGCAGGCAGGCAGGCACGCATGCACGCACGCACGCACACACAGACGCACACACATACACTAACATGCATGCACGTACGCACGCACACACACCCACACACACGCACGCATACACAAACATACACGCACGCACACGCACACACAAACATACACGCACGCACACACATACACAAACATGCATGCACGTATGCACACACACACACAAACATACACAGGCAGGCACGCACACACATACACAAACATGCATGCACATACGCACACACACCCACACACACGCACGAATACACATACACAAACACAAACATGCATGCACGTACGCACACACACTCACACACACAAACATAGGCAGGCACGCACACACACACATGCACACAAACATACACAGGCAGGCACGCACATACACAAACATGCATGCACGTACCTACACACACGCACACGCATGCACATACACAAACATGCATGCACGTACGCACACGCACACAAACATACACAGGCACACACAAACATGCATGCACGTGCGCACACACATACACGCACACAAACATGCATGCACGTACGTACGTACGTACGCACACATACACACACACTGCCGTTTAGTTTCCATCTCAAGTACTTTGTTCTGCTCCTCGTCAGCCCAGCGAGACACCGGATGTAAACGTCTAACGCGTTTTTTGGTAGTTTCTGCTGCATGTTAACGTTTTTCTGCTCCTGCTTCAGGTCCAAGTCGGCGTTTCAAGCGTGTGGTGGAGACCATCCAGGCCCAGCTGCTCGGCTCCAACGACCAACCAGGAATCCAGCCGCAGATATCTGGTAAGTTTCCCATCACCCTTCCTTCTCCTAACCCTCCTCAGCTCGGATCGGCTCGGCACACTGCTTTCAGCACACGGCATCTCCACGTGCATGTCCCTGCCAACATATCACGGCGTGCACACCAACACGTAGCGCGGGTGTCCACGGGGATGCTGACGGGCACTCTGCTGCTGTAATTCACCGTGCACACACAGCATATTTAACAACTGCACGTGTAAAGATGGAGGAATTCACCAGATCTGGAAGAAAAGAAGAGTTGTCTTTGTTTAGTTTGTTTGTTAGTGTGGCTCCTGTTGTCAGTCTGTGGCTAAGTACTTGATAATGGTCCCCTCTGGTGGTGAAGCAGAGCAACTACAACCACATCGTTCCAGTCTGCCACAGAAGGGAATGGTTATCAGGCTTCTGTCACCCCCACCCTGCTTCCTCCATGCCTCTCCACCCCGCCTCTCCTCATCCACAGCTTCTGTCTGAAACGGATCACCTGCATGCTGATTAACCCAAACACACGCAGCTCGACCAGCTGGTTCTGGGCTAACCGACCCGCTCCAGTCAGTCAGGAACCTGCGTGTGTTTCATGGTTCTGGAGCTCACATCACCGGTGTTCAACATGGGATGCATGACAGCAAACACACCCAAGGTGTTCAGTCCACTCAGACAGGATCTGCATGTCCGACCCCTGGTGACCTTTTCCGTGAGACTCAGCGAATGGTTGAAGCCTTCAACCTGTCTCCGAGTCTTTCCCGTTCCTTCCTCACAGCCACTGGATCTCGGGATCTGTCTAAAGCAAACAGCAGATTTCTGTCTGCTCTGTTTGTTTTTACACAAATGTTCATTTGTGGTGAAGATTATAAAGACACGACTGCTGAGTTTTCATTTGTGGCTTGAAAGCAGCATCCGCATCCTAAATCATCCCACCCAGTAAGCAGATCTCACAGCATCCAAATGGGAAACTTTATATCTTAAGTGGGATTTTGTGGAAAAGTTGAGAACATTTTTTATCGTAGGGATTGTAGGTCGTTCTTTGACCTCAGTTTGGAGACAAGCGAGCTAACGGTTAATCACCGTGAAACAAAGCCATCCTAGCATATAGTCTGGTTACGACCCAGAGCTTGTTGTGCAGAATCTACGGTTCTTTCAAAACTTTCTCTGCGTTCAGTGAACAGGACGTATTCATTAGGGCTGTAGCGAAGCCTCGAAGACGTCGACGGCTCGATTCTAAAAATACGTTGACGTCAGATCCGGTAGTCGACGCACCACGCCCACTTTTGCATCCCCAGGAGTTTGTAATAGAGGAGGAATCTGCCTGTTTTTCCTCTAGTTCGCCCTCTTCTCCGCCTTCACTAGCATCTCCACCAAACACCGAAGACCCGGAACAATGTCCGTCCGCTACTAGATTCCTTTCCTGTTTTGCCCGCCTTCGTCTCCCGGCAACGGACAACAACTTCCGGGGTCAGATGCGCTGCTCCGTCTCTACCGCAGATGTAGAACATCAGCGGGAGCGTTTCTCCCTTCATAAAGGAGCTTCTTTCAGACATTAGGAGAGCTGTTTTGGTGGTAGCAGTCTCTCCTCCGTGCTGGTCTGTTTGCTGGGTGTTTTTGGTTTATTTAAACTTGGTAACTTGAACTTAACGTTGGTAAAGCTACTGTTAGCATTTCCGCTAACAGCTTCTTACGTTTGGATAAGCTGTTACGTTTTGGTTTAGAGTTCATCTTTTTTGTGGTGCAGATCTCCCTTTTATTACATTTAGTGTTGTGGGTTTTTGGTTTAGTTTAAAATATCACCTTGAGTTTGGTTTAACCACCCAGTTTAGAGTTTGGACCTTTGGAGATGCTTATTTTGGTCCAGAACCCAGTAATCTTTGCCCAGTGGGACTTCCCTACTTATTTGTACTTTTGTTTTAATTCCCCACAGGCAGAATTAGTTTTATTATTCCCAACCTGTGGATGGAAAGATTTATGATTTTTTGTAGTTGTAAATAAACCTGATCATCATTTTAACTTTTAAATCCCACGTTTATTGTCCCTTCCTTTTTGCACACGAGCCAAACTCCCCAGGAAGGGTCGTAACACCACTCGCCTCACACACATAAGTGACCAAAACAAAGCAGCATGGAGACACTCCGTCTCCAACCACCTCTCAGGCAGCAGCCTGCACTCCCAAGTTCTACACGTCACCAGAACATAACCAACCTCAACACAATAAAAGCAGTGTTATACAAAATGGAAGGCCTGTAGTGTTTATCCTCTTACAGTAACAATTTATCAACGTTTTGGAGGAATTTATTTGAGAATTTTTGGTTTTTATTAACTGTGCAATAGAAAAATAATCATTAGATTAATTGTCTAAATAGTCATTAGAATAGTCGACTATTCGATAAAATAATCGTCGGAATAATCGTTTACCCCCAGCCCTAAGATTCATAGCTACAAAAATCCATCAATGGGGGCCGTCCACCATGCACCGTGGCAGAAGAGGAAGAGCTGTCTATCTGCTTGTGTCTCAAAAGACCAAGTTTAAATCGTTGATGTCAAAGCCGTTCTTGAGCAGACACTATTGTTGTTTTGCTCTGCCGTGGTGCTTTTAAGCCCGTCCAACATCCCTCTACGGACATCGAGACTTGTGGTTGGCCAGACCTAAAAACAATTTGGGCCAATGGTTGATCAACCTGCTGCTGTTCTTCCTGTAAAAATGAGGAATTTAAGTTTACGTAACAAACTTTCACGACATCAGCGATCGGAGTTGTTTTAAGCAGCGATTAAGCAGATTTCTGAGCCTCAGACCAGCTGATGCTTTGGTACATCTCTAGTTTAAAGGTGACAATAGTCCTCTCTAGACCCGGCTCACGGACTACAACTGTTGAAAGCTTCCTGGTCTTTAGATCGGTGGTTCCTAAAATGCTTTCTGACCCACATCAAGAGTTTTAAAGAAACTGGAACCACAATAACTAGAGAGCCAATTTCTATCCAGTGCCCAGCTCCCTGTCACACGAACACAGTCTCTCCAAACTGAGGTCGTTCCCAACATTTCCACAAAAACTCACCTGAGAAGCTCTGAGCTGGTCCTGAGATGCTGGTCCTAACAAGTTCTACAGTAGCACTGTAGCTTAGGCAGGAACCCGGTTGCGTTGGTGGTTCTGACCCTGTCCTCTGCTCTCAGATGGCTCTCAGCGCTCAGCCTCTTTGTCCAGTAAATCCTCCAAATGTGGTAAGACCCAAAGGCACTGGGAGCTCCCAGTGAAACCAGTTAGTCTGGCTGTTAACACACCGTGGAGGCCCTTCACCTGCACTAACACGTGTGCCTGAGTGAGTGAGAGCTGTCGATGGTAAAGTTCATCTCAACAGATCATAGAAGATGAAGATAAGCTACTTCCACAGCAAATCTAAAACGCTGATTCAGACAAACCGTTAAGGTGACGTTAGTCAAGGTAGGCGGGGCCTCTAGAAACAGGAAGAAGTTCTCTGACCAGAGCCGTACTCGTTACTAGCCAGATCGCTAGCGGCAAATTGGTGGTTTTTAAAACGTTTGCTCTATTAGTCTCTTTGATCTTCCAGTTTTAACCAAATAACGTCACAAATACTACGTAGCAGCATCATTCCACCTGAAATTTATGTTTCCCCAATTAAGCAGATTGATGCAGCAGCGTGGTAACTCTGGCATTTGGCTGAAACTTAACAACCGGGCTCATAAAAAAATGTCACAACAGCGTTTTTACTGAACCTGATAACCATCGCCTTAATAACATAATGATCACATTCTTACGACGTACAAATGTAAACAGTGGGCGACAGTGGCACAGGCGGCCCCGTAATCAGAAGGTTGCAGGTCTGTCACTGTCGTGTCCTTGGGCAAGACACTTAACCCACCTAGCCTGCTGGTGGTGGTCAGGGAGACTGGTGGCGCCTGTGGCTACAACGTAGCTCATCATCACCAGGGTGTGAATGGCTGTGTTATAAAGCGCCTTGGGGGGGTTCCAGGACTATAAAAGGCACTATATCAAAGACAGACCATTTACATAAATATATTGTAAGAACAATATTTCACAAGTTTTCTCGTTATAACGTGACGAAGAGAATAAAAAAACTGTTAATAAAACTACGTAACACATTGGTGTGACTTTCTATAGTAAGTGTTATTTTAAATACCAAAAATTAGCAACTAATTAGTTACTGATCTGGCCAGAGAACCTCTTCCTGTTTGTAGAGACTCCGCCTACTTTGAATGTCATCAGCAGATCGGGTCCTTAGACAAACAACTGAAACATCACTTAAAATATTAATCAATTAAACTTTGTCTGCTTAAAGGGACTTTACGGAGTTTTGAATTTTTATGCTCACAATTGCCCCCTCAGGCCAAAAGCGAAACTGCGGCTTCAATAGTAGGCTCGTGCTCGAGGTGCGCATGCTGTACGTGCACACTCCTTAACGAAAATAACAGCTGAGACAGTCCATTTTGTGTGTGTGGGGGGGAGGAACAGAGGACAGGAGAACGCGCAGCTAATTAGTTAAATAATTTGGTTCTGTACCTTTCTCTTCAGCACAGCCGACAAAGGTTTATGATGGGTCAGTCCTCCTGCTTGCTCAGATCATACCAAAAAAAAATAAAAATAAAAATAAAAAACTCTAAATAAACTATGTTTACACCCAGAATCAAACCCAGGTCTTCTGCATGGGAGTCCGACGTCTTACGAGGTGAGCTACACTCTAGTAACATTCACATTATCTGTAACTTTTATATCCTTGATGACAGCTGAAACAACGTCAAACCAAAGAACGGTTCGGAGCGAAAATGGCTATTTTGTTGCTAATTTGCAGGAAATATCTAGAAGAAAGTTCTACAGAAATTAGCTAAGGGTCCTCAGAAATGTAGCTAGGTTCATCACTAGGCTTTAGGAACAGCGACAAAGTGGCACTGCCTCTCTCTCTGCTGCTAAAGCTACGGATAGCAAATGCTACGGGCGATGCCTGAGCGTGAACGCGCATGAAGCAGCCTGCTCGACCCGAGCATCTCTCTTTTTCTGTGATTTTACAGGAAAAACAGGCAATCACAGTAAAAAAGCCAGGGCTCATTCTACAGGACCAGGGCATTGCAGGAGAATGTATGAAGAAGACAGTTATTATTTCTATACATGTTTTGGCTGTCAGACTTCCATAATGCCCCTTTAAGTAGAGAACAACAGCTAACTGTGAATGTTGTGAAACTACGGAGAATCTTTCTCTGACTTTTTGTCGATGTGAACTCTAAACACCTAGTGGTGTATTTCTGAGTTAGAAAGTCAAATATGTTTTGTTTCAGGAAGTGTTTCTACTCTAAAGTGATTTAAAGGGACATTATGGAAGTGTGACAGCCAAAACATGTATAGAAATAATAAATTTCTTCTTCTTACATTCTCCTGCAATGCCCTGGTCCTGTAGAATGAGCCCTGGCTTTTTTACTGTGATTGCCTGTTTTTCTGTAAAATCACAGAACAACAGGCACACACACACACACGGGACTGTCTCAGCTGTTATTCACGTTAAGGAGTGTGCACGTACAGCATGCGCGCCTCGTGCACGAGCCTACTATTGAAGCTGCCGTTACGCTTTTGGCCTGAGTAGCGATCGCGAGCATAAAAACTTCAAACTTCCTTACAGTCCCTTTAAAGGATGTAAAGTCTGAAGATAACGATGTCAGTGGTATAAACAGTTTTATAGTCAACAAAAAATATTTTATTAAATATTTTAAAACAGTTTTTTTATCTTTAGGAATTGAGCCTAGATTTAGTTCTCATTCATTTCAGGCCTATTTTAGAGAAACACAATTTGTAATGATATGAAGGGATGGACGGACTTTAATGAGTGTATCCTAACTTTTGCACGGTGTTGGTCACCCTCACAGTAACTGATATCAGACATATCCAAGTGTTGATGGGAGATAAATAATGGTAAGTTGTTGTGAGACGTCCCTCTGAAGAGCACATTAATCACAAATAGGGACAAACTAACACTGTCAGTGATATGTGATTGTGCACCGTGTCGTATTTTTGCATGTTTGGCTCATTCGTGAATGTTTCTTAACACAGATGAACAAATGGATGCTGCTTTTGTGATGGATGTTGACTTGATGGTGGATTTGAAGGAGCTTCCGAAGACATTCAGGAAGGGGGAAAACAAGCAGCAGCGCATCATTTAAAACATTCACAGTAGATAAGATACATAGATGTACTGTTAGCTAGTAGTTCTGCTAGCCTAAGCACCGAGTACTACCTTAAACACGGCCAAGTTTACTAGTTAATAATTAGCTACGCAGTTTAATCCACTGCAGCTATTAGAAAAACAAATAAACTAATAAATAATAAAATCTCTATCCAGTTAACTTTATAAGCTGTTATTTAGATCTCCTCTAAAGTTAAACTTGTTAAATGTGCTACGTACATTTCTGTAAGAGACGCTAACCATTAGGGACGTGAATCTTTGAGCAACTCACGATTTGATTCGATTCCGTTACTTGGGGCGTCGATTCGATTCAGAATCGATTCTTGATTTAAATCGATTCACAATCAGTATTAACAAAGAGTGTCCGCTCCAGGATGAACTACTTTGTTGTACAAGTTAGTTAAAGCTATGGGACATTTTTATTTGACTTTAAACTGGTCATGCTCCAATAATGCTAATTTACTATGTAAAATAAAGTGATTCTAAAACTGTAAACAGAAACAATCTTTTGACCAAAAGGCAACATTTATTTTTGCTTACCTTG
>SSNQ01034562.1:858008-868008 GCA_006942095.1 Nothobranchius kuhntae
GCGGATTCTTCCTGATGTAAGAGGTGAGTCTCCTCTTTGTTTTGGTTGTTTTGGCGTCGACATCATCCTAGCGCGCAACGTTCTGTCACTTAAAAAACAGTAAAAACGGTCAGAATAGCTGGCAGCGAATGAGTTAATCAGGACTAATAAACTATTTTAGAAGCTTCAGATGTTTTCTGGTGCCTGTGTTTCTGTGAGACTCTTATTGTGAAGGATTAAAGGAAGTTCTGAATTTCTCTGTGGATGCTGAGATGAAAATAACTGAAAACTGCGCTTCTTGTCAATAAAATGTCTCATTTCATAATTTCTACGTTTTTCTCAACATTTGGACTTTAGCCGTGATGTTTGTGGGAAAACGGATGCAGCTGCAGAGTTTTAGATCTAGAACAGAGAAACCAGTCAGCTCTTCTTACTTTGTGAGGTCTTTATAATTAATTACAACCAGGCTTGATTGGGACATTTCTAATTAAAACTCAACAGAACCGGTTTTAGTAGAGCGTCTCCTTTTCTCCTGCTCCACTCCTCATCTCATCTCCTCCTCATGTTAACCCCATTGCTCATCTGTTGTTTGTTCTCTCTCTCTCTCTCTTGTTTTTCTTTTCTTCCCATCTGTGTAGGCAGCCCGTTGAGTAACTTCTTTGACGTAATTAAACAGCTTTTTTCAGACGAGAAGAATCTCCAAGCGTCGAACTCCCCCGGCGCCCCCGCCCCGCCTAGCTCCCCCACCAAGCATGCCCCCGGCAGCAGGCCCAACCAGCCCTCGCCCAATGACTCGAAATGCCCCCCTGGCAAAGACAAAACAAAGATGGCCGGCGGCAGCAGGACACAGGAACAGCCTTAAGGAGCGGTAGCTGTGCATGACTAGAGAAGCCGTAACCAGGTCATTCACTTTGCCCTTCCGTTCAGAGAAAAGCTAACAAACAACAAATCTACTTTTTGCCTATAAATTTTCTACTATATGAAGGGAGTGGCTCCGTTTAAGAGTTGATCAGTATTTTAAAACAAGTAGCAGATGTAGCTATGCTGCCCCCCCCCCACCCCGTGTCCCTCTCCGTGTCCTCCTCACGTGTCATAGCTTGACTTGTTTCTACCACCAGGGGTCATCCATAATCACTATTAACCCCGACGGCTCCTCCAGGAGAGTCCTAAACCGAGGAAAAGACCGAGGACACCCCCCACCGAGTCCCTTCTGTCCCACGGCACAGAGACGTCTCAGCAGAGTTGCAAAAAGAAAAAAGCCTTAAGACAATGACGTTTGTCAGTCTCCTCACACACAAACCCCTCCTCCCACTCCTTCTACATGTACATGAAAAACTCTGACGCAAACAAGGGAGTGAAGGAGACGGAGGCTGGACGCAGGACGGACGGAGGGACACACTTTGGCTGGATTCTGGGTTGTTTTTGTTTTTTTAACTCCTGACTTTTAGCAAATGATTTCATGCGACTGGAGGCAGCCCTGAACAGCGTTTGTGGGATGAAAGTATTTAAATGAATGATTTATTCTGTTGTACAGGAAGTATTGTGACATCATGTTTATAATCAGGTGAGGCGTGGTCACACCAGGTACCGTTGATCTGCGCCTGTAGGAGCTTTAGGTGAACAAACAGGATCTGTTAACTACAGAGCCGCGCGCACACACACGCACACACACACCTCTATACGTTTCAGCAGGTCTCTAAACAGACCAGATCAGTTGTTTTACAGGCACAGTTCAACTTCTCAGACACGGTTTTGTGTAAAAGTCATGAATGCCTCCTGAACAGTTTCTGTTCAGAGAAATGGTTCAAATGAAACCAGGACTGAACACCCATGTGAGCATGTTTGTCATTTTGAAACGACTTGAACCTACAAAATAAAATAATTATACTTGTCTGTTATAAAACTTTATTATATTTACAGAAATCATAATCTTTATGTTTCTGCTGACGGTGGTGCAAACGTTTGTAAAACAACATAAAACACACTTTGAGCTTCACTCAGACTAGCCGTTAGCTTATCATTCCTGAAGGACAAACGCTGAACGAAGGCTGTTCAGGAAGATGGAAACTCTGGCTTCTACACTACGACCTGCTTCAGGATCAGGTTTTATTTGAACGGATTAGATCAAAGCTACACGGCTGCTACCTTCACGCCACTAGTAGCCATAAACGCTAATGAGATGCTTGCCCAGGTGCAGAATTAAACAGCTCCTGGTGGGACCGGGCCTCTCAGATTAAATGTTTTATTTTTTAATTTTGCACTTTAGAGAACATTTGTGTTCAGTTACGTTTTTATTCGTCTGTTCAGGTTTTTGTATTTTCTGCAGGATTCAGATGATACTGAACTGCTGTAATTCTGTGTTTTTTTTTATATTTAATTCAGTTATTTATACCGGATGTAGAGAATGTTCCTAATATCAATGATTTAATGCTATTTGTCACTTTTAAGTTATTTTTTAAACGTGCTTTTGTTTCCCGCCCTTTGTTGAAGAGAGAAACCTTGTAAATTATACGTTGGGGGAATAATTCTGTTGTAATTTAAGAATGTAGACTTAGCCTCTCTGAGAGGAACATAAATGTCCCCCCCACCCGCCCGAACGACGACTCAGACGCTCATCCTGTAAATAAGCAGAGTTTAACAACAAGCTTATTTTAATGAAAAACACAACAAGGGGATCCCGCTGGCAGCTCTGACGTGGTACGTCTGTTTGCATGTTCAGCATCTGTCTTTTCTTTGCATGTCGCTGTTGGGACTCGTTCTTTTACTCTCCATGCTAATTAATTTATTTAATTTATTTGCCTGTTTCTCCTCCTTTCGACTGCTGTGCACACACACACAGTTAGCAACGCATCCTCGTCGCTCATTTTCTCACAGAGGGATCCGGCTTGGGCGCTGGGTCATCGGAGAAAAACTAAAGCAATACCTTCCATTGTTCGCTTCCCTCTGTTTTATATTGTGGGAATCCGGGGCACACGGAACGGATTCGGAGTTTTACCACGGAGCAGGATAAACGCTGGCAATGTATTCCCTCGTGATGTTACTGTGAACAACTTCAGTGCTAAAAGGAATAAACCTGTTGACTTTAGAGCTCTGGACGTGTGTCGTGTTTGTTTGGGTCTGGATTATCGCACAGCGACGGAAAAACAATACAGATCAATCAGCTGTACATCGCCATGGCAACCACAAAGTGTCTGCATCCTTAACTCATTCGCTGCCAGCGTTTCTCACAGTTTTTACTGTTTTTTAAGAGTCACAACTTTGCGCGCTAGGATGATGTCGACGCCGAAACAAAGCGGAGACTCACCTCTTACATCAGGAGGAATCCGCGCTTTTCGAGCGTTATCCGTTCTTTCATAATCCGTTGTTGAATTGTGATCGGCAGAAGCTTTTCCGGTTCGCGCCTCACTTTTTTTACAGCGGCGGCCCAAAACGATCTCCTAACGCATGCAGTGCGTTTACATGCAGCCAGTAACCCTTTTAAAACCCAAATATTCACAATAACCCGGTTCCGCAGGTCCATGTAAACACCGCCAGAAACCCGCATATGCTCATAACCGGGTTTTTAAAAACCCGGTTACTACACCTGGGGTAACCCTTTTCTAACCCGAATGTTTGGTCGTGTAAACGCATACCGGGATATCCCCATCAAAGCGTGTGTTGTGCGCATGCTCTGTTCGCAAGGAACATTGGTCTTTTGAGTAGAGAGACGTCTTGTATGCGCCAGAACACCGGAAGTAAACAAGTTGGGAGCAACACAGCACTGCACTTTCGGAGTGACGAGGAAACTAAAGCGCAAACAAACGCGGTCGCTATCTCTTCCTAACTGGGAAACGTTGTTGTTTTCACGGATACCGGAACGAGAAGAACCGGAAATGACGCATATTGTGTCTGGACGTAGTCCACACGACCTGACGCTACCCCAACGTCCGCATTTACATCGGGTTATGCAAGTAAGGGGTAACTCTTTCTATTTGTGCTTGTAAACGGGTTATTCTGATCAACTCAGAAACCCGAATGCCGACCTTCACCCGATCATAACCCGGATATTGGCTGCATGTAAACGTAGTCATGGATGTTCTGCTTCCTGATCACGTGACATGTGTGAAGTATGCGGATGAAGATCGGCTTTAGAGCTGAGATGTTTGTTCTCACGGTGCGGGGGCTCGTCCGCCGCCCACACAGTAAAAAAAAATGCTAATGACGGCTTTAGTTGTCATTGGCAGTGAATGAGTTAACTGTCAGCATGGTGAGATAAATAAAGGAGAGAAATGGACAGATGTTGTTGATCCCCCCCCCCCCACGGCTGTAAGAATTCCTCGGGAACACTGAAATATCTAGCAGGATTTGGGAACGTTTGGGAGTAAATAAAACAAAACCTTCATCTAAGAGTTTTCTTCTAGGTAAGAAGCATCACGTCAGGACTGAAGCTGAAGAGAGAAAGTGGTTCTGAAGCATCAGCTGATTAACTGAACTAACTCACCAGAAGCATCCGGCTACCACCGACACGCAGCGTGAAGCTGGTAGAGTCGGCAGATCAGCACAGCTTCCAGGTCTTTAAGGAGCGGCGGGTCCTGGTTCTGTCTCAGCCCAGGCTGGTTCCCAGCAGGAGACGGGGACTTCCTGACTCCACCCAGTAAGAGGCGATGGAAGTCCTCTCTGTCCAGCAGCAGGTCCATGTTCTGTAGGAAGAACCCCTGAGAGAACCTGCAGAGTTCTGCTCCTCCATGAAGCTGCAGAAACAAACACGACTCGATCAGCTCAAAAGAATCATTTAAATTAAATAAAGACATCAAATCTGAGTTTCTTCTAAAACCGTTTCCCACATTTAAGCTAAACTTTGTATTTAAATAATTATCGTTTGGGAAGCTGGACCGATTTGGAAATGAAAAACTAAAACTTTAACACAAAAGACTCATTTAGATAATACTGAACTCTAATAAAGTTTTAAACTGGAATTCAAACATTTGAGCTACAAGAATAAGAAAGAAAACTTTTGACAAAGCGCCTCAAGATAAAAATCACAAGGCGCTTCACAAAAACAAAATTAAAATGTAAGAAAAGGGAGAGAAAACAAATAGGAGAGGGAAATCAGTGGATCCTGGGAAAGAGGATTAAGAGCAGAGTAAGGAGAGGGTGATGAAGGTCACACCAAAGCCTGAACAGGTGAGTCTCCAGCTGCTTTTTAAAGGAGACCACCGAGTCCACCGATCTCAGGCTCGGGGGGGGGAGAGAGGTCCAGAGTCTGGGGGCCACAGCAGCTGTTCAATATTTAAATCTAACTTCCTCACCAAGAACCACATAATGACAGATTTTGGAAGAATGAAGGTTATAATATCTATAATATGGTGAAACTAATGAAAAGTAATCATCTTGGTAAAACACATATGTCAGAGTCAAGGCCCGCGGGCCTGATGCGGCCCGTGGAGCATTTTTATGTGGCCCGCGAGATAAATATCAAAAATATATTAAAACTGGCCCGCTGGCCGATTTTACCGCAAAGACTTCAACTCCCATGATGCTTTGCGGCGTCAGCGCGGAACCGACGAAGCCCCCTCCTTTGTGTTTTTCCAGCGCCTGCTGCCGGTGTCTGCAGCTCCGCTGTCTCGGACAAACTACACTCCTCTCACTCAGCGCCGAGTTCACTCAGCTATTTTCTGACGTTGAAGCCCAGAAATGGAGATTCTAGCCGCTCAGTAATGTGTTCACGACTGAAAGAGAAAGTTTTCCAACTAACGTCCAGACAGAGCCGATATAACTCCAGCGAGCAGCGACACGCTCAAACCAGCACGACTCTGTGGCTGCTGTCGTTGTGTTTCCTCCCCGACTCACAACAACGTGGTCAAGCTGCTCAGACATGTTCATCAGCACAAACCTATGTGAGCACCTGTTGTCATCTAATGTTGTCATTATTATGATGAAGATGAACAAAACAACAGGAGTCTCCTCCTCAGCTCAGGTCAACCCCATGATGCAGGTATCTGGCTGGAACAGGTGAGCATCACAGTAAACCAGTGGAGCAAACTGAGCTTTAAATATGTTGGTTTTATGCTCTTTTTCTGCTCCAAAACATGAAAGTTAACAGGTGAGATGTTGCATTTTCATTTAAGATAAAATGATATTTTTATTTTGTTGTTGGCCCGTGAGAAAAGATTTAACCTACAGTAAACAGGAAGTGGAAAGGCTGCAGATAGATGAATAGAATAGAAAATCCCTTTATGGTTCCTCAGTGGGGAAAGCTAGACGTCACAGCAGCGATGACACGTATTACAGGAGAAAAAAAGGAGAATAAAAATAAGAAAAATGAATAAACAAGAAAACATAAATCCTGAATAGATTTTAAAAATGCTGATTATACCACAAGTAATGAATACCGCTGATGCCTTTTATTTAAAACTGACTTGCTCGTGTGTAATTTGGTTATTCCACATTCAGTGTTAATGCAGAAATATGTTTGTTTCCAAATTTAAAGGTTCAAAATTGCATACATGTTGATAAAGAAAACGTGCAAATTTGCCGTCACTTTTTCTAAAAACATTAAGTTTGGCCCTCGACTCCGTCCCAGAGTTTCATTTCGGCCCCGTGTGAGTTTGAGTTTGACACCCCTGTGGTAAAACATAGTCTTACTTTGAAGAATTAGTTTAGTAGTTTTTTATTCTCACGTTCTGGTAAAATGCAGAAACAATCAAACAAACAAGGTTTTACAGTAAAGTCTGACTAAATGTTTTACAGCCAGAGTTCATCTGAAACACCCGGCTGTTCACCAACCGTACGGATCTGTGCGTAGAAACGTTCCTAAATATAAGAACAGCTCTGACCATGCGTACGAACAGCATCTAGTGGTAGAACCGGGGAACCGCAGCACACGTGTTCCTCATCCATAATTTTCCCCATTTAATAATTATGTCAGTGGAAAAATGGCTTTTTTGCATAACTGGAAGTAAAACCAATAAAAGACGCATGTGACCGACGGGAATCTGACTGTTCTATGTTGGAGGAGTTGGCAGAGCACGCTCTCTGGAGGGATCGCGTCCACCGAGTGCACCGATCTCCCCGCAGGAGATCCTCCTGGAGCTGAGCTGCGATCTGGGACCCTTTATGGAGTGGCCGATAAACCACACAATTCCAATTCCAGGTTATTTTATGTTTATGTATTTAGCAGAAGCTTTTGTCCAAAGCGACTTACAAGTGATAATCGGCATGTTGCCCTTGAGGCTAACAACAACAACTTGACATCAATCATGGAGAGGAGGGAACAAGGAGTGGACAGTAGAGAGGGGGGACGGGTGCAGGGAAGGTGCTACTTTAGAAGATGCTCTCTGAAGAGCAGGGTCTTCAGGAGTTTCTTGAAAATTGAAAAGGAAGCCGGAGTTCTGGTAGTGCTTGGTAGGTCATTCCACATTTGTGGAACGATGCATGAGAAGAGTCTGGATTGTCCTGAGCGTGGTGTAGGCACTGCTAGCCAACGATCCTGTGATGACCGGAGCGGCCGGGCCGAGACGTAAGCCTTTGCAAGAGGATTCAGGTAGATGGGAGCCGTACCATCTCGGACTTTGTATGCTAGTGTTAGCAATTTGAATTTGATGCGTGCTGCTAGCGGTAGCCAGTGGAGCTCAATGAACAGAGGGGTGACATGTGCTCTTTTTGGCTGATTGAAGACCAGACGCGCCGCTGCGTTCTGGACCATTTGAAGAGGTCTCACAGTACAGCCTGGAAGACCAGTTAGAAGGGCGTTGCAGTAATCGAGGCGGGAGATGACAGTAGATTGCACCAGGAGCTGGGTGGCATGTTGTGTTAGGTATGCTCTGATCTTTCGTATGTTATACAGCGCAAAGCGGCATGAACGAGCAACAGAGGCAACCTGATCTTTAAAGGTCAGGTGTTCATCAATCACAACTCCCAGATTTCGAACTGCCTTTGAGGGAGCCAGAGATAGGAAGTCATTTTAGATTGAGATATTGTGCTGTATGGATGGTTTTGCTGGGATGAGATGGTGGGATTTCATCTACAAGTACGAAAAACCCCCCAGAGCCTCCTCTGCTCTCTGATCACACACGCCACATCAAGGTAACCAGACTGAAGGACAGCTCAGAAGAGGCTGCACTCTCACACAACATTTAAACCCAACTCCAACCAGAGCGACTCCTTAAGAGTAAAACGTAAATGACAACCCGTTACTCGATTTATCCGATTCAGTTTATTTATTCCTGACGGGAACCTCTCCTCTGTCCCGACCGCATTTACAACCTCTGCACTTTTCTTTTGGGGGCGGGGGATCTGCTCATGTGCTGCGGACACAGTGTGACCAAATACGGTTAATTGAGTGCATTTCTGGGTGTGAATGACACGAGCACCTGGGTGGGATTCATCATTAGACGAGTGCGCAAGAACGTGCGTACGAGAGGCCACCGCATGTTTCATAGTTCAGGATTTTGACTGTTCACACACACATTCTTCATTTCACTCGTAGGAAGGAGTACAGGACTACTTCTACGACCGTCTGATAAAAGAGAGCCCGGGTTCGTATCGCAGGAGGAAATAATGTTTAGATATAAATGTTTTTAGCCTCCTGAGCGATGCATGTGGATCAGACAACCTTAGAAAACAAAGACACGAATGATTCTGAAGAAAAACGTTAACAGTTTTCATTAACCCCCAAAAACCCAAATTTAGAAAACAACTGCAAAATCTTTTTTTAACCTTTCACATGTTGTTCTAGGAGGCCAGATAAACGGGCCTATTTACACATTTTAACAGCCAGAAGTGTTGCAGAACTGAACAATAGGACCTATTAGCAATGTAAATGTGGTTTTAAAAAGAAAAAAAATGGGGAAGGTTTATTTTTGTAGACTTAAATCTGATGTTGTAATATTACAACCGTGGGTCTCTGGGGGTTAAAGGGTAAAAGTCATTTCTGTTTCTAACTTCTAAATCTTCTGAACCTTTTCCGTACCTTGGCAGCCTGATAGATGCTCACGGCGTTGCTCAGAGTCAGACTCTGAGAAAGCGTCGTCTCGCAGCATCTCTGCAGCCGTCGGAGCTGGAAGAAGGCAGCGACAGGCAGCAGCTGCAAACCAACAACACCTCAGCGTCACACGTCGGTGCAGAACGGGCCGAGTAAACAGTCGCTGCCGCCGCCAAACACCCTCACTCAGGTTTTTACCTTCGTGGCCTCAGACGGGGACATCTTCATCCCCTCGGTTCCTCCGCAGTACAGCGACCTCATCATCACCTGCACACAGACAAGCTTCACCACCAGACTCCAGTTACATTTACCAACCCAGCAGCTGGTTTCCCACCTGGAAGGTGCTGTAGGTCATGTGACTGATGTGGATAATGTTGTCGGGGGAATCGGCGAGCATTTGTCTGAACCTGTTCAGATCAAACACAAATCAGACTCACACCTTCGGTTGCACCCGTTCACAGGGAAAATATTAACAACGAAATCTGTATTTGTCATCTGAAACAGTCAAGCGTTAAACAAACATCACTTTTCCTTACCGGTTTATGAAAAGATGCTTAAAAAAGGTCACAGCAAGTAAAAAACCACACGACGGCCATAAGATCTGTTTTAAATTTTTAAAAATCATGTAAAAGATAAAAATCTTTGTACAAAGTAAGAGCCGACGACCTTTCAGAGGCGGACAGCAGCAGAACTCGATGAGCGAAGAACGGACGTCCTTCCACCATAAACGTGACATCCGACATGTCCTCGTTGTCCAGGAAGTGGGAGTCTGAGCGGAAACGGGCAGCGACTGAACATCCTGTCATAAACCAGGAAGTAAAGACCCACCTTTGGCGTGGACTTACCCAGATGTGTGGACAGAGTCACGTCCATCGGTGGGACAGCGGGGATGGGGGCGGGGCCATAGCAATGGGACAAGGCGGACGCCAGTCGCTTCGTTATCACGTAATCCTGCAGAGAAACCAGACGTTTGGGTTTCAGGTGGATTTTTGGGATTAGAGGTCAGAAATGTAACCATGACCATTCCTGGATGACTGCAGACGTAAATTCACAGAAGAA
>SSNQ01034562.1:874888-882920 GCA_006942095.1 Nothobranchius kuhntae
GCTCGTCTGCTGTACTTGACATAACGTCACGTTATCGGCCATGTTACCATTACCTGCCTTTTTATAGCTGAATGTTTTATGCTAGTTTTATTATATTTTATTCTACTTATTCTATTTTTGAAATTTATTATTCATGTTATTTGTAGCACATTAGTACCGAAACAAGTTCCTAGTTTGTGAACTGCTTGTTCACTGACAATGGCAATAAACCTTTTCTGATTCTGATATGTATATATATATATATATATATACACATATATATGTTTATGTATTTAGCAGACGCTTTTGTCCAAAGCGACTTACAAGTGATAATCGGCATGTTTCCCTTGAGGCTGACAACAACAATAACAACAACTTGACATCAGTCATGGAGAGGAGGGAACAAGGAGTGGACAGTAGAGAGGGGGACGGGTGCAGGGAGGGTGCTAGTTTAGAAGATGCTCTCTGAAGAGCAGGGTCTTCAGGAGTTTCTTGAAAGTCGAAAAGAAAGCCGGAGTTCTGGTAGTGCTTGGTAGGTCATTCCACATTTGTGGAACGATGCATGAGAAGAGTCTGGATTGTCCTGAGCGTGGTGTAGGCGCTGCTAGCCGACGATCCTGTGATGACCGGAGCGGCCGGGCCGAGATGTAAGCCTTTGCAAGAGGATTCAGGTAGATGGGAGCCGTACCATCTCGCACTTTGTATGCTAGTGTTAGCAATTTGAATTTGATGTGTGCAGCTAGCGGTAGCCAGTGGAGCTCAATGAACAGAGGGATGACATGTGCTCTTTTTGGCTGATTGAAGACCAGACGCGCCGCTGCGTTCTGGACCATTTGAAGAGGTCTCACAGTTCAGCCTGGAAGACCAGCTCACGATTCGACACTTTTAGTGAACCTAATTCATCTTTCTGTGCCATCGTTCGTCGGCTACAGCAGCTTTCAGGGTGAGCCCCTCTGCTTCCACCCGCCTGCAGCTGAAAGTAAAGTAACAGATTCCTAATAAGAAATCGTCATATCTGGAGTAAATCATCCATTTTTACAGCAGTTTACATCAAATATGTGTAGTTAGATTCATTTTCTAAAGGAATGTATATAAATCAGTCGGTTTTAGTTTTAGTAAAACACATTTTAATCAAAATAAATACATTCTGATCATTTAGAGGTCATTCTAGTCCTAAAATGAAGGGGAACTGCAACCAGTCAGAACCCTAAAACAACCCTTTTATTCTCAGTTTGAATAAACTCTAGAGGGACCGGCGGGCTACATGTGGCTCCAGAGCCACAGGTTGAAAACCTTTGGGAGGAAAGAGATTTTATTTAAACCAAAAACAAGTTAAACCTGTAGGGTAAAGAAAAAGTTTAAACATTTGATGTTGATGATACCTGCAGCAGCGGCGAGCTGCAGCGGCGTTTCGGCCGAAGTCTCCTGTCCGTCTAGCAGAGCTCCACCCTCCACGTCAGCGCCGGCCTCCAGCAGCAGCTGCAAGAGCCAGGCAGTCAAAACGTCACATTTAACCGATTCATTCTAGATGCCTCTGGACTCAACTCAAAACCCTCCACACACACACAATGCAATTACCCGAAATCTGCTGTTTAGGCCTGAGATGCAACAACAATAATAATAATAATAATAATAACAACAAACAGATGCAGAACTGTCTGTTTCATGTGTTTTTCTCTGGACTTAAAGAGTCTTTAATTTCTGTTCTGGAACATCCCAACAGGACTCACCTGAGCCACACTCATGTGGCCGTGCAGCACAGCGAACGTCAGCGCCACCCAGTGTCGACTACCGTGATGGACCGATGGGTGGGTGGCAGAGCAGACAGGAACCTGAAAAAATACAATAAATGTAATTAATGCCAAATAAATGCAGAGTTCATCTAAACCCAAACCAGAGCTGGGTGGTTGTGCTTTTACCTGCAGGTTCAGGTGAGCTCCCGCCTCCACGAGCACCTGCACCAACGCTTCATCTCCTGCAGCCGAGGCGAACATCAGAGGAGTCATTCCCTGCAGGAAAGATTCCTTTCATTTTTCTTTATTTCGCAGATCAGATTTTATTTTATTACACTATAAATAAACAAACAATTGAATTAATCTCTTTACAGCATGACAGGTTTTGCAACCCAGAGTCGCCCTCTGCTGGTGACGACACACATTACAGACTCGAATCGGAGCACCATCCAGGAGGAATCCTTGTTTTTTTGTTTTATTTAGCAATTAAAGATTTCTGACAAAATACTTAAATATAAAAACATTAAAGTACACATAATTCCACAGTAGCTGTAATAAATATTACAATACAATTATAATTCACTGATGACCCGCTCAATCATCCTCAATTAATTTATGATTATTTTAAATTTGAATCACAACAATATTCTGTTTTTTATCTGTGATTTTTATTTAATCTAGAAAATAATCATCTAAAAACCTCACATTTTAAAAAGCAGCTCGCTTCTAACGATGGGTCTTTATAGCGGGGCCTCCAAACACAAATAATGAAAACATTGTTAAACTGGAACATTCTGATTAATCAGGTTATTTTAACTGAGAACTGGAAGCACAAACTTGTACTAAAAAGCAGATTTGTGAGAATCATTCGTACATTTTGACTAAATCACGCAAACGGAACAGAAGAAAGCGTTACCCGGACTCTTTTCTGACTTAAAAAATGATTTAAGACCAAATTAATTAGAACTTCTTAGCTTAACACAAACCTAATTCTTTTACATCCAGAACTCAGCTCTCCTAGATATGGAAGTTCTGATAACATCGCATTCACACATAGGTTCATCCATCACAGTAAATGTTAGTTAACTTGTCATGTTTTAATTGTTGGTAAAATAAATTCTTACTTTTATAAACCTGACTCTTTTCTGAATCAAAACAAAGTGTGTACAATCCCCTAATAAACAAAGAATCCTAGAATCCTCTGATTAACACAATAAAGACCAGGCAGGGTGATATTCTATATTTAGATAGAGTATCACAGCTTATTGGTCATAAGTAGAGGTAATATATATAATGAGCTCTTAAAGCACCAAACCCTACATAATTAAAGATATGAGATCTTTTTTATGCCTCCATCAACAAGTTTTAAGATCATTTCCACAAAACAAATAACTAATAATAAAACATTTTAAAACATAATGACTGATCTGAGTTTCACCTGGTCGTCCATGGCGTTGACGCCTTCAGCTCCCAGAACCCATTTGGCCCGTTGGACCAGATCTGCTCGGCCACACGAGAGCATCCTGAAGCCCAAATCCAGCTGGAACTTGGCTGAAGCAGCTTTAGCATCCAGACTTTTGAAGGACTGGAAACAACACTCGGACCTGAAGGGAAACAAAGAGGATTCAGGAGTTCACGTCTCCTCTGATACTCGGCTCCAATCGGGTCGCATTCAGCAGAGGAGAACAAACGTCACAAAGATGCAGACTCTGGTCTAAATGAGACCAGACTTGAATATTTATTCATCTGTTTTTCTTTGGTATTAAAATCCTTTTCATCCTAATGTCGTCATTTATTTATTTATTAATTTAGATTCTGGATCTTTAAACACGTCCAGCTTCTCCTGGTAAACCTGTAAAAATACAGTTCATATGATTTTTATTGCTTCTACATTAATAATCTGAATTCATGAAACCATTTCCTCTCCAACAAAAAAAAAAAACTAAAATAAAACCTGACTTGGACCAGAACCGAGTTGAGCGGTACCTCAGCTGTCTGGGTACGCAGTCGAGTCCTGGGAGCAGCAGTCGGGCCGCCTGTCTGACATCATCGCTATCCACCAACAAGCTGCGGCGATGTTCTGCGTGCACCAGGGCGACCCTGATCCACTCCATGAGGGGAGGGAGGAGCAGGAACGGCCTGGAGGGAGACGGATCCAATCAGGTTGGTAAATGGTAAATGGACTGTATTTGATATAGCGCCGTCCCGGAACCCCCCAAGGCGCTTTACAACACAATCAGTCATTCACCCATTCATACACACATTCACACGCTGGTGGGGATGAGCTACGGTGTAGCCACAGCTGCCCTGGGGCGCACTGACAGAGGCGAGGCTGCCGAGCACTGGCGCCACCGGTCCCTCCGACCACCACCAGCAGGCAAGGTGGGTTAAATGTCTTGCCCAAGGACACAACGACAGCGACAGACTGAGCGGGGCTCAAACCCGCAACCTTCCGGTTACGGGGCGAGCACTTAACTCCTGTGCCCGTCCTGTGCCGCCGTCGCCCACGTTAAAGATACCTGGAGGACGTTCGGGTCCCAGATCAGACCGGACAAACACTCGCCTCTCTCTGCTCAGCATCAGCGACGGAGGATCCAGGTTAGGATTCTCCAGGGATTCCATCTGTGGGCTGGACAGGAAGTAGTACAGGGAGCGGAGAGCGTCTGGACACCACGACGCTGACGGCTGACTGGCCGACCGAGAGCTGCTGATGGACGGGCTCGAGCTTCTCAGGTGCTGCATATGATGCATCGCTCGGGACACCAGATCACCTGGAGGTCCGAAACAGAAAAAATCCAGGAAACAGCTGAGTTCATCGTCCAGGAAGTTCAGGGGAACAACTGGGGTCCAGCGTCAGGCTGAGTGGTACAAACACGGCAACAGCCACTTTATTAGGTACACCTGCTAAACTACATGTTAACAGAAACATCCAAGCAGCCTATCAGGAGAGAGCATCAAAACTTTTCACGAGGGCAAAAATCATCAAGTTAAACGTCCTCAGCGGACAAAAGAGGGTGATTATTTATAACATATGAGGGTGATTATTTTTCACCTGTCACTGCTGTAAGTAGGTCAAAGTCAGCCGTATCAGTAAAACACGAACATAAACATGCGGATCTGCACCAGCAGCCCACTAGAGGGGTGCCCTGGAACGCACAACCCTCCCTAGGGTTTACAGAGACTGGCCTCTGGTCGCAAATAAAAGAAAAGAAACAAATGAAATGAAAACTTGAGTTTTTGCTCTTCTGAGTTTACGTTTAGTCTTTTTAGAGCAGGGGTGTCAAAGATGCGGCCCGCGGGCCGCATCCGGCCCGCAAGCGGGTTAAATCCGGCCTGTGAGATGGTTGTGTAAACTTTATTTTCATACTTTACAATGTAGAGTGAAAATAAACTTATCTTTGTGAGCAAGTTTCCTCTGTAATGAGTATAAATAAAACAAAGCTGCGCTCAAGGCTCACACAAGAACTTGAATCACATCCTGAAGTCGGCTGCCACTCAGGATGTGACTTCTGATGTTGATGTGCTGGTGAAAGCTAAAAGATGTAAAGTAAAATGAGTCAAATACACTTTAAGTGCTGCATGAAACTGATCTTGCCATGTGATCTGTAAGCTCTTTGAATCACTAAGGAATGTTTATTTTATTTATTGATTTTTTAGTTTTTTCAAATTTTCAAGTACACTTCAGGTGTTGAACTTGTACTATTTTGGATACACTGTCCTCAGCTCCAGCCTTGTTTTATATTGATTGTATTAAAACAAAGAAAACAATCTGAAGTTGTTTTTAATTTACCGGTCCGGCCCACTTGGGACTAGATTTCCCTCAATGTGGCCCCTGAGCTAAAATGAGTTTGACACCCCTGACTTAGAGCATGTGAAGAACGCCGGCCGTTTGGGTCTGAGAAAGGCGCCTGTTCCGACCGGTGAGCAGGTTTACGACCCCGATGCCCTGAAACAGTTGAACTGTTCTTTATGTTCGTCGGTAACGAGGGCCGAGATAATGAAGTTGGGCGGCTGCAGGGTGTGAAGGTGCCTCTGTTTGCTGGGTACAAGCCACACGTTGTTACAGGAGCGGCGCCGAGCTGGTAGAGACCAGCGACGTATCCCAGGAGTCCGACAGCAGGTTAAACAAACACTCACTGAGCTCGGTGATGCTGCCCACGCAGGTCGCCAGCAGGGACTGCTCCAGCGTTCTCAGCTCCAGCTGGATGTAAGCATCCTCCATGATCTCCACTGAGTCCTTGGGAGCCTTCATGTACGGGCTGATGTGGGCCGGCAGCGACAGCTCGCCTAAACGATAAAACCAGACACATCAACGCTCACTCATCCTAACCTCCCTGCCACCGTTTGGCTGTTTACTCCTTTTGCTGCTCATCATCGTCACTCATGATTACATTCGACATAAAAACAAACATTTTAGATCCTTTTTTTTAAATAAAAAAAAATAGATTTTATTGAAGAAATATATCAACTATTTTATCAGACTAATTATTGTGCTTTCATTTGTAGTAAATAATGTCCGCATGATGCGCACACACACACACACACACACACGAGATTCGGTCTTTGTTCTGGGATCTGCTGACTCCTGGCCTCTGACACAATGAAACAGCCTGAGTGAGGACGATCTGCAAAGCCCTTACAGAACAATAAAGCTTTGGGTTTTGAACCCCTACACGGTCACTAGAGTGCAAAAGCAGCTCCAGTTTCTGTAGGAGAGCACAAGTTGTTCAAGTCAATTCATCCAAGTCCGTTATGATCTAGCAAACATCTGATGAACAGAACTCTGCAAGTCTCTGCTTCTGCAGAAACGCCGAGCTACACGAGACCTCCGACCTGTGAAATAAAAACACTTTTACACAAAATGTTGACTCTAAACTCTGAACATAGCAGTCGTCAGTGGGGACAGGCCTGATTAGCTTTAGCGCTACATAAACGGCCAACGGAGCTCATCAATAAACACCAGACTGGAACACAAGCAGCAGCTGTGGCACAAAGACAGATTCATCACTCTGACCTGGACACACACCTCCGCTCTCTAAAAGCTGGCTTTGTGTGCAACAAGGTGTGTGTTGGGGGGGGGGACCTTTCTTTGTTTACAGACCAGAGGTGAACAAGCAACTATTCAGGGGGTCGCAACAAGAGTCCAGTCTGGATTCAACAAAGAACAGATCACTGTTTTCTAATCCCTACCTAACGACCCCCCCAACACACACACACCTTTGCTCCCGTGTTCAACACTGCCATGCTTATGAACAGAACCAGGAGTGATTAGGTAATTTCCTGCTGTAGCTGCGGCTGAATGAAAGCACCACCTAGAGCCTGGAGCTGCAGCAGCATCCTCCCACCTCGGCTGCAACAGAGCTTCAGTCACTGGAAACAACAGCTCTTTCTGCTGCCCGGTAGAGTGCTGCGAGCGTTGGGCCGGGACAACAGAACCACACAGGGTCCAACATGTGTCTGCTGGATTCCCAGACCAACGGACCAAAATCAGAGCGGCTGGATTTAAAATGCATCAGCAAAAGTCTCAACGTGGTTCTGAGTGGAAAAGGACAAACGTGGTAAAAGCTGAGGAGCAACCAACTGGGTCCAGCGTCTGAGAACAGGAACGAGTCGTCACTCGGGAGGAGTTTTGTTTCACGCTTCTTTACACAAGCGTCTGAATTCAGCCACAGAGGGTTTTCCAGCAAGGCTGGCCTGTTAAAGGTCAAAGGTCAGATGTTCTGCTAAACAGCAGAATTCATGTTTCTGGGTCCAGAAGCAGCAGAGCAGCCCCTGACCATCACACTGCCACCACTGCATCTGATGTTTTAGTGTTAGTCGACTCCAGACGGAAAGAGACGCACGCCTTCATCTCGTCAGCCCAGAGGATATTTACCCAGAAGTCTTTGGGGTCAACCAGGATGTTCTCATTTTTTGAATTCTGACTTTAACCTGAACAGGTGGATGCTTGAAGGCCTTTAGGTGTTTTTCTGGGTTCTTTAGGTCTCCTTCAGAACGGGTCAGGATGTGTGGCCTGTTGGAGCTATTTAGATTAGTTACAGTTGTTGGTTAATGATTTATTTATTTATTTTACACTTAACAAAAATATAAACGCAACACCTTTTGTTTCTGCTCCGATTCTTCATGAGATGGACTTAAAGATCTAAAATTCATTCCAGATACACAATATTACCATCTCTCTCAAACATTGTTCATAAATCAGTCTAAATGTGTGATAGTGAGCACTTCTGCTTTGCTGAGATAATCCATCCCACCTCACAGGTGTGCCACATCAAGATGCTGATCTGACATCATGAGTAGTGCACAGGTGTACCTTATAC
>SSNQ01034562.1:883882-894416 GCA_006942095.1 Nothobranchius kuhntae
GCTCACCCACACAACGCCACACACACTGTCTGCCATCTTCCCTGAACAATGTAAACCGAGATTCATCCGTGAAGAGAACACCTCTCCAACGTGCCAAACGCCATCGAATGTGAGCACTTTCCCACTCAAGTCTGTTACAGCGACGAGCTGGAGTCAGGTCAAGACCCCGATGAGGACGACGAGCATGCAGTTGAGCTTCCTTGAGACGGTTTCTGACAGTTTGTACAGAAATTGTTTGGTTATGCAAACGAATTGTTTCAGCAGCTGTCTGAGTGGCTGGTCTCAGACAATCTTGGAGGTGAACCTGCTGGATGTGGAGGTCCTGGGCTGGTGAGGTTAAACGTCGTCTGCGATTGTGAGGCCGGTTGGATGTACTGCCATATTCTCTGAAACGCCTTTGGAGACGGCTTATGGTGGAGAAATGAACATTCAATGCACGAGCAACAGATCTGGTTGACATTCCTGCTGTCAGCATGCCAATTGCACGCTCCCTCAATGCTTGTGGCATCTGTGGCATTTTGCTGTGCACATTCCAGGGTGGCCTTTTGTTGTGGGCAGTATAAGTCACACCTATGCACTACTCATGATGTCGGATCAGCATCTTGATGTGGCACACCTGTGAGGTGGGATGGATTATCTCAGCAAAGCAGAAGTGCTCACTATCACACATTTAGACTGATTTGTGAACAATGTTTGAGAGAAATGGTAATATTGTGTATCTGGAATGAATTTTAGATATTTAAGTCTATCTCATGAAAAATCGGAGCAGAAACAAAGGTGTTGCGTTTATATTTTTGTTGAGTGTAGTTTTTCCTGTGAGAATCAGCCAGGAAGAAAAGAAGTGTTTTGTTTTTTATAGATATGGGGACTGGTGTTGGACCACTGGGGTGGGCCTATAGTTTTTTACCAGAGCAGGAGAAGCAGCAGGAAATCAAGAATCTGAATTTGGACACAGATAAACTTCAGATTGAGAGAGCATTGGGCCTACAACTGTAACTAACTTAATAGCTCCAGCATTGCCTTTTTGGATCCTCTAGCCAACATTGAGTCAGAAAAAAGAAAAACTGTGTGTGTACACAGAAGAGAGAGTGTGTGTCCTGTAGCTGTGTGACACCACGTGTCTCTCAAACGGACGGCTGGTTTGTCTCTGGAGACGACTCGGGGAGCTGCGAGCCTCATGTCTCGCTGCCCGACAGCCGAGGAGAGAGAGAGAGAGAGAGCTTGTGTCGGCCGAGGGGGTCGGAGGCTAACGTCGCTCACCCACCTCTTCCTGTTGGGTCTCCGGGGAGGCGGAGGCCTGTATCCCAGCATGCATCAGTCAAGACTCAGTGTGTCCCTGAGTGAGCCTGATTTAACATTTAGTTTTGTGAACAAGAGTCAAAAAGAGTCAAAGCTGCTCAGATTTAACCTAAAACTTCAAATAGGAACACTTGGGACTCTGAACAGAGACCAGAAACACAAACAGGTCAGGTCTGTCTGAAAATCTCTTCAGATTAAAACCCAAAAGCTCAGATTTGTTTATTCCACACCTGCTAGTGACGTCATATTGCTTATGCTGATTGGGGTCATTGTTTTTCTTTCCAGCTTTGTTCTCATTTGAACTCCCCTTCAGCTCTTTAACCAGTTTTTAAGGGAACACCGGGAAGCATCCAATAAAACACCTGAACCACCTCAGCTGACTCCTCTCAATGAGGAGGAGCTGCTCTACTGAGCTCCACTCAGATGATGGAGCTCCTCTCTTTAATGCTAAGGGTGAGTCCAGCCGTCCTGAAGAGGAAAATCCTTCAAGACGTTTGGATTCTTGTTGTTTTTGGTCCCAATTCAGACAAACCAGAAAAACTCATCATCCGTCATTTCCCGCATCCTACCATCAACCAGGAACCAAGACACATCTTATCCATTTAATCCTCGAACACAAAACATCTAAAACAAGTCAAACGCTGCAGCGCAGCAACATTTACCTTTTATTCATTCTGGTGTTTAAGATCACAGCATAATCCAAAACTTCCATTGCTCTCAGATTTCTAAAGGAGTTCAGGTTGCAACGAAAACTGTATTTGATGCATCTTAAAACAAATAGTGACGCGTTGTGGTTTTATTTTGAAAATCCCTATTTAAAATGAGATTTTAGTAATCCTAGAAGACTTGTGAGTTATTAAGCTGGGGGAACGTTTTTATCCAGAACACCCAGAGTGTTCAGCATCTGTCTGACTTTTATCAGAAAGCTTCGTCTACTTCCGACTTATTACCCAAATCACCCACTTCCTGTCTGAGGGCACTTTTCAAACCGTGCCCTCCGGTGGAGGACTTCCTAGTCTCCTGGTAATTTGTGCTCTTGGAGAAACTTGGTGTGCTCGTTAACTCGCCTGCCCTGCAGGGCGGTCAGAGCCAGTTTACAGAAGGAAAAACGTGTTTCCTGCTTCAGCCGCTGCCTCAGAATATCAGCAACGGTTCGTTTGACACAAAGAGTTTTTAAATTCACATTTTAGGAAGAATTTCTGAACAAACTTGATTTTATTCATGTTTTCATTCATAAAAATGTATATTTTCATTTATTTACACTCAGCTACTTCATTACCTGCTATTAAGGCTGCACCATGCTGGATAAATTGAGAATCACGATTCTCCCACGACTTTTTTTTTCCCAATATAAATTTTATTACATTTAAAACCTGCACATAAACTTTTTTAACAGCTTAAACTGAAAATAAAAATACATTTCTCTCGTTTTTTCTTAAATAAACCACCTTTGTATCGTTTTAACAACAATATGAAGAATATTCTTTCTACGTGCAAGGTGATGAGAGAGGTAGGTTTCTTAAAACGTAAACCACAATTATTAACATAGCCTCTAACTCGACCACATGATGGTTGACCATGGCAGGACCACAACAGAGAACAGTCCTTTTTTTATGCAGCCAGCTGCTAAAAGGCTTTTTGCCAAGAACACCAGTCGGTCAACATTTTGAGGCTTCAGCGAGGAGCGGAGAATCACTCGCACACACACACACACACACACACACACACCTAAGGACAATTTAGACAGACCAATCAACCTAACAGTCATGTTTTTGGACTGTGGGAGGAAGCCGGGGTACCCGGAGAGAACCCACGCATGCACAGGGAGAACATGCAAACTCCATGCAGAAAGATCCCAGGATGATCCGGAGACGTGCTACAATGTCGCCCCCCCACCACCACCACCACCACCACACACACACACACACACACACACACACACACACACACACACACACACACACACACACACACACACACACACACACCTAAGGACAATTTAGACAGACCAATCAACCTAACAGTCATGTTTTTGGACTGTGGGAGGAAGCCGGGGTACCCGGAGAGAACCCACGCATGCACAGGGAGAACATGCAAACTCCATGCAGAAAGATCCCAGGATGATCCGGAGACGTGCTACAATGTCGCCCCCCCACCACCACCACCACCACCACAAACACACACACACACACACACACACACACGCTGAACACCCTTCCAGAAGGGGAACTTGTGGCAGGAATGCAGAGGTATTTCTTGGCCAGCACAGACAGTCTTGGAAATTCTCCCTTGTGTTCCTTCCACCAGACTAAGGGGTCCGCCTCGCTGTCACTGTTGCTTAAGAGCAGAGATGACTGTAGCTCTGAGGCAACACCTTCAGCCTGGAATGGCTCCTCGTTGCTTTTTGCTGCTTTCGGGAAGCTGCCTAAGGTCTTTCGGCTCTTCATGGGGGCGGCCGGGGCTGCGGTTGAGGTGGGACTTTGCTTTAAAAGAGAGAAGATAAGGGTGTCCAGGGTGTACCCCGCCTGATTGCCCATTGACCGCTGGAGATACGATGTTGACAGGAGCCATATCTTTAGCCAGGTGATAAGTGATGGCCTCCATAATTTCTTTGTGCCTGCGGGAGTTTGACGGGTATAGAGAAGCGCTGCATAAGGTCTCCGTTTTGGATGTCTGGGAGGTTGACCGGGAAGGACTTTCTCCTGGTGTTTTCTTGCCCTTTACAGCTTCATCATACTGCACTCTATGGTGACGTTCAAGTTCGTAGTGTTACCTTGTGGTGCTGCTGCTGCAAAGTTGCATCTTTTCGATTTTCGTTGTCTGTTTTGAAGCCAAAAAACTTCCAAATCACGGAATCAGAACCTTTTTTTGGAATTAACGTCACTGTTTGGTTGTCCTTCGCACCACCGTCGGCGAGGTTTTCCTCCGCTGCTCGCATTTTTGGGTTTTCTCCTCCAGTCAGCTTGTCTCGCATGCTCTTGTTGTTTATTTCCTGCCGGCTGCGTTCTGCGTGACGTGGTAAAAGGTTCCGTTTTATTTGTTGAAGGAGAGGGAGCGCTTGTTTTCATGCAGATGATGTCCCAGTTTGAAGTGCGGTGCAACAGCCGTCTTCTTTTTTCTCTTTTTTAATGTAATCGTCATCACGCCAAAACAAGATTGCATAAAAGCGTGAATCGAGATCGAGATTTTTTAACGATTAACTGTGCCCTACCTGCTATTATCATCACTATGTGTCTATTACTTCTTTGTTGATTTCTACAAAGTCAGAATTTAAATTTCGAGCTAAACTGACCAGCAGGTTAAACTCACTCAGCTTGGATTAGGATTAGGGAGGAATTTATGGAACTTTTATTCCAAACTTTAGGAATTGGTGAACTCACCGTTTGCATTCCTTCCACATATGAGGTGTTCATAGGGCTGCAGCACCCCCCACAGCTCCGCGTCGCTGCTCACGGTTCTGTCCAGCAGCTCCGGACCCACTGGGCAGCAGGTGGACCTGTCAGACCGAGCCCGCACCTCCTCCTCCAGCCGCAGCGCCCGTCCGACCACTTCCTCCGCCAGACTCTCCATGCAGGCCGTGAGACAGACGGCTGCGTACTCGTGCACGCGCACCGACACGCGTGTTTCCACCATCCACCTGAAGAAGCGACCCACGGGAAGCGTGAGCCCGCAGCGGGCGGATTTGCGCAGCTGACGCGCGGTTCCGCCGGAGCTCATGCAGTGCAGGGTCACGGCCCTCACGGCGGAGGAGACACACCTCTCGGCCAGACCCCAGCTCAGGACGAGCCTCACGGCGCTCTGGACCTCCTGGCGCGTGCATCGCCGGTGGAGCTCACTCAGCCGCTGCGCCTCCCGGGAGATCCGAACCAAAGCCCTCCGGAGCAGGACGGACAGTCGGTGGACTGCTTCCAGGCTGATGGAAGCTTCTGATCCGGAGACTTTACGCACCACTTCCTGTAGCTCCCCTTCAGTCCAAGGATACTCCTCCAGGTCAGGCAGATGGGGACACTTGGACAGGATGTCCACAGCGTCCTCCGTCAGAGTGCTCACTGTGTCCCAGCTGCCGTTGTGCTGCCACCAGGAACTCCGGCGAGTGCCAGCATGAGGCTGCGTCTGTCCCGACCTCCCGGAGGAGGACAGGCTGAGAGACGGGCAGAAATCGCCGGCTGCGTAACCAGAATCCAAGCTCATGTCCTCCAGTGCTGTCGCTAAAATGGAGTTGGACATGTTGTGATAGAATTCAGGAAATAAAGTCCAAATTTACGCGCAGTGGAGAAACGTTTCCATCAACAAGTTTGACTGCAGAGCAACGGAGACTAAACTGCCAGCAACCTAAAGGGGACACGCGCTTTTTACGCACAGCTGACCAATCACATTCAGAGTTCACAAACACACCCGGACCGGGTAACCGCTGCCCCACAGCGCCCCCGACTGGCCTCCATACAGAACACAATTAAAAAAGATAAAGACGTCAACAAACTTCAACATAATACAGTGTTTAGCAACACATTTATCAAAGGTATTTCTATTAATTTTGTACATTTTTCCTAAGCCTTTAACATTAACTGTTCGTGATAATTTTTTTGGGGAGTAATCAATTATAAAATTAACTTTTAAATAATTAAGTCCCCATAATTTTGATTTTCATGATTCTCATTAAATCCTTAAGGCTTTACATTAGCACAAAACCGCGACAGGTGCGGTCAATGTCAGCGAATTAGCTCATAGCTAAGCTAACGAGCATGTTGATATAGAAGCTATAGCTTCTTCTCATGCTATAAAGAGCTATATTCAAAATATCAATGATGAAATAAACACGCGTATTTTTCCACACATTAATAAAAACAACTGTTACTCACCAGACGGAATCTACAGGGAAACGTTTTAATCAAGGAAAACGAAGGATGCTAAGGCTAACGCTACTGCTAGCTTCAGTGTCACTAAAGCTGCGTTTACAGAACAAAATGATGCGTTTAAGGCCATTATGTAAAAAACAGCGTTTGTTGGATTTTGTGTCTACAAAAAGTGTTCTTTGTATAAATAAACTTTTAAGCTAATTGTTGGTAATCTGTCATTTGATTTGATAATTTCTCAAAAACCGTGAACTCAATTCTTTCTGGTTTTCCACAGTAGAGATTGTCCACCCTCTGCTGGACGAAAAACGTTACTACAGGAAGCGTTTATAAAGCTTAACATGACAAACTCATAAGCACTTCCTATAGATACCTTCAAAATAAAACATACCCACAGCGGGTTCCAACAGCGTTTGTTCAAATAACGGGAAGCCAGAACGTATTTGCTTATAAAAACTACTTAAATATGAAAATTCAATTAATTTATTAAGTTAAATGTATTCACGAGCTAAAGCAGGCAGCTAGCTACAGTACTACAAACACATCAGATCATACGTCCTCTGGCGGCCACAGGGCGAAAACAAATCCACGGTAGATTTAGGGATTTCCCTCTTAATAAAATAAATTAGATTATTAATAGGTAATATAAAATAAATATATTTAGTTACAAGTTTTGCCAGCATACTTTTGTACTTTTGAATAAAACATAATAATAAAAAAACTTGTTTTTTAATGAAAACAAATACAAAACAATTTGTTAAAAAGGCTAATGAAAAACTGAGTAAATCTTTGATCACAACAGCTGATTTAATGTGATAAACTTGATTAATCAGATAAATGGCAAAATTTCAAATTATATTTATATGATTTAAAAGGCTAAAATTAGAATAAGGAAAGTTAAAATAAGGAAAGTCTCACTCAAAAATTTTTGTAAAGGTTGTCAGCCCTGAATTATTTATTTCTAAGATGTGTAAAATTCTGCATTCAGATTCATTTGACTGTCCTGTTGACTTTGTTCCACCAGACTACATACAGGTCACCTGGGTACCTTCAGTTAAAAAGGGGGTGATGTCACCAACGTCGCTTTAGAAAACACAGAAAATAAAGGACATACAACTAATTATTGTTTCAATAACAGCCTTTTATCAACTCCTCCATATTAGGGACTAAATACATTAATGATCAAAATTCAATTCAATTCAAATTCAATTCAATTCAAAAATACTTTATTAATCCCAGTGGGAAATTGATTAAATTTGTCCATAAAACCTTTTCCACAAAAGTTTTAGCACGTAGAGTCATGAATCATGTTAACATAAATAAAAGAAATGGCTCCATATTCTATGATTTTCAAATTCCAAATATGATTTACGGAACGTTTCTAATCATCTACATCAGAAAACCTTAAGTGACCTCTAGAGTTCAGGGTTTCCTTATTTCTAATCACAGAGCTGAACACGTTTCTACATTCAACTTGGTCCCAGTTCTGTTTACCTACTGGATCTACTGGGAACCTAACACCAAATAATTTAATATACCTACAGACACTTTTCCGTGTACAAGAAATAAAACGACCTCCTTTCAGGGAGGACATATGTTGGTTGCATTTTCTCAGAGGATTAATAAATTACTGAGCTTCGGTGAAACGAGCTCATGGAGTACAATCATTAGCGTGAGCCAGCTCACAACGTCCGGGTTCGTGGAGTCGGATCACCGAACGACGCCAACAGAACTGAAGCGCATCCGAGTAAGGCACCGAGACGTCAGTACCAAAAATAAAAATCACACTAACTCTGCTAGCGAACGCTTTACAAAGGCAGACCGGGAAGGACCTCCATGTGACAAAACATTACAAAACTAGAAAAGTGTTTTTCTGCTGTAAAGGGCAACGCCACGCGGTCAAACGGTGGACGTTCAAAGGCTCCAGAGTCCTGATGGATGCAGCAGCAGATCAGAACATCAGCTGGACAAAAGACTCCAAGTGCTGTCGGTCAGAAAAGACGTGGTTTGGGATGAGGAGATGGATCGGGTTTGTTCTCTCTGGAGGTTTTAATGCAGCTCCGGGAGAAAAACTCAACTTCCCATGATGCAACCTGGTGTTTCAATCAGCTTCACTCTTGATGAATGCGTTTACTCTTCTGCCCGCAAGGTTCTGGGTTCAGACCAACCTGAGTGAACTAACCTGAGATCTTCATCCTCGAGGTGAGACAGCTGGAGAATGTCCCTCTGTACGGTGTCCACGTTGGGACAAAAGAGTCAGAACTCAGATCAAACCCACTCAGCTGTCAGACTTTACAGGAAAGTCTAGAGTCCCGCATCTGAGGCCGTTTGGTCAAAAGCTTTTAGAACACCTGGAGATGTCCTAAAAAGGACACCGTACTTCAGAGCTACTGCAGAGTTCAGACGTTTGGTCCAAACTAAACTCGTTTTTATCCAACATCCATCAAGTGAATCTGGGAGAAAAAGCTGCTAAAATCCAAAATGAAACTCCTTCAGACCTTCAGAAAGTCCGGAGAACAGTTGATCCAGAACCATTTTAATGGATTACAGGAACGTCTGGCTGCTGGGGACCTGGTCCGGATCAGAACCTTTTACCGGTTCTGTTTCTGTAAACAGGCTCCGATTACGGAGAAAACACAGAGAAGCAGGCCAGAAGATTAGTTCACAACAAATCAACACTCAGCAGGCCGAAGAGCTCTGTAAACATGATCTGTGTTGTTCTGGTTTGTGTTTCAGAACCAGACCAAAGTAGGAGCAAACCACGTCAAGACCACCAGGATGAGACCAGGAGGAGACCCGGTAAAGGCCACCAGGAGACCCGGTAAAGGCCACCAGGAGGAGCCAAAGTGAAGACCACCAGGAGACCCGGTAAAGACCACCAGGAGGCCCGGTAAAGACCACCAGGAGGAGATCCGGTAAAGACCACCAGGAGGAGACCCGGTAAAGACGACTAGGAGGAGACCAAGTGAAAACCACCAGGAGACCCGGTAAAGACCACCAGGAGGAGACCAAGTGAAGATCACCAGGAGACCCGGTAAAGACCACCAGGAGGAGACCCGGTAAAGACCACCAGGAGGAGATCCGGTAAAGACCACCAGGAGGAGACCCGGTAAAGACCACCAGGAGGAGACCAAGTGAAGACCACCAGGAGGAGACCCGGTAAAGACCACCAGGAGGAGACCAAGTGAAGACCACCAGGAGGAGACCCAGTAAAGACCACCAGGAGGAGACCAAGTGAAGACCACCAGGAGACCCGGTAAAGACCACCAGGAGGAGACCCGGTAAAGACCACCAGGAGGAGACCCAGTGAAGACCACCAGGAGGAGACCAAGTGAAGACCACCAGGAGACCCGGTAAAGACCACCAGGAGGAGACCCGGTAAAGACCACCAGGAGGAGACCTGGTAAAGACCATCAGGAGGAGACCCAGTAAAGACCGCCAGGAGGAGACCCGGTAAAGACCATCAGGAGGAGACCAAGTGAAGACCACCAGGAGAAGACCCAGTAAAGACCACCAGGAGGAGACCCAGTAAAGACCACCAGGAGGAGACCAAGTGAAGACCACCAGGAGGCCTGGTAAAGACCACCAAGAGGAGACCCGGTAAAGACCATCAGGAGGAGATCAGGAGGAGACCCGGTAAAGCCCACCAGGAGGAGACCAAGTGAAGACCACAAGGAGGAGACCAAGTGAAGACCACAAGGAGAAGACCAGGTGGAGACCCGGTAAAGACCACCAGGAGGAGACCAAGTGAAGACCACAAGGAGGAGACCAGGTGGAGACCCAGTAAAGACCACCAGGAGGAGACCCGGTAAAGACCATCAGGAGGAGACCAGGAGGAGACCCGGTAAAGACCACCAGGGGGAGACCAGGTGAAGACCACCAGGTGGAGACCCGGTAAAGACCACCAGGAGGAGACCAAGTGAAGACCACAAGGAGGAGACCAGGTGAAGACCACCAGGTGGAGACCCGGTAAAGCCCATCAGGAGGAGAGCAGCAGGAGACCAGCTTCATGACTCCACTCATTCACTATAAAAACTTCTCATCCTTCAGACGGACCTAATGGGTCCATTTCATCCAAACCGGTTCGGAGCTGAAACACATTTTGAACACAAACATGTGACTGAAAGCTCCTTATTGTAATAATTAAACTTCACTTTAAACAAAGAATCTTCAGAACTTTCATTACGGCTCTGTAGGAGTCCGAGTTTCCGTACTCCTGGAATGGTGCTGGTCCATCTGCTGAGTCAGAACCTCTGGTTCTATACCCGGGTCCTGGTCCCTGGCTCCCTCTACAGCTGACAGACTCTCTGACTGAACCAGACCCGAAGTCGGCGCCAGCACCTGAGTCAAGGGTGCTGAAAGGGTCCGTGAGACTCTGCAGG
>SSNQ01034562.1:894442-910613 GCA_006942095.1 Nothobranchius kuhntae
CGATCAAGAACACAAGTAGGAGGGCAAGTGAAGACCACCAGGAGGAGACCCAGTAAAGACCACCAGGAGGAGACCAAGTGAAGACCACCAGGAGGCCTGGTAAAGACCACAAGGAGGAGACCAAGTGAAGACCACAAGGAGAAGACCAGGTGGAGACCCGGTAAAGACCACCAGGAGGAGACCAAGTGAAGACCACAAGGAGGAGACCAGGTGGAGACCCAGTAAAGACCACCAGGAGGAGACCCGGTAAAGACCAGCAGGAGGAGACCAGGTGAAGACCACCAGGTGGAGACCCGGTAAAGACCACCAGGAGGAGACCAGGTGAAGACCACCAGGTGGAGACCCGGTAAAGACCATCAGGAGGAGACCAGGAGGAGACCCGGTAAAGACCACCAGGAGGAGACCAAGTGAAGACCACAAGGAGGAGACCAGGTGAAGACCATCAGGAGGAGAGCAGCAGGAGACCAGCTTCATGACTCCACTCATTCACTATAAAAACTTCTCATCCTTCAGACGGACCTAATGGGTCCATTTCATCCAAACCGGTTCGGAGCTGAAACACATTTTGAACACAAACATGTGACTGAAAGCTCCTTATTGTAATAATTAAACTTCACTTTAAACAAAGAATCTTCAGAACTTTCATTACGGCTCTGTAGGAGTCCGAGTTTCCGTACTCCTGGAATGGTGCTGGTCCATCTGCTGAGTCAGAACCTCTGGTTCTATACCCGGGTCCTGGTCCCTGGCTCCCTCTACAGCTGACAGACTCTCTGACTGAACCAGACCCGAAGTCGGCGCCAGCACCTGAGTCAAGGGTGCTGAAAGGGTCCGTGAGACTCTGCAGGAGGAATGAGCACAATTCCCGATCCCAGGAGAGTCAGCAGATGGGTCATCAGCTAAGTCAGGTGGAGGTTTGTCCTGGTCTGGTTCTGGACTCGTCGGTGGTTGGTAAGGAGGTGGCCCCGTCAGCGGGGATCCGTCTGGAGTGAGCGGGACTCGGCTGTGGACGATGATGGGATCTGGGGATGGTAGAGGGGCATCTTGCTCCTCCACAGCTTCCAGGTCCCTGGGGTCCTTGGACGGGCTCTGGTCCGGAGAAATGGAGTTCGGTTGGTGGGAGATGATTTGAAGGCTCAGTCTGGCTCTGGGGAAACTCCCAGCTGTAGACGGTCTCCCTCTGGAGGACTGGACCGGACTCAGCCGGACAGGCAGCTCCTGGCCGAGCGGTTTTCCAGGCAGCTCGTCGGCTTTCCCTGAAACAGAACCAAAAAAGATTCTTATAATGATTCTACAGAACCGCTAGACTGTAACCCAAAAGTGAAGCAGGGTACCAGGAGGAGGGAGCTCCAGCTTCATCTTCCGTAGTTCCATCATGGAGGCCTGCAGCTGCTCGATGACGACATCGTCACTGTGGAAGAAGGTCTGAGCGATCCGTTCCTGCAGAAACTCCCTCAGATCCTCCAGGGACATCTTCAGGAGACGCTCTGAACAAAAACCCACACTGCTTTTTAAACGACAGAAATAAAACGAAACCCCCTGAGAACTCCTGGCCTGCTGTCTAATTCTCCTTCAGCTCCTGACTCTTCAGATTTAGATGTAAACATTCATTCACTGAACTGATTATTAACTCGTTCTTTACCTGTTTTATTCTTTTTGTTTGTCCTCAAGATAAAGTTTTGTAATTAGAAAGGCGTCATCCTCAAACTGACCACTAGATGTCAGTAACTCTGTTTAGACGTGGTGTCAGGAAGCTGCTCGCTCCCATTAATCCGTTTCATTCCAGGTTTTCTGGTTTTCCAAGTGGCTGCATACTTCCCAACTCACGGTGTTTGATAAAATTCCAGCTGCAGGGTTAGAAAACCTGATGGATTCATACAGACAGAGCATGTCCGACACTGACTCATCCCTCTGGGGGTCCAGGACCCCTTTTTTAGACGCCTTTTAATTGTTTATGGTCGATATTTTTCAAGCTAATGGAAAGAACTTGAGGTGAAAGTTTGAGACTTAAGTCAACAAAAATTCTAACAGAACTTTCTGCAGATCAGTCAGAACGGTTCTGTGTAAAAGCCCAAAATAGCAATCTTCCTGAACAGCCTCTGTTAAGAGGAATAGCGTTTACATCCTTCAGGACTGATAAGCTAACGGCTAGTCCCAGTGTGTTGCTGCAATGTTCTCTCTCTCTCTCTCTCTCTCTCTCTCTCTCTCTCTCTCTCTCTCTCTCTCTCTCTCTCTCTCTCTCTCTCTCTCACTCACTCACTCACTCACTCACTCACTCACTCACTCACTCACTCACTCACTCACTCACTCACTCACTCACTCACTCACTCACTCACTCACTCACTCACTCACTCACGTTTTCCTGGGAATAAATAGCACTAGAGTGGATTTTACAGTTTCTTTATACTTTAAGGAACATTATGAAGGAGTCATGATTTGGCGCAGCATGAGGATAAAATGATGTCATATTTACTTCTGTGTATCTTCAGGATGCTGTAGGACATGGCGGTGAGGAGACGCTCTCCCTCCAGGATGAAGATGTCCCACAGCCGAAGCGTCAGAGTGAAGGGCGTCTGGAGAAATCACAAACACATGGCATCACTGCTGCAGCTCCCAGTCAGGAGGTTTATCTGGTTCTGTCCCAGACCTCAGAGGGCTCAGAGAAACCAGCAGAGCTCAGAAGTGCTGACGGGGGCCAGAACCTGCCAGACCACCACCACCACAGGACTGTGGGTACTCACGGAGGAGGCTAATCACAGCTTTTCAGGTTTCAGCAGGACTTCTGCTGAAATCATCCACATTCATGAGTCAAATGTTTCTGGGAAAAGTCCATTTGTGCTTTAAGCTTTTTATTCTGATGAATCAGGTTTAAAGCGGAGCTCCTGTAGGTGGCGCTCTTCTTATGTGTATACACAGGTACTTTTGTGGGGATTATCTGCCCAATACCCAGAGAGAACCCACGCTTGCATGAGGAGAACATGCCACCAGCTGCATCCAATTTTTTTGGTCTGTAGTCTGGATGTAGCTGAAAAAATGGGGCAAGATTGTTTGAGCAGAAACGTAATCCTAAACGTCTCCGACTGGGATTAGGGACAGAAGCGTCTCTGATTTTAGTAACAGCATCAGTTTAAAAAGGCGATGATTTAAAGGTATTCAAGTTAAAACATGAATACATTTGTTAGAGGAACAAGCAAAGCAAGAAAGCTGTAATCACAATAAATGATTTAGTAATAATATAATTTAATGATATATTAGTGCATTTATTAAGCATTTTGTTGTTATAACAACTATTATTATATGTATTATTATTATTATTATTATTATTATATGTATTAATGATAATAATTATTCTTATTATTATGAATAATAATATTATGAATAATAATATTATGAATGTGCATAATAATAATACATATAATAGTAATAATACTAATACTAATACTAATAATAATAATAATAATGTTTTGAAGTTTTTATTCTCCATTGAAAGAATTTAGTGTGTTTTAAAAATATTTAAATCACAGAACCTTTAATCTGAAAACGTTTTAGATGCTAGTTTGGATCCAAGTCTGATGAACAAAGAGCCGACTGTGATGCTGCCGCGTGAACTCTTTGGTTCTGAGATTCGTCTCCAGACAGGATGAGTTCCAACAAGCTGCTTCAAGCACCTAAAACACAGAAGATTCCCCGACTCCTCACCCGGTCGATGAAGCACTGCATGAACCACTTGGTGCAGTAAATCCCTGCAGACATCTGCTCCCGGTCCTGCAGGCGGACAAAACCACGGAATAAACTCCATCACTCCTTCTCTCTCTTACGCAACGCTTGTGTAACCATGATCTCACCAGATGTTTCTTCAGCCGGGGGAGGAGTTTGGAAAGGATCTGATCGTGATGTGTTTGGAATCTGTGAAGTTTGGGAAACCCTGGAACAAAAAAACCTAAAAAGAGGGAGAGAGGAAAGAACAAAGAGTCCAAATCAGACGCAGACCCTCGACCAGGAGGACCGGCTTGTTCTGGTGGGTTCTGCGCGACGTCTCACCATGCATGGCGTGCTTCTCATTGGTCAGCAGCTGAGACAGAGCCCAGAAGGCGTCTTCCTCATTCATGTACATGAGCAGCAGGGCGGCGATCTGACTCATGCCCTGACAGTAACTCACCTCCTGCAGGCAAAGAAACAACAAGCATCTGATCAGAACGGTCTCCTCTGCTGCAGAACCTTCAAATCCAGTCCAACCCGGTTCTGGATCTCGTTCTGGAGCAAACTGTGTGAGTTTGGATAATCAACCAAACTGTGTGGCTCTGGGTTATTAAAGCACCAACATGTGAAACGCAGTAAAACAGCTAACTCGCTGGTTTTACTGGGCCGAGACAGAACAGAACCAACAGGGAAAATATTATCTAGCATTTAAAAACGGCAGATAATTAAATAAATAATGAAATTCCCCTAAAACCAAAACACATCCTCATAATTTACAGCAAAAGAATCGGCTTATTTAGATAGCGTGCCCGTATTAAAGAGGAGAAACGGCTACTCACGGTGTTGTAAACCGAATACGCAGCGAGGACGTGGAACAGGGACTGCTGCCTGAGGAACACAAACACAGAAAGATGAAGACTTCCACTAACTATTCACACTAAATCCACTTTTTGTGTGATTAAGTGTACAAGTCTTTAATACTTCCCACCATAGAGAGCTTCCTGAACAGCCTCTGTTCAGAGAAATAGAGTTTACACCCTTCAGGACTGATGAGCTAACAGCTAGTCTGAGTGCAGCCAGGACAAAAGAGTTTCTGTCATCGTTAAACGACTCAGATCCAAATGTCCCAGCGATCAGCGAGACTCCACATCAGCATCGCTTTTGTGCTACGGCTACTCAACAGCAGCTAACCAGAACTCAGACTAGCCGTTAGCTCATCAGTCCTGAAGGACGTAAACTCCATATTTCTGAACAGAGCCTGTTCAGGCAACTATCTATGGTAAAAGAAATTTTACAAATACGCATTAAAACATTTAACTTCAATAAAACTAGTCCACGCATTTATTACTTCCTGACTGAATTATTCTACTTTTCTGGAATTAAGACACAGTTTGGCATCAGTTTCCCTCACAGTTATATTTAAAATCAGACTCATACAGCAAAATAAAGCCAGGATCTGCATGGTGTCCATTTAGATAAACATCCAGTTTTAGCATCGCATGTTTGTAGTGATGCTAATGCTAATGTTTATTTCCTCTAGCTAATCCAGAGGCATTAGAGGCAGTACAAAAGCATTGGTTTTGAGTATTTACGAGTTCCAAATTGAAAATCAAAGTTTTGAATTTTCTCCAAATAAATGCATTCAAAAAGCCAAAATCCAGTCTCCCTAAACATCAAAAGCATTTCTAATCTAAACAGACTAGAACCGGTCCTAGATCAAACAGGTTGGTCCAGTCAGACTAAAATCAGAAACTCACTTGACCCCGAAGCGATCCATGAACATGATGTGGTTCCTGAAGGTCCTGTTGATGTCCAGGTCGATCTGTTTGATCTCCGACGAGCACAGTCGAGCCTGCTCCTTCATTTTCTGATGTAAAAACAATCAAATGACATTTCTGCAGAAACGCGATTAAAACAAAGCTTTAGAGTCGCATCCAGGATCTGGTTTCCTCTGTTTAAATACATGAAAACCGTCTCAGACCGTTATGACTCCGTACCTCGTATTTGCCCTCGTTCTCACTCTTGGTCCGCTCCACATCCAGCATCAGGCTCCAGGCCCGGCCCCGGAGCTGAAGGGGGATCCCCTTGTACACCCGCTTCACCATCTGACAGCAGAACCCCAACAGAACCAGTGGGAGGGAAATAAAAACTCTGTGTGAGATCCGACTGAGCTGGAGGGAATATCTTTGGTCCAAAATGAGACAAGAACGTGTGTCTGGACTTCAGGTCATCAGTGGTTAGGATTTATTAACTGTTAGCTAAACATCTCCTGAATGAAGGCCACATGAACATCTAAAACTCATTAACTCATTCACTGCCATTGACGACTAAAGGCGTCATTTGCATTTTTTTTACTGTGTGGGCGTCGGACGAGCCCCCGCACCGACCGAACAAACATCTCAGCCCTGAAGCCGATCTTCATCCGCTTACGTCACACATCATGTGATCAGGAAGCAGAACATCCATGTGTTAGGAGATCGTTTTGGGTCGCCGCTGTAAAAAAAAGTGAGGCGTGAACCGGAAAAGCTTCTGCCGATCACAATTCAACAACGGATTATGAAAGAACGAATAACGCTCGAAACGCATGGATTCTTCCTGATGTAAGAGGTGAGTCTCCGCTTTGTTTTGGCGTCGGCGTCATCCTAGCGCGAAACGTTCTGTCACTCTTAAAAAACTGTAAAAACGGTGAGAAACGCTGGCAGCGAATGAGTTAATGTCTGGAGCTAGTCCAATTAAAGATGGCCGCTACACATGGACGTAGTTTTGAATTTAGAAGTGGGGGGGACACAACCCGGCATGAGGACTGGGGAAGGGGGGGGTCGTCTGTACAGTAAGTATACAAAAAACATGTTTAAACTACAGCCTAGAGGCTCTTTTATGCAGTCAGGAATGCCAAACCGTCAAGTACACAGGTGGCAGGAACGGCCAATCACAAGCCCACATGTTAGCATGTATCGGCAGAGCCGATCCACTTCACTAAATGTGATGGGTAACTGGGTGATGATGAAACCAGCGACAACGATCTAAGTGAGACATCCTCATCTTAATCTGCTCCGGTAGGTAAATAAAATGTTTAAGATAACGTTAGCTTGATTTGTTAGCTTCCATTCAGCTAATGGTGCATTCACTTTCTCCTCGGAACTCCGAATTTCCAACTAGAAGAACATGAATGCGCTCTAAAGTTTGGCTTCACTTTACTAAATGCGATGGGTGATTGGGTGAAGATGAAACCAGCGACAACGATCTAAGTGTGAGGCATCATCGTTTTAATCTGCTCCAGCAGCTAAATAAACTGTTTAAGACAACGTTAGCTTGATAAATTAGCTTCCATTGCCACCATTGTTATCAGCTAATGGTGCGTTCGCTTTCTCCTCGGAAATTCTAACTTCCCAGTAGGAAAAATCAAATGAAAAAACTACAAGGATGATGTTAAAATACAAACAGTTGTATGTTATTTATCGTGATATTTATCAAATATGGTTATATATTGAGAAAAATATGTATTTAATTGTCAAAGAGAATTAAAATATTAAACTCTCAAAAGTATCTAAAATTGGTACCGTTAAGTACCGGTATTGATTCCTAGGTACCGGGAATTAGTACCGAATCGATTCAAATGTCAAAGGTACCCATCCCTAGAGCCAACAGATGAGCTTATGGACGGTTGTTTTCCGCTTGGTCCTAGTGCTCAACTATTTATTTTAGATGGTAAAAAAGTGCAAGGACACAAACTGACTCTGGGAAAAGTGTCCATGCCGCCACAGCTTATCAATATCAGCAAACAGGTCTCTGAGTCCGTGAGTTTAAGATTTGATGTGTTAGCAGCTCCATCGTGTATCAGCCTGAGATGGTCTTTGTCTACAGCTGGAGGCTGATGATGGTAAATGGTAAATGGCCTGTATTTGATATAGCACCTTCTAGAGTCCTGGAACCCCCCAAGGCGCTTTACAACATAGCCAGTCATTCACACATTCACACACTGGTGGGGATGAGCTACGATGTAGCCACAGCTGCCCTAGGGCGCACTGACAGAGACGAGGCTGCCGAGCGCCGGCGCCACCGGTCCCTCCGACCACCACCAGCAGGCAACATGGGTTAAATGTCTTGCCCAAGGACACAACGACAGCGACAGAGTGAGCGGGGCTCGAACCTGCAACCTTCTGATTACGGGGCGAGCACTTAACTCCTGTGCCACCGTCGCCCCAGCATGATGATGACCTTACCTTGTTGCTGTTCCTGTATTTCCACCACTTGTTCGCCATCTTTAACCATTTCTCCGCTCGCTCGACCTCCAGCTGCTTCTGCTGTGAAGAACAAAACGTTCAGGTGAGACTCAACCATGGGGTTCATGGCGTGATGCATGAACAACATGGTTGGAAACAGACTGGCTATGGCACGTCAATGATTGATAACTCCCATGATGTTCCACCACCATAACCTTGTCTTGATTACTTGTGCTTTAGAATAGAATAGAATAGAATAGAATGCCTTTATTGTCACTATACAGGTGTAAAGTGAGATACAGAGCATCTCCTACTCAGTGTAACACAAACATATTGGGGGGGGGGGACACACACTTCTGCAGCGCTATTTACATATGGACAGTAATGTTATGTATATACAATTATTGCACGTGGAATTTGGTATCAACAGATAATGGTGGTCAATGGAGGAAGTGGGAAGTGGGGGGCTGTGTTATCGGTGCATGTGTGAGTTCAGGGTGGTTTTTGCTTTGGGGAAGAAACTGTTTTTGAGTCTGTGGGTTTTTGTATTAATGCACCTGTAGCGCTTCCCTGAGGGAAGCAGTGTGAACATGTTGAAGCCAGGGTGGGAGCTGTCCTTGATGATGTTTGCTGCCCTACTGAGGCAGCGGGAGGAATAAATGTCCATCATTTTGCTGGCTAAGATACAGTTTCAGAGCTTTCTACTCCTTCCTCGGTATCTCTGTGTTTAGAGTACTAATGTCACTAATCTCCTGCTTTGTTGGACACATCTAGATTTATTTCTGCAAATGTATTTTTATCGATTTGAGCCTTTGTAAAGTTTTATGTCCCGCAAGTCTTTGTTCACGAGGTTCCTGGTGATCAAAAACACTTCTTACCTTCTCCTCGTGTACCGTTGGCGCCGGCAGCTCGTTCTCACTGCAGAACAAAAATAAACCATCAGGTATTAAACAACAGCCAACACCGCAGCGCCACCAGCTGGTGGGAAAGATTTACAGAAACAGGACGGACTCACTGCATGAAGCCGAAGCGGTCGATGGATTTATAGACGCTGTAATCAGCATCCTCCCAGGGGTCGATGTCCACTCCTCCCTGTCGGCCCTAAAGTCACAAAAACTGATTTATTCAGACGGACGTGAAGAGAAAATGACACGGAGACATGTCGGATCAGTCTGGGAAAAGGGAACAATCGTGGAAATCTGACAGGACAGAACAACAGATCAGATCAGTCGTCTAATCCGATTCTAAAACAACTCATGAACAACAGAATAATATATTTATGTAAACCCAGAGAATAAAAACAGAACAAGAGGAAAGTAAATGAGCTCGACGATGAAGAAAATGTATTCTGAGATGAAGCTCAGCTTAGTTTACCAAAAGAAAACAAATAATTATATAAAGGAATAAAAAGTTTCAGATTATATTTAAAGTTAATGTATTATATGTCCAACTAATTAATTATTTAATAAACAATAAATACAAGGAAGTCAGTAAATATGCATGAACACATTTGTTAAACACATAACGCACACGTTACACACACGTTACACATTTTTACACTTATCACACGTTACAGACACATTACTATGGAGCTAGAATCAGGACTTTATTACATGTAACATGTATCATGTTTTGTAACTGTAACTTTCCTTTTGTTGCATGTAATTATTGTATTGTAACTTGTAACTTTCAGTTTGCAACTTGTAACGTTCGGTTTGTAACTTGTAACTTTCAGTTTGTAACTAGTAACGTTCGGTTTGTAACTTGTAACTTTAGGTTTGTAACTTGTAACGTTCGGTTTGTAACTTGTAACTTTTGGTTTGTAACTTGTAACGTTCGGTTTGTAACTTGTAACTTTTGGTTTGTAACTTGTAACTTTCGGTTTGTAACGTAGCTTTCGGTTTGTAACATGTAACTTTCGGTTTGCAACATGTAACTTTCGGTTTGCAACTTGTAACTTTCGGTTTGCAACTTGTAACTTTCGGTTTGTAATTGTAACTTTCGGTTTGTAACTTGTAACTTTCGGTTTGGAACATGTAACTTTCGGTTTGCAACATGTAACTTTCGGTTTGTAACATGTAACTTCCAGTTTGTAGCTTGCAGAAAAAATTCTATGTACAAGTTTCAAATAATAACTCACACATGTTACAAACTACCCACAGGTAACACACATTGCACACATTACCTATGTTACACATACCAAACCATTTTTATGTAGCACATTTAAATACAGCATGTGAGCTGACCAAAGCACTGCACAAGCAATCATAAAAAGACCATTTAAAATAGTTTACAACAGTCAATAAAAATAGATAAAAGCCAACCTAAAAGCAATAGAAATAAAGGAAAAAGCACAAGTTACAAATACTACCCACACATTACCTATATGTTACACACATACTACACACATGTTATATACGTATGTTAAACACATACCAGCAGCTTGTTCCTTTAGCGGTTTCCCTGCTATTTTTAATAATATAAATAATCGTTGCTTTATCCTTTATTTGAGCAGGTAAACCTCTTATTGATGTAACATCATTTTTTCCCCAGAGACCTGACCCAGGCAGTAAAAATGAGTTTTAACGAAAACAAACGCTGTTGTGTAAAATCTGAACAATGATGCTGTTGTTGTTCTGAACAAAGAACCCAGAACCAACAGACTCGGAGGTGGAAATGACTTCATACATACCAGGTGTGGAAACAGAAACCAGGTTTAACCACGTTTAACAGAACACCAAAACAGAAAAGTGAAATCTGCCCGAAACTCATCAGAATCAGATTCAGTCAGAAAGGTCAGAATTGTGAATTTCTATCCTAGAAATGTGTTTACGCTCAGAGGAAACTGACCCTCAGAGGGGAGGAGGAGCGGAGGTACAACACCAGCACCTGGTTTGACCAGCAGCCAATCAGAACACAGCTCTAAGCTAAATCATCGTTGTGAAATTCAGCTTGTTTTATAACTCTTCTTTTTATTAGTGGCTGGCTGGCTGATGAATTTTACTAAGCACAAGTAAAACCCCCCAGTTGTTTATATTGAACCAACAGCTGACCGATCGGGGGTGGGGGTGGGGGTTAGAGGAACAAGAACTGATAACAGGAGGAACGTGAAAAATAGGAAATCATTTAACCCAACATTCGATGTGTGTCTCAAATATGGATAACTTGGGATCAAAATAAATGGTTTAGGATGAAAATCAATACGAAAGAACCTTGTGTAGTTCAGATTGCAGGTATTTGGTTTTTCTATTGCTGATACAGACATAAAGGACACGGCTGGCAAAGAGCCAACATCTAAACGTTTTCCAGCTAATTTTCCTGCAAAAATGTTACTAATAACATCAGTTGATGCACAAATCCGGTTTTGAACTTTAACTTTAACCAACTGTTTTATCTTATATTTGTGCACAGCTCAGTGTTAACATCAGGCATCTAAATACAATCAACTTCACAAGTATTAAAGGTCAACTTTACTCAAGTTTTTACTACATTTGAGGTGGTTTCTTGTAGGAATTAATGCCTTCAAAAGTTGCTCTGTGGGGAAAAAAGCTCTGGTGCACCTGTCTGAGTACGAAGAGTTCAGGTGGAGGAGAGAGAAGCGGAACACGGCAGGATTTGGTTTCTTATTTCCTGATATTTGGACATCTCTCCTCTGATTGGCTAACAGCAACTCGACTCTACCACTGACTCTGTTTTCTCTGCAACGTTGATGTTTTATCTCCACAAATAAATACAAGCCTGGAGGAGTTCTGCTGTGTGGTGGAGTTGCTAATGCTAACGGTTAGGTTCTACTAGCCAAGATGTTCTCTGCTGTTACTTGGACGCTAAACCAACAACAGCCTTCTCCATCACGAGTCAAGATGGATGAGTCCATGAAAGTTGAGTGACAGCGTGACGTAGATCTGTCAGGCTTTTCCAATCCTAGAGTTTTACTGTCTAGTTTCTATCAGAACCTGATGCAGGAGATAGGTGTAGGAGACTATTTTCATGTTCAGCCTGCACGAAAACCTCAGAGTGACCCGTTAAAATCAGAAATGACCGTTAAAAAAGGTTTTATCAGTCATGTTGACTTTTAAATGTCCAAAACTTATAAATAAAAGGAAACTTTGGTTGAAATTATTTGTACAGCATTTGTTATGTAGACATTATTCAAAGAACGTAAATATACATGTAAAATTAAATTACGCAGCACCGGGCTTCCCGGGGATGTGCCTGACTTTAACTTAACTAAATAGTTGTATCAGCCAATGCCGACATATAAAAAATTGGTCATTTTCAGCCAGATGCATCGTTCTACCCCTAGTTCAGATATAAAAACCATCAGTTTGGTTTTAAATGTTGCCTGTTTTCTGAGCTTTTTATTCTTCCATCACCTCCAAAAGGCACAAACATACTGTTACACAACGGGTTATTAATGCACACACACACACACACACACACACAGCCTCCCACCTACACACACAGCTACACATGCAGCTTGGACCGTGTCTGAATTCAAGTTTCCATCCATTTCTGTGACTCTGCTGCCTTTCCACACGAGAACGAGCCGTCACACATCACGAACACACTCGGAGGACCTGAACACACCAGACTCACCGTTGCATATTTCAGGATGATTTCTGAACGTTCCTCTGCTATTAGCGTCTCGATGTCTTTCTTCATGTCAATATCTGGGGAGAGGAGGAGAGAGGAACACTGATGAGCCGGAGAACGAGTGAAGATGACTCAGAACACAGCTGATGGACGTGGGCGACTCCAGAATGAGTGAAAACACCTAAATCTATCTCGGAAAACCAGAGTGGACGGGATGGGTAGCTACGTGGAAGTTAAAAGCTCAAGACCCGAATGGAGGGGTTTACCCATAATTCACAGCAGCACATTTTTAAGTGTTGGTCATCCAGGTAACCGGTCCGGAAGGGAAGCCCAGAACTCCCACTCCACAGTGATTCTCCAGATCCTCCAGGAGGATCTTAAGGCATGCCCAGGTCCAGGCCAAGGCATTTGATCCCTCCAGTAAGTTCTGGGTCTGACCCACGGGCTCCTCCCACTGGAATAACGAGCACAGGAATCTTCTGAGCCAAGCTGTGACCTGATGGTCTACGACGTCATCCTTTTACAACAATAAACTGGATCCCAACTGGAGCAGGAGCCTGGGAGCGTTATCCGTCGTCGCCGTCCTCCGCGTATCCGGGTCGTGGGGGCAGCATCCCAACTAGGGAGCTCCAGACCGTCCTCTCCCTGGCTACCTCCACCAGCTCCTCCGGCAGGACCCCAAGGCATTCCCGGACCAGATTGGAGATGTAACCTCTCCAACGTGTCCTGGGTCGACCCGGGGGCCTCCTGCCAGCAGGACATGCCCGAAACACCTCCCCAGGGAGGCGTCCAGGAGGCATCCTGACCAGATGCCCAAACCACCTCAACTGACTCCTTTCGATCCGTTCTACTCCGAGTCCCTCCCGAATGTCCGAGCTCCTCACCCTATCTCTAAGGCTGAGCCCGGCCACCCTACGGAGGAAACTCATTTCGGCCGCTTGTATCCGCGATCTCGTTCTTTCGGTCATTACCCAAAGCTCATGACCATAGGTGAGGATTAGGACGTAGATCGACCGGTAAATCGAGAGCCTGGCTTTCTGGCTCAGCTCCCTCTTCCCCATGACAGATCGACTCAGCGTCCGCATCACTGCAGACGCCGAACCAATCCACCTGTCGATCTCCCAATCCCTCCTACCCTCACTCGTGAACAAGACCCCGAGGTACTTAAACTCCTCCACTTGAGGTAGGACCCTCTCCCGACCCGGGATTGGCAAGCCACCCTTTCCCGGTCGAGAACCATGGTCTCAGATTTGGAGGTGCTGATCCACAAGCATTATCCACAAACATTAATCCCACTTAATGTGCATCTACTAGAGACACAGGCCAGTAAACCTCTGGATTAGGAACATCTCCAAAGTGGAATGACATGGTGAGTGATCCCACATCAGTAACCAAACCCAACAGAGCTGTGAGGACCCACAAAGACCTTCTGCTTTTACATTAACATTACCGTAGTTTGTTGGGACCTTGAAAACCTTTGTAAAACTCCTAAAACCAGATCATCATTCCAGGGATCAGAACCAGAGCTGGCTTCTTGTGGCTGAGCCAAGACCACTGTGTTCTTCTCAGTAAGGTCTCCTCCCAGGAATGCATGTCGGAGGGCCTCCTGGTCTTCCCCTGAAGTATCATGATGGTCAGGTCTTTGAGTCACTCTCTGAGGGTGTCTTCCTCTGGAGATGTTCTGAGCACAGGGAGGAGATCCTGGTGGCGACCAAGAACTCTCTGGGGACATTGTGTATCCTGTCTGGTCTAGGAATGCGTAGGGATCCTCCAGGAGGAGCTGGAGAGGAGAGCGAGGTCAGGAAAAAGTTTGGAGTTTGGAATGTTTCAGGGCCAGGTTGCATTCCCAAACTGAGGAATAAATCCAGCTCCAGAGTTTAGGATCATGCTGGTTTTTAGGCGACTTCCTGGAGTTCACTAACAGCAAAGATCAGCGGGAGGATTCGGTCCAGAACCGGTACCTCTTCACCATAACTGGACCTCTGGGATGGATTTATGGACCAGAACCTGGATCTGGTCTGTGTTTTAATACAATGTTGAAACTTAATGTTTCTGATTAAGGAACCAGAACCCCGACAGAACCAGAACCCCGACAGAACCAGAACCCCGACAGCACCAGAACACCGACAGCACCTGAACCCAGACAGCACCAGAACCCAGACAGAACCAGAATCTGACAGCACCAGAACCCGACAGCACCAGAATCCAGACAGAACCAGAACCCCGACAGCACCAGAACCCAGACAGAACCAGAACCCAGACAGAACCAGAACCCAGACAGAACCAGAACCCGACAGAACCAGAACCCCGACAGCACCAGAACCCAGACAGAACCAGAATCCTGACAGAACCAGAACCCCGACAGCACCAGAACCCAGACAGAGCCAGAACCCCGACAGCACCAGAACCCAGACAGAACCAGAACCCCGACAGAACCAGAGCCCGACAGAACCAGAACCCAGACAGAACCAGGGGTTTAGGCAGTATAACAGAAGCTGTAAATACCAGCTCTCATCTGAAGCGTACGGCTGCGTGTGGTCACAATAAAAAATCACAGACAGGTTCTGGTTGGAGGCCCAGACTGGGAACCGGATCGCTCCTTCGCTTGGTTCTGGGTTTGTCGTCAAGATGAACTAAATCTGGAGAAATTTATTTAACAAACATCAGAAAATTGAATAAGATGTTTGTTAAAAGTAGAAACTATCAAGTCTGAAACTTGTTTCTTTATCAGTAATAATAATGACAACAATAACAATAATAATAACAACAACGACAACAATAATAAACACGTTTTTGGGTCAAAGTCCCACTTGTAACTTTTTTTCTGGCGGCTGAACTGGACTGCTCAGTGTTTTTGGACAGAACCAAATCTGAATTGGCTTCATAATTATAAATAGAAATAGATTTGAACTGTTTTATTAATGAGCGAATGTAATAATCATATATCTGTACTTGGAATGAATTGGAATGAAACTGACTTGGACTGATTCAGACTGAGTCTATCTGTGCTGTTTATTGGACTCAGTTAGATGAGGACTGGATTCCTTTTTGGTTTGTTTTAAATGAAACCCACCCTGAAACAAGTGGAAACGTAATTGGTCCTCTTAGCACACCTCTGTTGTCGCTTTGTTTCCTGGAGCTGCAGGCAAGGAGGGGGATCTAGCTGTTTGGTGTGTGTGTGTGTGGGGGGGGGGTTCTTTGCTCAGCATCACCCCAGCAGAAAGGAGCTAACTCTGGGAACCGGTGACGCTTGAACGCTTTGTGCGGCAGTACCAGAACCAGAGTGAATAGGGTGTGTGTGGGGGTGCATGAGTGGGTGTCTAGCATTCATTTTTGTAAGTCTTAGGTTGTGTGTGTGTGTGTGAGCATGACGGAGGGAGTGTGTGACTGTACAAGCGCGTGTACACACACAGGTGCTCACATGGTGCTCTCATAAGTACGGACTTGGGCATTTTCAACACACGTCTTAAGGCTGTGGTTGGCACTAAATGCACTGTGGTTTATTATCGTGTGATTGTTCAGTAAAACAAAGTTGATTATATATTTCCTCATCAGGTTGACGCAGTGAGTTTGCTCCAGTTGTATTGTTGTGTGTTGTTTTTCTCTTTCTGCAGGTCTAGAAGCAGACTCTTGTTCATCATTGATTGTTTATTTTTGTG
>SSNQ01034562.1:914923-938409 GCA_006942095.1 Nothobranchius kuhntae
ACATAGGACATTTGTATGGATGTCCACCATCCCAGTGTAGGGTGATGCAGGTCAGGCAGAAGTTGTGTCCACATGGTGTGGTGACTGGATCAGTGAAAACAGTCAGGCAGATGGAGCACAGATACGGATCCTCAGATGTCGGGCTGCTGCCAGCAGACATGTCTGAACTGTCTGAACTCTGAGAACAAGAGTCAGAGAGGAGAAACTACAGATTAGAACAGATGCAGTGAGAACAGTTCTACAGAAACATTGCAATCACAGCGAAGAAAAAATAATTAGGATCAATACATTCAATTCCATTCAATTCAAATTCAAATATACTTTAATAATCCCAGAGGGAAATTGATTGCTGTAGTAGCTCAGAATAATAATAATCAAGTCATCAAAGTGTTATGCTGCCTCCTTCACAACCCTCGACATCCTCCCCCGGAGGATCCCACACTCACTCAGCCCAACCGAACTCCACTACCCAGCATTCCCAGCGCCAGCCTTCCGGTCCACGTCACGTCTACATAAGGAAGTACAGCTCAACACCAAACCACTCAGTCATCGTTCTAACCGAACTATGCTCCGAGTTCTGACCAGACCCAACCCGATCACTCAGCCCGTTCTGACCAGATCAGCCCGAGCCACTCACCCTGCCGACTCAAAGTAAGTCAGTTTGTTTCCGTTTGGAGCCGCCGTGCTCACCAGCTTTGTATGGTTTGACTCCTAGAGCAAATGCGTGTCAATCTGCCCGGCGTCAGTCACTCCGCGCTTGGGTTTAAACGCACGCTACCATCCAAACTCTCGCTCCGGTTCAGCTCAGCTCGAGTAAGGCCTTACAGGATGACCTGAGTGCTTACCTGGGGTGCTGCCTGCCATTCTCATCGACCTCCTCAACCCGATTCAGAGCCTGGCCACCCAGTTCCTGAGGATGTCGACAAGTCACAGTTCCCCTCCTATTATCATGACCTGGCTCAGGTTTTTTCAAAAAACCCTACCACTGTCTTGCCTCCTCACCGCCCTTATGACCTGGAGATAAAACTCCTGCCCGGTTCTGTTCCCTCGGGGCCGCTTGTACTCTCTGTCTCCAGCAGAGACTCAGGCCATGGATGCCTATATCGCCGACGCCGTTCAACATGGGTTCATCCACCCTTCCACCTCGCCAGGAGCCACGGGTTTCTTCTTCGTGAAAAAGAAGGAAGGGGGTCTTCGACCCTGCATCGACTATCAGGGTTTAAATAAGATCACGGTCCACGATCGTCAACCCTTGCCTTTAATGACTACCGCCCTGGACGTAGTGTCCCAGTCCACCATCTTCACCAAGTTGGACCTGCGCAGTGCTTACAATCTAGTCAGGATAAAGCAAGGCGACGAGTGGAAGACCGACTTTATCACCCCGACAGGCCACTGGGAATACCTAGTGATGCCTTTTGGCTTGTGCAACAGCCCCACCGTTTTCCAACGCCTTATCACGGACATCCTGAGGGACATGTTGGGCAGATGGATTTTCGTTTACCTCGACGACAAATTGATTTATTCCCGAACCCTAGAGGAACATGTCACACACGTCCGAGCAGTCATTTCCCGGCTGTTGGAGAACCGGCTCTACTGTAAGTTAGAGAAATGTGCTTTTCATCAGGAAACCATTTCCTTCCTGGGGTTCGTCGTCTCATCTCAGGGTTTCTCAATGGACCCCCAGAAAGTCAGACTGTGGCCCAGTACACGTCCCGGTTCCGAACCACGGCTGCCAAACTGAGATGGGGGGATGATGCCCTGAAAGCAGTCTACCTGGAGGGGCTCTCCCCGTGTATCCGAGATGGGATGATGGGGAGGGAGACCCCAGAGACCCTGGACGAGGCGGCCGACCTTGCTCTTCAAATGGACCTGCGTCTCAATCCCCGTCAGGCCCGCTGGGCACCGTTCTTTGAGCCATTCCACTTCCACCTGGCCTACTGCCCTGGTTCAAAGAATCTGAAGGCTGACACCCTCTCCCGCCGTTACACCTAATCTGCACCCGTCTGGGAACCGCCACCTATTCTCCCAGCCCAGAAGTTCATCACAGCTCTCCACTGGCCAGTAGAGGACGCCATCCGGGCTGCCTTGCCCACCGATCCTGCACCTGCCGATGTGCCCTCCGACCGGCTTTATGTGCCTTCCACCTGCCGCTCTGAAGCCCTGGCCTGGGGAAATGCATCCCGCCTGGCTGGACACCAAGGGGAGACCCGAACCCTTCAGTTCCTGCCACTTGCGCTATGGTGGCCCTCTATGGCCAAAGACGTCAAGGAATACGTGGCCGCCTGCTCCACTTGCGCCCGCTCCAAGACCCCGAACCAACCCCTGACTGGAGCTCTACAACCTCTCCCAATACCACACCGACCATGGTCCCACATCGGCCTAGACTTCATCACAGGGTTACCTCCTGTCAACCAGCTCGAGACCATCCTAACCATCGTGGACAGATTCTTGAAGGCGGTCCACCTGGTGGCGCTTCCTGGTCTGCCCACAGCCAAGCAGACGGACGAAATCCTCCTGGAGCAGGTGGTGTGCCTCCATGGGTTCCCCCAGGACATAGTCTCGGATCAGGGACCCCAGTTTATGTCCAGATTCTGGAAAGCTTTCTGTCGGCTGGTTGGTGCCAGTAGTAGTCTCTCCTCTGGTTACCATCCACAAACCAATGGGCAGACTGAGCGTGCCAATAAGCAACTTGGTCGGTACCTCCGCTGCTTTGCCTCGTCCCAACCAACCACTTGGCCCAAATACCTCTTGTGGGCGGAGATGTCCCACAATCTCCACGTCTCCTCGGCCACTGGTCTCTCCCCGTTCGAGCTATGTTTCGTATACCAGCCCCCTCTCTTCCACCACCAGGAACCTGAGACTGAGGTCCCCGCTGCCCAGACCCTGGTTCGGCGTTGCCGCCTCGCCTGGATCCGTGCTCGGGCAGCCATCCAGCGAGCTAACACAGAATACACTCGCCAGCACAAACGCCACCATCAGACAGGGCCGACTTTCCAACCTGGCGACAGGGGTTCATAGCGGTGACGCTAGAGTTTCAGATGTGGTACAGTCGTTGCTGATAACTCCAGCTGAAGGCAGGGAGGGATTCAGACACCACAACAAACAAAATTTCCAAATTTATTTGTATACAATTAAAAGCATTTAAAAAAATCAATGACTGAAAAAATAAAGTGTAAATTTTTTCAGAGTTCAAATTTTATTTAAAGCAAAAACACAAACACTATAGTAAGCATAAATAAGTAACAAATAAGAACAAAGGTTCAAAACAGAGGATCCTGGGGTCTGACTCCTCTCAGCAAGCAAGTCGGAGATGAAATGCAGGAAGTGGAACTACAACAAAAACAGGCTTTATATAATTTTATTATATTTACAACTGAGAAGTTTATATCCTATTGAATATTTGTAAAAATCAAATGTATGATCAAAAAGAAATAAACACATGAATTTTTTTATTTTGCCATTTGTGTTTTTGTAACCTTTATAACATAACTTAATTCCTTTTTAGACATTCATCCTCTTGGATACACTTCTTCGGTAAAAATTTGGCATGTTTCTAATTCATAATTTGTAAGAATGTAATAAGTGATATTAGCATTAGCATTCCTATGGGTTTTTCCATGTATATTAGCATTGCGGTAACCACTCGCTGCCAGTAAAATTGCAGACTTTGCGATTAGAAAATCTCCTTTTGTCACATCGCAATTTAATTGCACATGCAATTAATCGTTCAGCCCTAATATACATGCTGCTCAAAGAGTCGCTAAAAATCAACAATAGGTCACAATCATACTTACTATTAATTGTGTAACGTTTCGATGCCTTTCAAATGGTGGCCTTTCTGCTCTCAGGATGTTGAGAGGCGATGGTAAGGCTGTGATAAGTCCCTTTCAAAAGGTAATGATGGATTTCTTTGTAAAAGTTGTCCGTCTTTCCAACAGAAAGATTTGTCTGGACCAACGTAACGTGATAACGTAACTTCTGTAAGCTTCATGTTCAGCCAATCAACTACTTTGACATCATCAGCAGTCGAAGGACCCCGAGCCAAGCTGGCACCCGAGCAGATCCTGTACCGACAACGGAAAGTGACGTAGAAACTTGTTTGTCCATCACATTGTTGCTGCCATAGACCCCGCATCAGTCGCTGCTCATAGACATTTCGCGACATGAAGACGAGGGTGTAACAGCGTCGACGTCTTACTGGATGGGTCTCCACACTACTGCGGTAAAGCCAGGCTCCACTCGCCGATTCACGGTAAAGTGTCCTCACTCGATTATGCCAGGCGCACGCGTTCTCAGCTTTACGGTAAAGGTTTGGGCCAATGTTATTCAAAAATAAAAGCCCATCTCAGAAACATATTTTCTGATTGATTATTGAAAGAAAAAAAAAACGGAATTCAGAAGTCACCAAAGTTTGATTATATCGCGATTTTAACAGATATTTTAAAAATATATTACAAATGGTGGAAATGCCTAAAAACAAGTTTTGGCAATCCTGTATCTCTAAAATACAGATCATAACCTTTCAGAACATCATACTGATCATATGATCAGTAACGAAATGATCATGCTGACAGAACAACAGGACAGATGACCATAGGAGCAGAGTTTGTGCCCTTTCTATTCGGTCCTGTATAAAACAGCGGGTAGAGTTGATCTGAAAAGAAGCAGCCAGAAATGGATTTCAGCAGAGCTGCAGCTTTTACATCATAAAAGGAGACCACACCCTTCTTATAATCCACAAACACCCCCACCTTCTCAAGATCAGGAGCAAGACTTCCGCTTGCCACACCAAAAGTCCAGAAGTCATAATGAGCTTTAACCAGGACTGCTCCGTTACTGTTGATGGACCTTCTGGCCACTCCTACATTCCACTCCGTTTATCCTTTGACCTGAACCTCAAAGTAAAACCTGCCTGAGGAGAAACTCTCTTTCCCCATAACACACAAACACTTCAAAAACCTCTCCCGGTTGTTTGGAAGACGCTTCCTCACGTCACTATGATAGACTTGTTTCCCATCAGCAGACAGGACGAGGTTAGGGTGAGCTGTATTTGAATCAAGAGTCACATCTACTGCAAAATGCTGGACCCACTTCAGCTCCGCCTCCTGCTGTTACTTCTTCATCCTCTCGAGTTTCTTCTTCAGCTGCTCCACAGCGTTTAGCACTGCCTCTTCATATGATGGCAGATGAACCCTTTCGTTTGTCCAGTTCCTGGTAAGTGGACAAACTTTCAGGGAGTTGAAGCCCTGGAGGAGAAGGATGTGGTCTTTGGAAGATGAGAGCTGCTTCACCTCAGAGCTCCTCTTCATCAGCTCAGATATCTCCTGTTCCAGATCTTTGATAAGGTCTTCAGCCTTGTTCTCTGTAGTTTTATGTTTGTCTTCAATCTCCTTTATGAGCTTCTTCAAGCCTCTCTCAACAGACTCCATCAGACGAGTGAAGACATAAACACCTGCTGCTTTCAGTCTGTCTGCATCATATTTGCTGATCTTCACAGATTCTTTGATCTCCTCAATCTTCAGTCGTCTGCTCTGGATCATCTGCTGAACTTCAACCTCTGTCTTCTCCAGCTCTGCTTTCTTTCCTTCACATTCTTCCATCAGAGGAACACACTCATGGGTCTTGTGGTCTAGATCAGGACAGAGTGAGCAGACACACGTCTGGTCGGTTCTACAGAACAGCTCCAGAGGTTTAATGTGTGTCTGACACACCCTGTCCTCCAGGTTCTCCACAGGATCCACCAGCTGGTGTCTTGTCAGACCCCGTTTTGTAAGGTGAGGCTCCAGGTGAGTCTCACAGTAGGAGAGCAGACACATCAGGCAGGACTTCAGGGCCTTCACTCTGGTTCCAGTGCAGATGTCACAGGGAACTTCTCCTGGTTTGGCAGCTTGTAGCTTGGCTTTTTGTTCAGCTTTGTGTTTGAACTCATCAACCATCCCTCTGAGTAAGGTGTTGACTCTGAGCTGAGGTCTTGTGGTAAAATCCTCGTTGCACATAGGACATTTGTATGGATGTCCACCATCCCAGTGTAGGGTGATGCAGGTCAGGCAGAAATTGTGTCCACATGGTGTGGTGACTGGATCAGTGAAGACAGTCAGACAGATGGAGCACAGATACGGATCCTCAGATGTCGGGCTGCTGCCAGCAGACATGTCTGAACTCTGAGAACAAGAGTCAGAGAGGAGAAACTACAGATTAGAACAGATGCAGTGAGAACAGTTCTACAGAAACATTGCAATCACAGCAAGGAAAAAAAATTAGGATCAACACACCATATGAATGAGATAGTTTCTCGTAACGTGACAGAAATCTTGTTTAAAGACGGGGGCGGTGGGGGGTGGGGGGGGTTACAGGCATTGCTGATAACTCCAGCTGAAGGCAGGGAGGGATTCAGACACCACAACAAACAGCTGTTAGCTAGCAGGCTAATGCAGAACTACCGTGTCTTCTCAGGAGAGAAAACATCTGTTGTACCAGTGAAGCTCGTCCGGTCCACGCTGAAGGTCAGTTCCTGTTAAGTCCTGTAGGTGGCAGTATCTGCGGTAAGGTGTTTCCTGTTTTCAGTGTTGCACTACGTGTAGCTGTTCAGTGTTTGAAGCTCGCTAAAATTAATTTAATTTCTCTGTACTAGGATATCTCTATTATTGTAGCACATAAGCACGCTAAAACACACACTTTCTGTTGTTCCACCTAGCTTTTAGGGAACCTTTGAGTTTGCACGCAGTTTATTCGGTGTTGAACAAGTTGCTTAGCCTCAGCACGGCTATGGCTACTTCTGTCTCTGCTTCTCCGTCTCCTATCTCTTGCTCTCTGTGTCAGATGTTTAGTTACTCCTCTGCCTCCTTTAGTGATAATGGCACGTGTAATAAATGTAGCATTTTTGTAGCTTTGGAGGCGAGGGTGTCAGAATTGGAGGCCCTGCCCCGCGCTGTTGAAAAGCCCGTAGATAGCCGTAGCTACTTAGCTAGCGTGGGGCTAACTAGCTCTGAACAACCCCGTAGCGATCCTCCAGCAGAACCCGAGCAGCCGGGACCTCAGGCCGGCTGGGTGACGGTACGCAGGAAGCATAGAACCCAGCCCGTGGGCCACCACCAACCCGTCCACGTTTCTAATAGATTTTCCCCGCTCAGTGACGCACCCACTGACAAGCCGACTCTGATCATTGGCAGCTCCATAGTCAGAAACGTGGCATTAGAGGCTCCAGCAACCATAGTTAAATGTTTACCTGGGGCCAGAGCAGGCAACATTAGATCTTACCTGAAACTGCTGGCTAAGGATAAGCGTAAATACAGTAAGATTGTTATTCATGCAGGTGGTAACGACACCCGGTTACGCCAATCGGAGGTCACTAAAATTAATGTTGCTTCGGTGTGCAAGTTTGCCAAAACAATGTCGGACTCCGTAATTTTCTCTGGCCCCCTGCCTGATCGGACCAGTGACAACATGTTTAGCCACATGCTGTCCTTCAACCGCTGGCTGTCTAGGTGGTGTCCTGAAAACAACGTGGGCTACATTGATAATTGGAAAACTTTTTGGGGAAAACCTGGTCTGATACGGAGAGACAGCATCCATCCCTCTTTGGATGGAGCAGCTCTTCTTTCTAGGAACACGGCCAGTTTTATTAGTCCTTCATGACAACCCAGGGTCCAGACCAGGAAGCAGAGTCGTAGTTTAACACCCCCTCTGCAGCTTCAGTACTGTTACCCACCCACTACCCCATTGAGACAACAACAGCACAGACTGCCTTGCTAAACTTAATGGTGCCTTATTCAGTGATATTAATGTGGTAAAAAAAAGCTTCACTTGGGTTGGACAAAAGCATGACGGGATTGCAATGATTGCAATGAACGTTCTAGAACCCAAAACTGCGCGGGATATTTTGGACGAGCTGTCTCCACACTAGGGCTGTAGCGAAGCCTCGACGACGTCGAAGGCTCGATTCTAAAAATTTGTCGACGTCAGATCCGGAAGTCGCCCACTTGTTGCATCCCCAGGAGTTTGTAAATAGAGGAGGAATCTGCCTGTTTTTCCTCTAGTTCGCCCTCTTCTCCGCCTTCACTACCATCTCCGCCAAATACCGAAGACCCGGAACAATGTCCGTCCACTACTAGATTATTTTCCTGTTTTGCCCGCCTTCGTCTCCCGGCAACGGACAACAACTTCCGGGGTCAGATGCTGCGCTGCTCTGTGTCTACCGCAATGTAGAACATCACCGGGAGCGTTTCTCCCTTCATTAAGGAGCTTCTTTCAGACATTAGGAGAGCTGTTTTGGTGGTAGCAGTCTCTCTTCCGTGCTGGTCTGTTTGCTGCTGGGTGTTTTTGGTTTATTTAAACTTGGTAACTTGAACTTAACGTTGGTAAAGCTACTGTTAGCATCTTCGCTAACAGCTTCTTGCGTTTGGATAAGCTGTTACGTTTTGGTTTAGAGTTCATCTTTTTTGTGGCGTAGATCTCCCTTTTATTACATTTAGTGTTGTGGGTTTTCTGTTTAGTGTAAAATATCACCTTGAGTTTGGTTTAATCTCCCAGTTTAGAGTTTGGACTTTTGGAGATCCTTATTTTGGTCCAGAACCCTGTAATCTTTGCCCAGTGGGACATCCCTAGTTATTTGTACTTTGTTTTAATTCCCCACAGGCAGAATTAGTTTTATTATTCCCAACCTGTGGATGGAAAGATTTATGTTTTTTTGTAGTTGTAAATAAACCTGATCATCATTTTAACTTTTAAATCCCGTTATTGTCCCTTCCTTTTTGCACACGAGCCAAACTCCCCAGGAAGGGTCGTAACACCACTCGCCTCACGCACATAAGTGACCAAAACAAAGCAGCATGGAGACACTCCATCTTCTACCACCTCTCAGGCAGCAGCCTGCACTCCCAAGTTCTACACGTCACCAGAACATAACCAACCGCAACACAATAAAAGCAGTGTTATTCAAAATGGAAGGCCTGTAGTGTTTATTCTCTTACAGTAAAAATTTATCAATTTTTTTGAGGAATTTATTTGAGATTTTCTGGTTTTTGTTAATTGTGCAATAGAAAAATAATCATTAGATTAATTTTCTAAATAGTCATTAGAATAGTCGACTATTCGATAAAATAATCGTCAGAATAATCGTTTTAAAAATAATCGTTTACCCCCAGCCCTACTCCACAAGAAGGTGAGCTTGCATATTTCTCTGTCTCCACTGATGCCTCGAACAAAGGAAATAGAAAGATGTTTCCAGTGTGTGTCAAATATTTCTCTGCTTCTGAAGGAGTGCTGTGTAAGCTACTGAACTTTTATGAAGACTGTGATGACATCGTCCTTGTAGTTTTATAAGCTGATAATTAAACTGATGCAAACATCTTTACTGTGAACTAAATTTACTGTGTATCTTCATTCCTTTTGCCGTCCTTTTTCTTTGATTTTTCCTACTGGGAAGTTAGAATTTCCGAGGAGAAAGCGAACGCACCATTAGCTGATAGCAATGGTGGCAATGGAAGCTAATTTATCAAGCTAACGTCATCTTAAAGAGCAAGTAACATCTAAATTAACTTTTTTTTTGCTGATGAACTGTATAAATGAGTGTCTAATAGTGTTTTAAATGTGTGTATTCATTATTTTTGCATTTTGGTGCATTTTCTTTAAAAATTAAAAATTCTGCCTAAATACCACAGTATAGCGCCACCTTCAGCTTAAAACATAGAGTTGGAGTCATTTTGAATACACTTTAGCCAATGGCTGGAGAGTAAGATACTACATAAACCAGTAGAGTACTACGTGGCAGCTCTGTGTCAAAGTTATAAAAGCATCGAGAGTCTCGGCCGAGCCTTGTGGCGAGTTGGGAGTTGCATTTGCAAGCGAGTGTAGGACGGTTAGCGGTAGTTCAGCATTAGCATATAGCATTAGCATTTCCTAATCTTTAGCATAGCTTTTAGTGTTATACATACTTATTTAGTGTTAGCTTGGCTGTTGGATATTGTAGTTTAGTTAGTGTTTGGCTGTTAGTGTAATTAGGAAAGTAGTTCAGGTTAAGTGCTCCATATCGTGTTAGTATGGTGAGAAGGTGTAGTGTAGTGGGTACGGTGGCTCTGTGGGGTTGCACTCCTTTCCGCTGGACTTAGAAATTAGGCGCCAGTGATTGCGCACAATCGGTGTCTGGAAAACAGTCAGCTCCCGCCTGGTGCTGTAGTTTGCAACCAGCATTTTACCCGTGACTCCTTCGCCAACATGATGGAGTTTGAACTTGGGTGTTCTGCACGTCTCCGTTTGAAGAGGGAGGCCGTGCCCACCGTGGCTCTTCTGCGATTTAGATGCAGCCCACCGACTCTGCTCCCCCACCATAGCGGGCTACAGTCTGAGGTGAGTAAGCTAAATAAAAATTTTAACATCTTCTAAAGACAATTCCCTACCTAAATGCAAAGTTTGAGAGACGTGGTTCACTTAATTTAGCTAATATCAGTCTGCACTGCCTTCGGGCTGATTTGTCAAAAATGTGGAACGGGATGTAAGGTTAGCATCAGCGGCGAATCGGAACATATCTCAAAGCCCTGGCCGACGAAACGGTCCACATGACTATTACTGTCAGGCTCGGAGAAAATTCTGGTTGTTTTTGTGTCAGTCGTAATCCTGCAACAGTGGCTCTAATGCAGCACTAGTTGACAGACAGCGTTACAGCATGAAATCCCGCTTTATACCACAGCCTGACCCGGTCCTGTGAGGAATTCTGTTCAGTAGGTCACATTTCAGGTTCTTTTCACGTCATATGTGACTGACTTTTACGTTATAATAACATCACACACTAGGAATGTTATAAAGCGCCTATATAGGACAGTTTCTTTTGTATATTATCCGACTTTATAAACTCCAACAACAATGTGCTTCTATTTTTTTTCAGGCTAAATCTACCCAAGACACTGGCTGTCAGACTGATTTAGTAGTCTGCAAGAATGCACTTGTCCAGGCTGACGTGAAGCAAAGGTGAATTATTTTTAATAATCTTCTATGTAAACATTTTATTATCACCTTCTAGTTTTGTTTTACAGATTATTGTTACACGTGATTTTATGCCCTTTTAAACATTTATAAATGTGCTGTTTCTTTGTTTTTACATAGCCACCCAGAATAGAGCTCACAGCCTCAGTGTGTCTTGTGACACAGGGACCATGATGGAAATTCATCTTCCAGAATGTCCCAGAGCAGCGTCCACACCCCTGAAAAGACCAAGATGTGAGGTGTCTGCTGTTGATTCCAGCTTCCACCTCAGTGACAGTGCAAGCTCAGTGAACTGTTCAAGGTAAAAAAAAAATTAAAACATTTCAGAATTTTTAAGATATTAACAATTAAATAAGTAAGTGATTACATCATGACATCATGAAGGAGGCTACTGATTCTGCCCGTGACACTTGGTGGTGACGTGTGAGCTGATTCACCTGGTAAATAACTTTTACATTAAATATTTTGTTCTTTGCTATCAAAGGTAAATTAACTAATAACCTGCAATATTGCAGGGCACTCAGCAAAATATGGACTCTACACCATGAGGCAGGCACACGTTAATAACTCTATAAGAGCACATAAGGTGAGCAACACCACAGATTATTGTTATTATTGTACACTGTCCTGGATTTGTTTTCTTTCTGCATCTCATCATTAGCCTGGCTGATCACCTGATAACTCCTGTCATCTGGTTGTGACAGCATGAGGATGTCCTCACACACCTGTAACCTATCAGCTCATCTGGCAGAATAGAGAGATAAGAGACAACACCACATCTCCTGTTCCTGGAAAGCCTTCAGCCATCCTTCGATGACTGAGAACCTCCATCAGCTCTGTCTCCTGTCTGCCTACAATTATTATAATAAATTTTGTGTTTGACAAGTTTTTTGTGCTGCCAGATATCTCATTTTGATTCCAGTTTTGATATTTTAATGGATATTTATAAATTACATTAATTGAATTATCACATTGTTGCATGTTTAACTAGCTCTATTGTGATGAATTAAACTAGCACCTCACTGTTAAGCTTGTTTTAATTTCAAGCATGTTTAAGTATTTATGGACATGAACAAAAACAGGAAATATATAAATTGAGATTTATTTAATTAATATAACAAATAAGGGGGAAAGAGTCATTGAAAGGCACATGCTTCTGGAAGCTCCTGATCCTGACAACACCAGCAGAGGAGACCACCTGCAGACACCAGAGGATCACCTACAACCAAAGCCCTTTTCAGACAGACATTCTGGAACATTTGCGGACAATTCAATCCGGTTTTTAACCGGAACTGTGTTTTCAGACACACCACTTTTGTACCGGAACTTGTCCTTTCGGCTGCGTTCACACAGCAGGGAAAAGTTCCAGATGTCTGACGGCGGCGGGGGGGTGGTGGGGGGAGAGAGAATCGGACTCATGTTAAGAAGAAGAAGAAGAAGAAGAAGAAGAAGAAAATATCATCTCTATAGCGCCTCTCAAGATAAAAATCACGAGGCGCTTAAGCATAATTCTGCGCACACGAAGACGCATAAGAGACCTGGATGATGAAGCTCAATGGTTAAAGGAATCACTGAAGTGGTGTGAAGCGCTCCGTCGCGCGTCTAGGCGGTACCGTAGGAGGCGAGCTGCCGTGGTTCGCCGCATGCTACAGCAGCGGGCTATCTAGGTGCGCACAGCGTCCCCCGGTCCCCTCCTCCTCCCCCTCCCTCTTGTCCGGAACTTTACCTCACCAGTCTGAAGCAGCCACCCTGTCCGTAACAAGTCCGGACCTGTTACTAGGGGCTTCGTCCGGATAAATTCCGGAACACGTTATCCGGATGTTTGTATTCAGACAGAAAGGTCTTACGGACAGATTCTGGAACATTTCCGTTTTTCATGGCCTGTCTGAAGGGGGCTCAAGAGAGCAGCTGGTATCAGTAAATAAATAATGAAATCAGGGCAGTTTTAGTGGGCTGAACACATCACAGAATAATTTTCTCATGGGGTAGTTTCATAACTTTCTATGCAGCAGACTGTAACTTGAGCCCAGGGCTCCTGGAGAGCTGCAATCCAGCAAGTTTCAGTGGTTTTCCTGCTTTAACAGGTTAGATTAGCTGTTAAGCAGCTCAGCTATCTGTTGCTCATTAAAACCAGGTGTGTTGAAGCAGATAAACCTCTAAAATATGCTGAATACTAGCTCTCTAGGGCCGTGTAGCCAAACCATGCAGCTAATCTAATGCTATGGCTAACGGCTACTTACCATTCAGAGCTGGTTCTGTTGGGTCGGTTCCGGTAGTTTCAGGCAACTCACAAGCTCAAAACAATAAGGCTCAGGTCCGCTTGTCTCCTCCAAATAGACTTGGTCCCTTTCTTCTCGAGTGTCTGGGTAAGGAGGGGGAGAAACGTCCTGCACTTCTAATGACTGCTCAGAGTGAAGGGAGCTAGCATCGTCTAGTTAGCCATCGTCTTCGTCACTGCCACGGCTCCGCCCTCTCGGTCCGCCAGGCAACGCCTACTAATGTTGCTGTTTTTAAAATTGATACGTGGGTGGAGAAGGACTCTGAGGCACACTTCACCCGCTCTTTAAACAGTTTATTTAGCTGCTGGAGCAGATTAAAACGATGATGCCTCACACTTAGATCGTTGTCGCTGGTTTCATCTTCACCCAATCACCCATCGCATTTAGTAAAGTGAAGCCAAACTTTAGAGCGCGTTCATGTTCTTCCAGTCAGAAATTCGGAGTTCCGAGGAGAAAGCGAACGCACCATTAGCGGAACAGAAGCTAACAAATCAAGTTAACGTTATCTTAAACATTTTATTTACCTACCGGAGCAGATTAAGATGAGGATGTCTCACTTAGATCATTGTCGCTGGTTTCATCATCACCCAGTTACCCATCACATTTAGTGAAGTGGACCCAAGCGTTAGCGTGCGTTCTTTCTACCATGCTGCTCTGTTTACAACTGGCTCTCAGCGACCAACGTAATGCTCTTGTGCATGCGCAGCTGTCTAGGCAAGTTCTCGATATGAAGGACGGGCACAGAAACGAGGCACTGTTTCAAATGACGTGAATCAGTGCTCAGTCGGTACTATGGAATTTGGTCGGTACCTTAAAAAGTACCGAATTCGGTACCCAACGCTAGTTGTGTTTTTGATCAACTTGTGAAAAGGTTGGAGGAAACAAAACTCTGCATCACAGATGTCATTGAAGAAGTGCAGAAATTCAGAACTAAGATGGTGCAACGGAAACAGGACAGCTTCTTTGGATATCAGACCAGGCAACTGATGGACAAACAAACGCCACCACAAAAATCCAAGCAGCAGCAGGACTTTCTGAAGTTCTAGGACTCTGTCATTGCTTCTATTGACAAGTGGATGGATTTCTCTCCAGAGAACGTGATGATGAAACTGAAGCCCATTGGACTAAATGAGGAACTCACCTTCTCTCACCTGGAGCAGATTGTGAATGCCCTGAAAATGACAGAAATTATCAACATGGATCAGCTCTATGAAGAGTTTTGTACTTGCCAGGGGGAAATGCAGAAAGCAAGCCAGGATAAAGCAAAAACCACCAGCGAGAAGTGGATGGCAGCAGGGGCGCAGATAGGATTTTCAAACTGGGGGGGGGACAAAGTTCCAATGTACCCTCCCCCAAACACACACACACACAAACTATTTCAAGTGCCTTAACTAGAGCTCAGTCAGTTTGTGTAATTTTATCCAACGGTTTACGTAAAAATGAACACTTTTATATACGTGTTTGAAGCCATTATGCAACAAAGCTCTGCCTGATCAACACTATAAATGATAAATGATCCACACTTGTATAGCACCTCTCAGAGTAAGGACTCCAAAGTGCTTTACACTACAGTGCATCATTCATCCATTCACACACATTCACACACTGATGGTGATGAGCTACGATGTAGCCACAGCTGCCCTGGGTCACACTGACAGAGGCGCCCCACTATTTAATTCAGTCATTTGTTATTCTTCCAATCAATTACTAACCAAAACCTCATGCTTTATGCAAAACATTAAATGATTTTCAGCACACCGATCTTTACAGAAAACATAACAACCCTAAAAATCTGCACATAAAATATAATAAAAAAAACAATATTCACTTAGAGCAGCAGTTCCCAAACTTTTCAGCCTGACCAACAGATGTTCCTTCGTATTTTTACATTATTTATAAATTTTCATTATATTTGGAAAGTTTTTATTTATATATAAATATATAAAGCTCTTTTTTAATTTATATTTTACTTTTTTTATGATTATGTGGCACATTTGACTTCCATACCTAACGCATCAGCATCTGCCCCTTTTTTACGGCTTTTTTTTACATTGTCGCTACGTGTGTCAAGTTAGCGGTATTTTACCATCATTTCTACATCCATCACGTCCCAGAGAAGGTTAAACCAACATCATACCCAACGTTTGGAGCTTGTAAACTCCACACACCTCTCGTGCAGCACCAGCTGTCTGATGCTGCAGCAGCGACAATCTTCCCGGCTGGATGAGTGAATTTCTTCATCAGAGTCAATAATCTGCTTCATAATCAGAGTCAGTCATGACCAGACAAAGTGATCAGTCAACAAAGACCAGACCTGCCGGCAATTATACGTTTTATCTGATATTTACACTCTTCATGCTGCACACATCTCCTCTCAGACCCTCTCTCTGGGAGCCTTTCGGCGGGAGGCGATTTTCAAACTCTAAAAACTCCCAAACTTTGCTCAGCCTGAAGGTTCCACATCTCCACTATCTTCTGGTGTAAAGTAGTAACTTCATGAGGGATCATATTTGTAGATGAGACTTGTTAAAGGGGCATTATGGAAGTTTGACAGCCAAAACATGTATAGAAATAATAAATGTCTTCTTCATACATTCTCCTGCAATGCCCCGGTCCTGTAGAATGAGCCCTGGCATTTTTACTGTGATTGCCTGTTTTTCTGTAAAATCACAGAAAAAGAGAGATGCTCGGGTCGAGCAGGCTGCTTCATGCGCGTTCACGCTCAGGCATCTCCCGTAGCATTTGCTATCTGTAGCTTTAGCAGCAGAGAGAGAGGCAGTGCCACTTTGTCGCTGTTCCTAACGCCTAGTGACAAAGCTAGCTACATTTCTGAGGACCCTTAGCTACTTTCTTCTAGATATTTCCTACACAATAGCCATTTTCGCTCCAAACCGTTCTTTGAACGTTGCTTCAGCTGTCACCAAGGACATAAAAGCTACAGATACAGAAGACATTATGGGTGCCTTAGCTCACTTAGTAAGACGATGGACTTCCATGCGGAAGATCCGGGTTCGAATCTAGATGTGAACAATATTTATTTAGTGTTTATTTTTTACATTAATGGTATATTTTTTTAGGGCTGCACAATATTAGGAAAACCTGTGATATTCGATAACAGTGCTTAATATTGCTTTTTCGATATTACTCGCGATAAATGAACAAATACTAAAGTATGCAGTGTTGATGTTGTCTGGCGTGTGACGTCTGCTCTGGGTTCAAAGCAAACAAAAACTAAAGCATGAATTCCATTACAACATAACACCTTTATTGCAAACATATGCAGCTGCACCTGCTACTGTATTAGCAGCAAAACAACAAACTGCATGCATGCAGTTTCTCAGTGACTTTAAAACATCACCTCCACCATAAAACTTTTTCTGATGCTCCAAATACAGAAAAACATCCCTTACCAGGGTTTTTGAATAAATAAAAAAAATCAGAAAATAGGTTTAAATGTTAAATAATAGTTAACATCACTTAAATGCAACAGCAAATTCTCTCATTGCTACTGAGCATTTTCTCCACTTATGTGGTTATGATATAAATGTTGGTTTATGCTTGACGCGTCCGCGAGGTCCGCACGGCTCCGCGCGGAAAAGTTGCGTCATTTTAACAACCACGCCCCTCCACCGCGTCTCCACACGGCCCAAGATTTCCGCAACGCGCACCTCGGAAAATTTCTAACCACGCGGACGGTCGGACGCGGAAAAACATGGCGGACCGGCACGGCAGAGGTTCGTAAATACAGACATTTGTATGATTCAGCTCTCAGAGATCACCGTGATCAACATGTTGTTAATAATTCTTGGAGAGAAATAGCTCCCATTGTCGGAAAAGACGAGAACGCTGTTAAAAATGCTGAAATGCCATGTTGTAAACAGTGATTTCATCTTCTACTATGGTGTAGTGTTGGATGCATGCTGTAGAGCTCCATGCTGCCCTGTTCAGTTTGGGAGAATATTGGCTCACCGCAGAGACGAGCCGCACAAACCATAAACGCTGCAAGTTGTGAAGCGCGTTCCATCCGCGAGCCGCATCACCGCGCGGAAAGTGAATGCGTCAAGCATAAACCAAGCTTAAGGCCGTTGCTGCTATTGGGAAGTGAACTGTGCTGGGCCAAACTAGGAGAATATTAAGATTTTCTGAGGGAAAGAGAAAAACAATAGTCTACCTTTTAGAAGAGGAACTGGCAAAAAACTACATGGAAAATATGTGAAAACATTTGGTTTTAACCCCAAATTGAACAAGTTTACCAAGATCTTAAAAAGCAGCTCAGATGATGAAACTGCAACTATGATTCTGATAACAAGCTAACAAATTGAACTAGCTCCTCTTAAGATAACCGGCTAGCAGAGCTTCTGACTGACAGTTTATGTGCAGCAGCAAATCAACTATCCTGATTAACAAGGTTATAAAAGCTCATAAATGAAAAATCACTTTGATGTGTGGGGGAACTTTTCCAGGCCCTCTTTAGCAGGGTGGGACTGGGAGGAGAGTGCTGTAGCCTTTTAGCTGGAAGCTAACGGGAGCCTGGGGCTAACACTAGCGACATGAAGGTGGGTTGGTTCACCGGCACGTGTCGGAGTCAGCCCGGTAAAAATGATTAACAACACCGAGCGGACTCACGTTCACGTTTGAAAGCAGCGCTGATTCCAGAAACATCAGCACATGGGCCATTCCCATCTGTACCTGGTCGGCCCTGCCCGGATAGCTCCAGTCGGCCCCAGCCTGGCCCAGTTGATTCCACACATCCTTGCTTAGGTATGCAAGGAATGCAGACAGAGACATTTTCAGCTTCTAGGTAATCAGCATGATAATGAATGATAATGAATTGAGCATGCCTTAAGCCCATGTGGGCTGATTCGACCCACCAATCAGAGGCTTGCTGTAATGGAAGGTGTGAATTTGCTGTCAGCAGTGGGTGTGTTGGCCCTGGTCAGCCTGAAGCAGACCACCTCAGAAAGACGGCTGAAAAACAGTCTTGTTGCACCCTGAAAAAAGGCAGGCCACCAACATATGTAAGCAAGCTATGCTATCCGGGCCGAACAGGTACAGATGAGAATGGCCCAAGAGTCTGTTCGTTGCTCTGAGCCAGCATGACGAACAAGGGAACGGCGCTGCAAACTCTGTTCGGATGTTGCTTTCCAAAAGGGTCTATGTAGGGAGCGGGCGTATTACGTGAACGGAACCATCTGATTGGCCGCATATCAGAAGTCGGCCTGAAGAAGACCCCCTCGAGAAGAGGGCTGAGAATGAGCCTTGGTTGGCCCGGAAAAATACCAGGCCACCCAGATATGTAAACAACCTACGCTACCCAGCCCGGGCCGACCCGGTACAGATGGGAATGGCCCAAAGGGCTACATTTGATTGGTCAAATAATACTTCCGCGTAAAAAACAGAGCTGGTTTACAAAAGGCTGATGAATGACACGGAAGGAAATGTTTGAACCAAACATTTATCTCTGTTTTTGCCGTGTTTTGCGATGGGCCTATCGCACGTTCTGTTATCGCGATGACGATAATTTTCCGATATATTGTGCAGCCCTAATTTTTTTACAGTAAGATGCCCAAATTTTTATCTGAGACTCGCCGAACGGCATTGAATTCACAGATAAAAAAGATGTGGGTTCAACTTTCATTTTGGAAAAATTTTTCAATCAAGGGAAGGGAATGATCTGAGCATGCAGGAGGACTGACCCATCATAAACCTTTGTCGGCTGTGCTGAAGAGAAAGGTACAGAACCAAATTATTTAATTAATTAGCTGCGCGTTCTCCTGTCCTCTGTCCTCCGGGCCACACACACACACACACACACACACACACATACGGAGCCGACTGTCTCAACTGTTATTTTCGTTAAGGAGTGTGCACGTACAGCATGCGCCCCTAGTCCACGAGCCTACTATTCAACCTGCCGTTTGGGCGTGAGGGGGCAATCGCGAGCATAAAAATTCAAAACTCCGTAAAGTCTCTTTAAAGTCAGCAATGAGGCTTTGGCGCTTTTAACGAGTAAAGCCTGGTTCATGCTTCTACGTCAGCTCTGCAAGGGACAGACACGCATGGATTGACAGAAGAGTTTTGCTCTCATAGTCTAAGGAGCATGAAAGAAAAGCTTCTGGACTTCTTTAAGTTGCTTGAAGACGTTTCACCTCTCATCCGAGAGGCTTCTTCAGTTCTAAGGTCAAATGGTGGAGAGTCCCAAGCCCTTTTCAGACAGACATTCTGGAACATTTGCGGACAATTCAATCCGGGTTTTAACCGGAACTGTGTTTTCAGACACACCACTTTTGTACCGGAACTTGTCCTTTCGGCTGCGTTCACACAGCAGGGAAAAGTTCCAGATGTCTGACGGCGGCGGGGGGGGGAATCGGACTCATGTTAAGAAAAAGAAGAAGAAGAAAATATAATTTCTATAGCGCCTCTCAAGATAAAAATCACGAGGCGCTTAAGCATAATTCTGCGCACACGAAGACGCATAAGAGACCTGGATGGTGAAGCTCAATGGTTAAAGGAATCACTGAAGCGGTGTGAAGCGCTCCGTCGCGCGTCTAGGCGGTACCGTAGGAGGCGAGCTGCCGTGGTTCGCCGCATGCTACAGCAGCGGGCTATGTAGGTGCGCACAGCGTCCCCCGTTCCCCTCCTCCTCCCCCTCCCTCTTGTCCGGAACTTTACCTCATCAGTCTGAAGCAGCCAGCCTGTCCGTAACAAGTCCGGACCTGTTACTAGGGGCTTCGTTCGGATAAATTCCGGAACACGTTATCCGGATGTTTGTATTCAGACAGAAAGGTCTTACGGACAGGGTCCGGAACATTTCCGTTTTTCATGGCCTGTCTGAACGGGGCTCCAGATTCAAACCCAGTGGGAGTTTCCCCCCGTAGAGGGAACAAAAGACCCCCGATGGTCTTCTACATAAACACATGAGCCAAGGTGAGAGGGTGGGTGTGGGCGTTGAGGCATCTGAGAAGGGATCTCAAAACTGGATTATAGATGGCAGACAGTTGGTGTCGTAAACACCTTTTAAACATCTTTTCTTTCCACGCATATCCTGGGCCATCTGACCTCAAGAATTTACATGATAGGGTGGGGCCAGGCTTCACAATGAGCTCACCCGAAACTCTGGCTGAATAGGACCCACACCCACCCTCACACCTTGGCTCATGTGTTTATGTAGAAGATCATCAGGGGTCTTTTGTTCCCTCTTCGGGGGGAAACTCCCACTGGGTTTGAATCTGGGACTCTCCACCATTTGACCTTAGAACTGAAGAAGCCTCTCGGATGAGAGGTGAAACGTCTTCAAGCAACTTAAAGAAGTCCAGACGCTTTTCTTTCATGCTCCTTAGACTACAATGACCTGGATGACTGAGAACCTTCAAAGACTTTTGCTCTCATACTTCTCCGTCTCCTGGAGTGTGTTGCAAAGCAATTCCCCGGCAGGACAACAGAGGGCGTAGCGCTGTTCTGTGGTATTCTGTCATATATCGGTCCAAGATGTTGTATTTATATTGTGGTTTTTTGTATATAAGAGACTTTTTAACAGACAAATTTGTCTCTCATCCTCCTCCACCTCTTCATGCGCTCGCCACCTCTAAACCCACGTTTCCTGTCATTTCCGTCCACAAATAAAATGCCTGCTGTGTATCTTTTCACTCCTCCAGTCACGGGGGAATTAAACGTTCATGTTTTTAGAGTTTTTTCGCGAGGTATTCTTCAAGCTTCTCCGTGTCTGCCGCTAATTATTCTCGCCTCTCTTTATGTTTTTGAGGGCGCAATGGCGGTGGTGTAGACAACAGCGGCGTCCTGACCAATCACAAGCTTGCGTTGTCCATCTCGACTGTTGGATGTTTAGAAAAGAGAGCTCGACTCCGTCCGTCCTTGCGGAGCTCTCCGGCAGGCCCGCAAGGACGTTGCGTGTCTCCGCACTGACGCAGACGGAGAAGCATGAATCAGACACCAGTCCCAACACTGACCCACCATGCATAAACGGACAGGTCGGTCCCGCCAACTTACACTGTTGGTCTTTTTTAAGTACGCAGTAATCGTTGCTTGCCTTTTTCGCTTCATCCTGCATCCTAGCAGCAACCACTTTGGCGCCTCTGGAGTCGGTGTTTGTTTACGTCATGCTGCATTCAATGTAATTGGAAAAAGGAGCTTCAAGCGCTTAACTTCCGATTTTGTTTTCTTTCTGGCCTTAGTTGGGATCTGGGGGGGACAGATCCCCCCTGTCCCCCACCCTATCTGCACGCCTGGATGGCAGTCATACAGAACACAGGCAAAGCCAACCTGAACAACCTCTTCAAGATTGTCTCATTTGTTCTCAGTGTGCCAGGCTCAAATGCTTTTGTTGAAAGGATCTTCTCTGTCAGACTCCAGAAACAGATGCAGTACTGAACTGATCAAAAATGAGCTTTTAATAACTGAACTGTGACCTGTCATGCAAGGACTTTTCTCTGGCTGTGCAAAATGACAAAAAAATGCTTGAGTCAGTCAGGAGCAACAAAAAATATCCATGGAAAAACTAGGTGTTGAGTCATGACATCTATTGCCTCATATCATTTGGAATCAGTTTAACTCCTATAAAGCTGTAATGATTTCGGTTCAGGTTTATTAGTTCAATTTATTTAAGGATACACTACAATGCTACTGCTTAAACGTTGAATGTATACATAATTTTGAACCTTTTACTGTGTTCCCCAGTATGATATTCATGCGTGTTTCCATGCAAGCTGCATATTTACATAAAACTCTTTTGAGATTATCCTTCTAAGGTTGTGTTCCGTTTTTGTATTGGAGTTTTTCCAAATACCAAAAAATGTCCCTAATTTTGCTCAGAGAAAGTTGGCAACCCTACCCATGGACAGCAACTTGATGTGCAGGGGCGGCGTTAGGCCCGGCTACTTGGGCTGAAGCCCCGGATCTTTCATGTTAAGCCCCGGATCTAAATCGCGGAAGTAACATGCAGTACCAAAGTCCAAGAGAAGAGTCTGGCTGCGGCCGCTGTGGAGCTCCACCGTAACCGGAAACACGTGACCTCCACACTAACCGGAAACACGTGACCTACACAGTAGCCGGAAGAACGTGATCACCACAATGGCAATAAACACACGGATACCGCGGACGTCTTGCAAAGGTTGGGACAGTGTTTCTTAAATAAACTCGCCGTTAGTGATTTCATAATTCTGGTTTTCTTACAATGATCATGTTGCCACCTTTTTTTGCGTTACAACAACATTCCTTCTTATTTAATTGTTTTTTTTCCCATCGTGCTCCATGGCAGAGAAACACATAGATATGCTTTTTCCTGGGGAGTTGGATTAACGGCTTCTGTGGGCGAGAAGAAGAAAAAACACGTTTTGCATTAGAGTATGATTTATTGTTGGCGTCAGAGATGCAAAATAACGAATACTTCAATACTGTACTTAAGTAGAATTTTCTGGTATCTTTACTGCTGTACTTTTTTGTGCCTACTGTATACTTCTTTATACTTCTACTTCTCACATTTTAGCACGCGTGTCTGTACTTTGTAATCCGTACATTTGTAAATCAGCCCCCCGCACGCGTGCTTTGGACGCAAGATTACTTCAGGATGTTGTACATAAATTATATTTTATACCCTGTAATTCTTACTTCCACTTGACTAAAAAGTCGAGTCAATGCTTCTACTTTTATTTGACTATTTTTAAACAGAGGTATCTAAACTGTAGTAAGGAACGTGTGCACTTTTGACACCTTAGGTTAGCATCAACACCGTAAATTTCGTCACAAACAGATTTATATATTTATCAATACTTGTATTCGTTATTCTATTCTGTACAGCTTTTTTATTGCCCAGATTTTAGTTAGCCCCTGTTCAATTGACTGTTATATGTCAACAGAAACACATCTCACAAATGAAAGTGTTTTGTAAAATGTTTGTTTTTTTGAAGAAGTTTCCTCCCAAATCTATTACATGCTAACTGTAATGTGTTATTTCTGCTAAAACCTGAACTTAAATGTGTATATGCTGTTTATCTGTTTGTCTCTCTGTTTTAGATGCACATATCAATCTGGAATTCGGGCTTAGAGCCAGAATTGCAGGAATGCAACACGTGCTGCAGAGGACTCTTTCACTGCCCTCTGTGCCCCACTTTCAACCCTACTGTCAGGGCAAAGATTGAGGAGCATCTAAGTGTGCATATAAAAAATGCTTAGCATTTCAACGGTATGTTTGTATTAAATATACTTTATAGTTAT
>SSNQ01034562.1:970594-1043284 GCA_006942095.1 Nothobranchius kuhntae
AACACAAAAAACACCAATACATAATAAAAAGAAACATAAACCAAAAGACCCGTAATACCTTTTGCAACCTAATCTTCCCCTTCACACACTAAACATAGTTTAGTTACTGGTCTCTCGATAATGTTAGTCTTGGTTTGAAGGCGAACCACTCGAACCAAGCCCTTCTTGTCAGGAAACGTTTTAAGGACTTTCCCTAACACCCATGATCCTCTAGGAGTGGTGTAGTCCATAACCATAGCTACGTCTCCCACTTCTAACCCTTTTTTCCTTTTGATCCATTTTTGTTTTCCTGCATTGGTGGCAAGTACTCCCTGATCCATCCCCTTTTTTTTCTTTTCATTTTTTTTCTTGTTTTTCTTCTTTTCTTTTTTCTCTAACAGGTTTCAATGGGGCTACTCTAGTCTTGCCAAATAGAAATGAAACTTGCATCTCTTCTTTGTCGTTTTTGAGTCTGAGGTAAGTAGCTGTACTGTACCCATTTTCGCTTGCATCAGAGAAGGGAAGCATTTGTGCGCCGATGTTTTGAAGCACATTTCTCTTATTGCTAGTCCACTGAGTTAAGGTAAAACCTCCCTTGCTGCAGATGGACGTAAGGTCCTTTGCCATGGTGACTGCATCCTTTTCTGGTGGCACACTCTCTAGCTGTGTTGAACACTTCATTACCATTTTTTCCTCCCTTGACATTTCCTCTTGCCCAATGCAAGATTCCTCCACAAAGTCATGATTGTATTGACTGATGATTAGCAACCGTTCAAGCTTATCCACTGAGGTTCGGTTTACTTGAACCAATGGGTACTGACTTGTTCCACGGTAGACATCTTTGGCTGAACCATTTACAACCCAGCCCAACAAACTTCGAATGGCATAAGGCCCTTCACCCTGACTGTTTATGACCTCCCAAGGTTCTATTAATTTGGAAGCGTTTGTTCCCTTTCCAACTTCCAGTTCTCCGTGAGATAATTTCTTGCTGCCTTGTGCTGCAAGTGTAACATTGGGTTCTTTAGCTGCAGGTTTTAATCCTTGCAAAGTGAGGGACTGGCTTGGTGGAAGAAAGACTCCAGCCTCCGTGTGGTCTAAATCAACTGAGACAGGTACGGACTTCTCCAAATCTGACACCTTTGCAATTTGCTTAAATGACACCTCTGATTCTTGCCGTTGAAGATCTTTTACTTTGGGTTTTGTACCCGTTCTTATGTATGACTCCATGCCATCTGAACACCGGGAGACCGATGCACTACTTTTAGTACTACCCTCTAGCACAGACAGTCTAGCATTCGCAGCAGCAATTTTGGTGATCAACTCTAATTGTTCCTTTTTCCTTTTAAGCAAATGTTCTTGTTCTTCAATAGCATGCTTCTCCTTTAAAGCTGCAGCACATGCTACTAATGCAGCCTTTTCTGCTTCAGCCTTTAGTCTTGCGGACGATGTGGAAGACTTACTAATTGCAGTAAATAAAGAACCTTTTTTACTCCGTGAGCCTCTTGAATCAACTTCATTTAAACACCGTTCATTTTTCAGTAAGTTGACGTTTTGTCTTAGTTTGCTAAGCTTATTTAGCTTTTTCTTCCTTTCTTCTTCTAGATTACCAATCTTCATGACCAAAGCTTTGGCTGTTAATTTAACTTCCCTTTTCTCAGCTGATCTATACCCCAAAGCAAAGTTCTGTTCCCCTTGGAGCTCAACACCAACATTTTCCTCTTCTGCCATGACAAGTGGAATGTCTTAAACCTTTGTCCAAACAAAACCCTTAAGAAATTTCACCTTCACAAGTCACTGTCTTTATTCTTTAATGGCTAAGCCCAGTGTTCGAGGTTACCTCTTGTGCTTCAATGTACATTTACCGCACTGTTGCTCCTCCAATGCTCACCTCCTCTTCAGCGATGAGCTACTCCTTGCACTGCGCGCTGCTGCTCCAGCGATGAAGTTGCCAGACGCCTGCCCCAATGGCAGGACGCTTGCCGCTCCTTCCGCTGCGCGCCGCCGCTCCAGCGTTGAGATCGCTCAGTGGATCCAACGCTGACGTCTCCTGCCCCAATGACAGGATGCCCGCCGCCCCTCTGACGAGCGGTGCTCCGCTGCGAGTCGCTCTTTCTGCCGCGCACCGCTGCTCCAGCGATGAGGTTGCCAGACGCCTGCCCCAGTGGCAGGACGCTCGCTGCTCCTTCCGCTGCGCGATGGCGCTCCAGCGATGAGGTCACTCCGCGGATCCAACACTGAAGTCTCCTGCCCCAATGACAGGATGCCCGCCGCCCCTTTGACGAGCGGTGCTCCGCTGCGAGTCGCTCTTTCTGCCGCGCACCGCTGCTCCAGCGATGAGGTTGCCAGACGCCTGCCCCAGTGGCAGGACGCTCGCTGATCCTTCCGCTGCGCGATGCCGCTCCAGCGATGAGCTGCTTCCTTGATGTGTGCTGGTCTGCCGCCCGCCGCTCCAGCGACGATCCTTCAGATGCGTACCGCTTTCTGACGCGCGCTGACCCTTCAGTGACGAGGCCGCACAGCTGATCCAACGAAGACACCTCTGCCCCAATGACAGAACGCCCGCCGCTGTCTGCTGATGTGCTGCTCGTTCTACGATGAGGGAAGGACAGCCAGAACCCACGCAGAAACGCCTTCTGTCCCAATGACAGCTCGACGCTCCGTGCTTCTTCCAGACGCGCCGTTGAAATGCGCGGTTCCTCCAGTGATCAGGAAACAGCTGATCCAATTACGTCTCTGCTGCCTTGATTGCAGAGGACGCCAAACTTCCTTCGCCGACGGGACAGTTTTTTACCTTGAAATGTAGTGCCAGTGCCCTATACACTGGCACTACCTGGTAGCTGTTGCGGGTGGTCTTTACGTGTGCTTAAATTATGATATAAATAAATAACAAATAAATAACGTATGTAATTTTCACACACGTAGTCCTATATTGGAAAAACGTTATTAGAATTTAACATTTCCAGTGGTGAACAGAAAAACGCATTCACTATTTTGTGTGCTTGTGAACAGGGACGCCTCCAGAAAATGTTGATGGGGGGGGTGGGGGGGGTGGCCAGACAGGGCCAACAAATTTTTTGGAGTGGCACACCAAATTGGTCCTTGTGGTAACTCTGGGAGAGTTTAGCCTGTGGTGATGTTTTGCATTGCTTCTTTATTCATTTTTATTTTAAATAAAACAGTACGTATCCAAAGAATTCAACTTACATTTTACAAACACAAATATTTCAGAAAATACATTTGTTATTTAAATGTTATTTCAAATTTTATTTTGAAATGTATTTTTTTTAGTTTAATTCACCTGTTGCTGTGTTCACAAAAACTATGGAGATAAAAACTTATTTAAAATGGTGAGCAGCAGAAACATGTGTATTTTTTAAAATTCTGATTGTTTCTTTACTCGTTAAAAAATTCGTTTTTTTTTCAATTAGCGTTTCCAGAGCATGTTTGAAGTCGGCCTGTTTTTGTGTTATTTTGAGTTCTTGTTTTCAATTGCTGTTTTATTCCTTGTTAGGTCACTTTTATTCATTGTTTTATTCCTTTGCCTTATGCTTTAAGTTTTATGTTCTGTTTTTATACTTCTCTTTTTATGACTATATGTCTTTGTACAATGTGTTCTAGCACCTTATATATATATATACATACATATATTATACATTATATATATATATATATATATATATATATATTAGAGCTGCACAATATATCGCAAATATATTGTAATCGCAATATCAGCATGCGCAATAAGCTTATTGCAAAGAACAGATAAATATTGCAATGAATGGAGCTGAAATGTTTGCTACACATAATTCCTTGTCAATCAAACGGAAGCATGCTGTTTTTTTAACAAATCAAATAGAGCTTTTCACCCATTTGGCCAATTGGGTGGGTTCTCATAGGTCAGATGCCCACCCCCAAGGCGGACGGCATTAATTTTGATGGTTAGCAAACACCTGAGTTAGCTTTGTTCTGCTCTTTCTGCTGATTCTACTTTTCCACTGATACCTTTTCTTGTTTATTTTATTTTTCCCTTTCCTCACATCTTTTGCTTTTCTCATTTTTATGATTTTTTGTCTTTTTTAAATTTATTTGTTTTTTATTATTTTTGTTCCTGTGTTAAGTTTTTATTCATCGCAAGTAATATCATCATAGCAATATTAATCACTGTTTTCGCATATCGCATTTGTTCCTAATATCGTGCAGCCCTAATTTACATATATATTGCCCATCAACAACAAAATTCTCTAAAAATCGGTATCGGCCTTTAAAAAAACATCGGACGGCCTCTAGTAGAAATGTACCAACATGCATCATTATATGGTGAGATGCAAAGATAATCAGTTGGCTACAGCTTAAAATGATTAGTAAAATCAAAAATTTTCAAAGCACAATAATCTGTTTTTCATTTCTTTTTCCATGTTTAAGAGACTATAAATAAAAAACAAAAGTGTATTTTTTTAAATCTGATATAAAAAGATCCAGTTTTCTATGTTTACAGCTTACGTCTCAGCTCAAAAATATGAAATGGACCCAAACTTGATTCTAATATTTAATATTCACATCACTTTAGGTTGCGGACAGTTTCTGTGCACCTAGGGTGTACTTTTGTCTCCAACAGACAGAACTTAAGGTGTGGATCTTGGAAAAGAACATTTTTAATGGTCCCATGTCAAGAAAAATCTACTTTTTTTAAGCTTTTGACGTCATTTCCTAATGAGAAATACCATCAAACCCTTTTTTGGCTGCATTCATGCATTTTCCTGCCTCAACTTCTTTTTATTTTTCAAATTAAAGGGAGACTAGGCAGTTTTGGCTTGCCTTTAGCACCCTCTAGTGTCCGTTTGTAGAACCAAAACCAAAACATATCTCCTCTATGCTCATTCGTATTTTTACAGTAACACCATAATCTAACAGCTGAAATGTCTCCCCAACCTTTGTCAGTATCAAAAAGAGTGCTTTATCACTAAATTAAGCTGTGTCCATGATCTAAAACATGCAGGAAAAGTGCTGGAACAAAAGTGCAGTGCCAGGTATGTCAGCTCAATTTTTTTCTACGTCACAACAGAGCAGCCAGCCAGTTTAAAGTTGCAAGTGGGATATTCTGGCCACAGGGAGCGATAGGGGCTGGGTGGCCTTTCATTAACCATGTAAAGGATCATTTTAGAACATACTAGCTCAAGAAAATGATTTAAAAATGTGAAAAAGTTGCAAAGTGTCAATTTAAATTTCAGAACTGCTTACAGAAGAAAGTAGCCCATGTGCGTCATCAGGCATTGCTCCTCTCCATGCAGCTGTTCTCTTATCTGGAGAAGTAGGTCACTAGCACCAACTTTCTCAGAGTTGTGGGCATAGAACGGTTTATTTCATGATTCAGTTGAGAATGTGACCTTCATGTCACAGATGACTAATTTATGTAAACCTCCACAGGTACCAAGTGGAAGACGTCTGCATTGGGGACAAAACACCACAGATTAAACCGTGCCTCATGTCCACAAAGACACACAAAATGGACAGCACTTGACATGTGTGTTAGGCAACTACTGTTTTATAACAGACTCGGCAGCCCAGTGGTTACAGTAACCAATTCATTCAACTAGATAGATAGATAGATAGATAGATAGATAGATAGATAGATAGATAGATAGATAGATAGATAGATAGATAGATAGATAGATAGATAGATAGATAGATAGATAGATAGATAGATAGATAGATAGATGAGTTATTAGCATTTTATTAATAAACATAAATAAGGACTGAATGTAACCTTTTCACTGCCTTCAAACACAAAAAACAAACATGTTTAGTTGTTTTATTACTTGCTATAAAATACAATATATTAGGGCTGGGCAACATGGCCTAAAATCAATATCACGATATATTGAGGATTTCACCTCGACAACGATAAATGGACGATAACTACAGGTATGCGCGGAAACAAAAGTGTTCCACTAGATGGGGCTGTCACATGTATTAAACTGAGTCACATTTTATGTGGAGGTGGTACAGCTTCTTGCCAACCAACACACATCTTTTCATTTTTTTTATTATCAGATGTATTTACATGGGAATATTTTTCTCGATAAGAGTCAGAAATTTCGATAACGATAAGTTTTCGATTTATTACCCAGCACTACAATACATACATTTAAAAATATTTCCTGTCAGAGGCACTTGTGAACCTGAGCTTTTTGCTGCCATCTTGTGGCCGCTCTCGTTCTGGAAACTTGTTGCAATGCAACGCTAGCTGGAGCAGATAGCTTGCTAGTCTTCAAAACCTGCAGCTGTAGCAAACTCCGTCCACTCACCAACGACATGGACACCTTGATTACAAATATGCACCTGCTTACTGACTGATATTTGTCTGGCGGTTTTTGTTATTTTTTATCTTTTAGGTTCCGTAGAGCTATTTGCGATCTGACAAACGAAGCAGCATAACTATCGGTGAGTTGCCATGCTAAGTCTGTTTTTTGGGGGGCTAATTCATCCAACTAGCTCAACCTGGTTGTAGTTAAGTCTATGTTAATATCCAAACTAGTATAATATTAGGGTTAAGTGACTAGGATAAGAACAAAGTATAAACTGGAAACTACATTTTGTCTTTCCAGTAAATCTTAGATTGAATAGCTTTTAGCTCGAATTAGCATTAAGCTAACAGGTTAGCTGGCTAGCCTCTCCAGGGCAGGTAAAACTCAGGTAGCGGTACTTGCAATATTCACGCGATTAGTTATCTGTCTGTTCAGTGTTTAATTTGTCAGTCTGTTGTTGAGACATCAATTCACTGTTGACAGTTTACTTGTGTATGCTAACATTAGCTAATTGTGTTTCAGTGAGTGTGATTTTATGTAGTTAAAAATCTTAAACGAGATATTAACAGCCTTATTTACAAAAATGGTCCTACTTTTTACGTTAACGAAATCCATTTATTTTAGAATGGCATCATCTGGTTACTCAAAATGCCAATAAAAATTAACAGATCCATCATTATTCTGTAATTGGGTTTTTTTGTTGTTGTAGTTTTTTTATTTGTAGATGTTGATGGATCATGCAGGTAGCCCAGCTCCTTTGTTGAGTGTGTTATTGGTGTCATGCTGTTTCAGGGACAGGCCTTATAAGATAACTGTAAACTGTACATTTCTGAGCTAAAAAAGCAGTCTTTAAGTTTTTTATAAATCATTTCTGTCTTTATCCTCAGGTGATGGATCCAGAACGACAGAAACGAAGAGAGGAGATTCAGAAGGCAATGAGCTTTATCCAGTAAGAGGGTTTGATTTTTTTTAAAGTCCTAAAAGCCATTAATGAAACGGAATAAATATTCTAATGAAGGTCCTTTTTTGTCTGGCAGGTCATCATTACCTTTCCCAGAACCAGAGAGCTATGAGGTGGACACTGATATCTTGTATTTCACCTTTTTTAACACCCATTTATCCACATCAACCTTGTCTTTTGTTTCCATTCACTTTTAGGCATTTTTGAGCCAGCTGGTGTGTAACTTGCTGGACGAGGGAAATTTTTGCTTCCGAGATGGAGATTGGCATCAGGCGGCCCAGCAGTACGGAGAGGGGGTCAGTGTTGCTCGCTATGCACAGGCCGAGGCCGTCATCATCCCCTACGAGCTCCTGGAGAGCCTCTACGTTAACAGGGCTGCTGCCTTCCACCAAATGGTGAGAGGAGGGGATCGTATTCAGCTGTTGAAGCCAATATCTTGCTGAACTGTGGCAAATTGTGACAGTTTTCTGGTCAAATTTTAGTCACAAAGTGTTTTAATTATGTCGACGTATATTTGTGATTTGTCCACTAAATCCTCTTCTAAACCCTTTTCACAATTTCAGACAAAGATTTCTATTTTTGGTAGAAAAGTTATTTTGGAAGTAGTTCAAACTCTCAGGAAGTTGACAGCAAGGCCCCGTAACTCATGCAGGCGAGTTGCGTCAAACTTACATACATTTAGGAAAAAATGCAGTTTACAGCACTGCTAGAAACTTCACTAAAAACAAATTTCAGCCAGATGCATATGCTTTTTCTGCAACTCCTGCATACTTTTCCTTCCTAAAATAATATACGTTCTATTTCCAACGCTGAGTCTAATGTTCATCTGTGCGATTTCTTCCTCAGAGGGAGTATGAGCGCGGCATCCAGGATTGTGACAACGCTCTGTGTGTGTCTGAGGGCAGTCGCAGGGCGCTGTATCGCAAAGCCCTGTGTCTCAGAGAGCTGGGACGATTTAGGGAAGCTTACGAGAGCGGAACCAAGTGTCTCCTCACGGCACCACATGTAAGCATTCTTTAAAACTGTTTTTTTTTTTTTTCATTTGAGTTCATGTTAGGACTCAAACATGGAGGACAGGCGTTTGTTTATGTAACATCTGGTACACTCACTGACCAATAATGCATTCAGAATGATGGTGTCCCTTCAGCAGATCTGCACTGAGTACCAGATAGACCTGGTTGGCTAGGTAAGGACCTGGACCCAAAACCACAGGTCCATAATAACACAATGTCCAGTCCTGGTCCTAGAGGGCCCTCATCCAGCATGGTTTAGTTGTTTCTCTGGTCCAACAACCTTGACTCATTGAGCTTTGCAGAATCCTCTTATTAATTCAGGTGTGTTAAAATAGAGAAACCTTTAAAACATGCTGGACGGTGGCCCTTGATGTCCATGGTTGGACACCACCACCCTGTGTCTCCACATCACTGGTGGGTTTATATGAGCTCACAATGGTCATCTGTGGAAATTCAGAACCAAAATTAAACTCTGTCGATGAAGGAACTGCACTTGTCTTTAGGCCATGTCTCTGGTATTGGGTTTGTCCATCAAGGAGGTTCTAGTGATGGACTGAGACTGTTGTTTGAGCTGGTTCAAAAAACATTTAAGAACTGATTTGGTTTTCCAAACTCAGAACCAGGGCTGGGCAATATGGCCCTGAAATCAATATCATGATATATTGAGGATTTCACCTCGACAACAATGAATAGACGATAACTACAGATAGGGATGTCCCGTTCAGATATCGTAAGTAATTCGATATCAGCCCGAAAACCCTGTATGGAATTATATCGGACGGCATCAAAAATCTTCGATATAAGTGGTCCGTTAAGGTTCCCATTTTTGCAGCTAATGGTTAAGAAAAATTTGTCTTTTTTTCATACTTACTGTTATTGGCTCACGTTCTCCGATTGAGTAATATCGCTTGATAAAGCCTTTTATACATTCCACAGTACGAAATAGGTAAAAGTATGTATGATTTGTTCTGATATTGTATCAGATTGATATCGGTATCGGTCGCCACTGAAGGCTGCAAAATCGGTATCGTATCGGAAGTGAAAAAGTTGTATCGGGACATCCCAAGCTACACATATGAGCAGAAACAGAAGTTGTCCACTAGATGGGTCTGTCACGTTGAGTCACTTTTTTGCATGAATCAAGATGGTACAGCTTCTTAAAAGGACATCTTTTCGTTTTTTTACTATCAAATTTATTGACATGGGAAAATTTTTCTTGATAAGAGTCTGAAATTTCGATAACAATAAATTTTAGATTTATTGCCCGGCCCTACTCAGAATTATGTCATTGTCACATTAAAGTGATCTTTTAGTAACTGTCTAATCCTCCCGCTGCTGTCAGCTGAGGTTCTGGGGAGGATCACAGCATAGGGAGACAGTTTAGCTACAGCCAGCAGTGAACCTGCCGTCCATTTCTGCCCTCTGGTGCTTGATATTTACACACTCCTCACTGGTCTGCGTGTGTACCAAATTAAATTGATGATCATGTTTATGATTGGTGTTACAGGATCGGCAAGTCACTGACCTGGCACAGGATCTGGCCACCAAACTGGGTCTGAAGGGACGTAAAGCTTATGTCAGCCCACAAACTGAGTCGGTATCTGCAGAAGGGGAGAGTCACGGGGAGACCTCCCCACCTACTGGAGAAGTAGGTGCTCCCGTCTCATTAATAACAGCCGGTAAACACCAGGTTCTGTCTGGGTCTAAGCAGCCGTTTTCCTCTTCCTTCAGATGTCTTCCAGTGGTCTGGAGTCTCTGGGGGACATGGGATCAGGTATATCCCACCTGTAAAACATACGTCTGGCTTCTCCCGCTCATATTCCAATATTTTCCCAACCACTGTGCTTGTTCTGCCGCTTTCAGGTGACCTGACCAATGCACAGTGTATCCCCGCTCCTTTGGCCACGCCCATCCCGGTCAGCGACGACCCGACAACCACTGTAGTAACGTCGTGTACGGAGCTGTCGGAGAGCCCCAGCAGCCAGGCCCTGTCTCCCATGCAGTACTCTGTCCCGGTGTCGGAGCACATGGACGAGTGCAGCAGCAGCGTTATTAAAGACGAACTGGACAGCATCCTGGACTGCATGCCTAAGAAAGTCAGCGAGGTGACTTAAGGACACTGGTGAAGACTTTTCAGTGGTTTCTGTGACCAAGTCAATAACAAAGTTGGGATTTATTCTTTATTCCAGAGTCCAGTTCAGGGTGCAATCCCCACCAACCTTCCCAACACGGCCGTCGGTCTCCGGCCTCCTTACTCGCCCAACCTTCCGGCCCCGTCCCCTCAGCTCCCTCCAGCCTTCTTCAGCTCCTCCATCAGTGACATGCCCTCTCTGGAACCTTACTCCCCACTGTGTGACCAGAGCTCCACCCAGACGCAGGACGCTCTGGGAAGCTTCTCTGAGGGAGAGGGGAAGGGTGGTGCTGCTGGTGGACTGGACTCGCTGTCAGAGTACACTCTCCCTGGTGAGATAGTAGCCCCCCCCCCTGTTTTGATTTTCATGCATCATTTCATTTCAGATAGTAACTTGAGTGTAGTGAGTCGTCTCTGCAGGATGAACTATTAATCCTCCCAGCTGTTTCAGCACAGCTTCTAGGCAGTTCTATCATCAGACCGAGTCAGCAGCAGCCTTGCAGAATGTCGTCTGACTTCAGTGTCCTTGTGTCTTCAGGGGGACGAGTGTGTCACAGCTTCATCCCAGGAATGCGCAACCACAGTGCTGCACACTCCGTGAGTAAAACATACCTTTGGGGGGGAGGTCTTCCATCTTATTTGCAGACATTTAATTGTGAATTTGTCATGTCTTCTCCAGAATGGACCAGCAGGAACCAACCTCTCTCTCCTCTCCAGGAATCCTCTGGCAGCCACTCATGAGTTTCGGCAGGCTTGCCATGCCTGTTACAGCCGAATAGGTCGGAAAAGTTAACCTTTAACTCCTTTTTTTTCCGCACTTTAAATCCAAAAACCATGCACTTTTACACTGTTTACATGCAAAAGGTTTTCAGGGTCATAGCTCACAATTAAAGTATTTATTTCTGTTAGTAAAGTCGATGAATCTGTAAAAAGAAAGTTGCATTTTTGCTCCTTTGCACCTGCTAATAACCTTTTGCCTCCTACATTTGTTAAGTACAAAAAGAGGGTGCTGTCAGCTCTTTGCTGAAAAGACCCAAATAAGGAGCATCTTCTTAAAAAAAACCACCAATCTACATTTAATTTGTGTAATAATGTTCTGGTGATCACTGGTACCACGTCATCACTCCATATATGGTGCCTGTTCCAGAGGAGAGCGCTTTTCATAACTGGCGGCTTTAAGACGTGCATGAAAAAGTACACTTCTAGTACTTTGAATATCCACAAGAAGTACTTCTGTTTTTGCTATCAATGAATGCAGCGTGTGTTTTCCAAAGATGAAATAATCGTTTGGATCGGATGCATTCTCTGCTTGCATGCAGGTCCGCGAGTGATGGACTACAATTACCAGCCAGAGGCAGCACACCGCTGCAAGAGAGATGTGCTGCTGTGTCGTCTGAAAAACACAGACGATCCCACCTGGAAGAGGATCCGTCCCAGACCTGCAAGGAATAACTTCCTGGGGGCATTTGTTCTCTGTAAAGGTATTCTGCTGAACCTTAAATGTCTGTTTCAGGTGAAGGTTGGCTGAAGTATTTTGAGAGTTTGTGCTCCTCTGCATGTTACAGAGGTGCAGGAGCGTCAGGAGTGCCAGTACGGCGAGAACTGTACATTTGCCTACTGCCAGGAGGAGATAGATGTGTGGACACAGGAGAGGAAGGGAGCACTGAGCCGAGAGCTGCTGTTTGACCCGCTGGGCAGCACAGAGAGACGAGCGCTCAGTGTCACCAGGCTGCTGCAGCTCCACATGGGCATGTTCATGTTCCTCTGTGAGGTCAGACCACCTAAAACACTCCTCTTTTTTAATTAGACCAATTATATCTTACTTTGACCATGACACACAAACACACCTGCTTTCCTGTCCTTTCTTGTCTCCAGGAATGTTTTGACAGTAAGCCTCGCATCATCAGCAAACGCAGCAAAGAAAACTTAGCCGTCTGCTCAAACCTCACAGCACGGCACCCATTTGATGATAACAAGTGAGTGCAGTAAGCTTTCTCTCCTCTTACACTCTGGTGTTCTGATGCCAAGCAAAGGAATGAAAAGCGGCTAGTTTTCACTCTGGAAAAGGGCTGGGCGATATATCGATATTTTAAACAAGATACAAGATGACTTTATATCGATAAAACTGGTCAAACTGCTATGCTAGCGATTAGCCGCTATGCTAGCGACATGTTGCTCCATCTCTAAGCGGTTTTTACATGTATTCTCACAAGTTTGCTCAATCTCAGAGCCTCTGGGTAAATGTGCTGCTCTAAACTTTGCGTTTGGCATCCTGGTTTTTAATTATTTGGGGACGTTCAACGCCAACGGCGTTCTGTTTTTCCATCCTGCTTGTGCGGAGACATGAGCCAAACCCCTCCCTCCCCTGTGCAATCAGGAAACATCTACGGATAGCCGGAGTGGCCAAATTGCATCAAACATATTGTAAGGGTTTGAATAATAAACTGTAGGGTTAATGTTTTATGTAGAAGGTGAGCTCAACGGGAGAGAAATGTTGTTCCGGTTCCGTTTTTATCCACTCTGGTTTGCTATGCTGGTAAATACTTCGTTACGAGTGATTCTGTTGAAAAAGTTAAGAGTTTGTAAGGCGTGGGTTACGGCGACAGTAGCATGAAAATAATACTCATAAAAGAGCAACCAGAGACTTTGAGTCATTACAGTATAATTGCTGATATGAGCCAATACTGTTAGAGTCCAGCCATGTTTGCCCTAATAACTAATAACTCCACGCTGCATGACCCATGTGATCTTCAGTAGATGCAATTACATCATCATAAATTTAGCTTAACGTGATAGATTTTATTTTCTCTGGACAAGAAATATACAATATGGCCACCTCTAGATGAAAGTTAAATAATTTTACATTAATTAAAAAGTGCCTGTGGGACATTTGATACACACACAGTTGAGAGCTAGAGGTGTGTGTGTGTGTGTGTGTGTGTGTTTCTAAAGCTCAGACTGGTAGAGAATAGGCACTAAGGTTAAAGTTTGACAAGAATCAATACATTTGTATGCATTTAAGCTACTGATTTATGTATAATTTCTCAAGACAGCTTGAAGTGAGTTAACTTGTAAATATTTTACAGAAGGAAAAATATCGAGATCTATATCGTATATCGGAATTCAGCAAAAAGATATCGAGATATAAGTATTGGTCCATATCGCCCAGCCCTACTCTGGAACGTAATAAATCTGCTCTTGTACTCTTCTGCAGGTGCCTGGTTCATGTGGTGAGGTCAGCTAATGTCCGCTACAGTAAGGTACGGCCCCTGCACCCCCTTTGCCAGTTCGACATCTGTCGCCATGAAGTGCGCTACGGCTGCCAACGCGAGGACAGCTGCTCCTTTGCTCACTCTGTCATAGAGCTCAAATGTTGGGTTCTGCAGCAGGACACCGGTACACTTCGCTCCAACTTAGGTCACCCGAAAACACATTTTGTTTTTCCACTTGTATCTGACTGAGCCTTGCTTGGTGTTTGTCAGGAATTACCCATGAAGAGATGGTGCAGGAGTCCAAGAGACACTGGCAGAGGCTGGAGCAGAATGCACAGAAACAGCAGAAGGTGGGGCATGATGATGGGTGATTTAGGATAAAGCCACTGTGAATTAAAGCTCACATATATGGTTTGATTTTCAGAAGCTTAACTTGTTTGTGTGAACAAACAATTATCAGATACATTTCTGAGTGCTTGTATTGTGGCGGTGCTGCGGTAGTGATATACTGGCAGCTCCAGAGTTCTTGGTTGTGGCCTCGATCGACCTATTGACCACCCTGGCTTCACCCTTTTAAAACGTTAAAGGTGTCATTTAATGAATTCGTTTGCAATGGTCTCTGGTAGGGATGCACCGATATGAAGTTTTTGGGCCGATATCAATAGCCGATATTAATATCACTGTTAAGGCCGATAACCGACATTTGCCGATACTGATTTACGCTTCTGATATCCGCAAATTTTGTATAGACTGAAATTATGCAAGCTGAATTTTGGAATGTTTTGCTTTGTTTTTTCTATAAACTGGAATTTGCAGTATGTTATTCACACACACACACACACAGACACGTTTACGCTTCTGAGATGATGACCGTCACTGTCACAGGACTAAACAATTACACATCATCACCCCCCTTACCCTATGAAACCGATACACAAAGGAAACAAGATGGAAAAATATCAGCCCAGTTTTACTTATCAGACCGATATGTTCAAAAATGACTAACATCAGTCAATACCGATGTTGATGCCATTATATCATGCATCCCTAGTCTAGTAGTAGAAATGTAATCAATCAAAGATACTTCATTAATCCCAGAAGGAAATTAGAGGGCATACATAAGTCATACTCTGGGGGGAAAGCTAAAAGCCAGTGCACCTGCTGTAGGAACTAGAAGTGAGCCAGATTTTCGGGGGGGGTACTGTCTCTTTAAGGCCTAGTGCACACGTAGCCGGGTTTTTTAAAAGCAAATATCCGCCCCTCCAAAAACTTGCATCCACACCACCTCGTTTTAAAAGAAAACTCTGTCCACACGTACCCGGATAAATACGTTGTTAAGGACATGCCAGACCTGTAGGCGGCAGTACTTCCCCCGTTCTTAACCTCGTCCTTCGTCTGTGGTCTTCCGCAAGGAGCAGTAATTCCGCTTGCAAAAACAAACAAGCAAAAAGCACTTGGACAATTGATAAAGCGAGCGCAGCTCTGACGGCATCCATGCTGTCGGCTAGTGTAAACACAGGTCGCACACGTGATGTCAGCATTTTTTTGCCGCGGAAAGTGACGTTGCAGACCTTAAAACTCCGGTTTTGTCTGTCCACACGCAGACACCCAAAACGGAGAAAACGCAGATCTTCACTTTGGCCGGAGTTTTTAAAAAGATCTGTTTTCGTGTGAAAAAACTCAGTTTTCGTGTGGATGACAGGCCAAAACATAGAAAATTATCTACGTTTTGGCAGATCCCCGGCTACGTGTGGACAGGGCCTAAATCTGGAGAAGGAGCTGTAAACTCCGCCCTCCTCCACAGTGCAGACCTTTTACTCTCCTCCCCCAGTTGGACTTTGTAGTTCTACGGCACTCCCTGTATATGTGTGTGTGTGTGTGTGTGTGTATATATATATATATATATATATATATACACACACACACACACACACACATATATATATATATACACATATTTGCACTGGGTGTCTTAATGGCTAAAAATGGATAAAAAGCTGTTACATTTTAATTTACAGATTTGAGATTCTAGTCACAAATAAAGTACATTTCTCCAAATGTTCTTTAATGTCATCATTATAATTCTAATGCTTACAACTTTGTTTTTATTGTCTGCAATGCGTAGCCTATATCTTTATTAAATGTGTGTTTAGCTGTAACGTGGTAATTCTCTCTAATGTGTACACAGAGGTGGACATCAGTGCTGCAGTGAAATTCCCAAGATCAGTCTGCTTTGCTAACAAATATAGTTAAATCTTACCTGCATTCTAAATAAATACCGTTAGGTGGAAACATCAGTAGGCATTGAGTTATTGATAAAATCCCTAACAGCCAGAATGGAAGAAGAGCATGCTGGATCATCCTGGATCTGAGCCTGTTCTGTGTATTTACCTGCAGGATGCAATAAATGTTTACAAGGCTGAGTTTGGACCATTATATCTAAAAGAAAACATACAATCAGTGATTTTTTTAATTGTTTACATTAATATACAAATTTTCAAAGTATTTACCTCACAGCAAACAAGTAGAACAATTCTTTAAAACTCGTATTTATCCACTGTGTTGACGCACTTCAACGACTTTGTCACGCTGCATTTTAGCTGATATGGGACTTTATTTACTGGATGCTAAGATCACATCACACTCACCTAGTATAACACACAGGCTCTCCGCTGCTACAATCAGTGGAAGGTTATCATCTGGTGTAAAAAAGGCATTGATCAGAAATTCCAGATCACGTTTTATTCTACGAAAATCGGCCAAATCCACATTAATCTGGGTGCTAACTTTACTAGCATACTGTGCTAGCGTTAGCGAGTCGGATGCTAATGCTGTAGTGCTGCTAATGCCCGTAAATCTAAAGTAAAGTTTGCCGACATTTTAGAGTGATATGAAGCTTACCGCTTCGCTGCTGTGTCCCGTTGCTGCTACATTCAGATGGAAAGGACTCCTTTTAATAGAAGCCCTTGGTACTTAGCCACTAGCCTGGGAGACACAAACACACACACAGAAACCCACTACTTTTTTCTTCTGTTTTTTTTAGCAGTAGTGTCATTAGCTTCTGGGTTTTAGATACTGTCACACCACCCTTCCTTAAAACGAGGAACAGTTTTGAGCTGTGTGTGGCTAAAATAACCAGACATTCTGCATTTTTCCAATAGGACTAGAAAAATCTTAGCGAGAAGAAAAAATGGCGGATTGGCTGTGTTTAGCCGGAGGGCCATGACCATATTTGGTAGTTATCGTGACGACATAAATTTCAGATATATTAAGTATTTAGAAAAGCTGAACAGGTAGACAAATATGTCCAAAACTTAAATATTAAATATCTTAATAGCAACTCTAGTGAATAATATAAGCCTTTTTGCTCACCTAGACACTTAAAATGTGAAACACACTGTGTTAATGGATAAAAAAATGGGGTTTTCATGTTATGTCTCCTTTAAACATTTTAAACTACATTTTCCAGCTTTAAAGAACATGTTTCTCTGTCTCTTTCAGCCTATCCACATACCCCACCCAAGCAGCAGCGTACCTGCTGGAGGACTCAGGGGATTTGGTGTTAGTGTGGGAGGAGATGGTGTAGGAGCAGGTGGGGTGAGTCCTGTAGGAGGCTTTGGGGTGGGAGGATTTGCTGCAGGAGCAGGGAGAGGTCGCCCGCTCAACCTAAAAATGAAGTTCGTCTGTGGTCAGTGCTGGAGAGAAGGTCAGGTCAACGAGCCCGATAAGAACCTGAAGTACTGCATGGCCAAGGCCCGGCACAGGTGAGACCCTTGTCTGCTCCCTCAGGAATCAGGGTGACTTATCTTACCTCCCAGGCTCAGTAAAATGGTTTCACTTGTTTTCCTTAAACTTTCTGTTTCAGCTGGACCAAAGAGCGCAGGGTGTTGCTCGTGAAGTCCTTTGAGAAGAAGAAGTGGGTTGTTGTTCGGCCTCTTCCCTTCTCCCGCTCCTACCCACAGCAATATGATGTGAGTTCTTCCACCGTCCTCCTATAACCCTCTGACCACCTCTGCACTGCTTTCAATGCAGTTGGGTTTCTATAAACAATCACGTTTGAATTGTTCGTGACAATAGTTTCCAATCACACACCTATAAGATGTGGGGTTGTTAATCAATGAAAATATTATTTGCAATTATTTGGGGTAGCAGGAGCTCAGGAGGTAGAGTGGGGTGTCCAGTAACTGGAGGGTTGTAGGATCAATCCCAGCTCCTTCCAGAGAGTGCTGCTGTTGTGTCCTTGAGCAAGACACTTAACACTTTATAATCTCAGATTATAAATATACATTAACATGATAGTTTTTAATACTTTTAAATAGGGATGCACCGATACCGATACTGGTATAGGTATCAATAAAAGTTAACCAACACCAATGCAGTTGCTTGAAAGTGGCTTCACTGTAACTTGTCGTTTCTGTTCACCTAACATTTTAGTTTTGTGATGATTTCTATTCACATATTTTACTTTTTATCTACATCACAGACTTTTCCTGTTGAAAGCAGGGAAGAAAATAAAACCTGTATTCCAATTCATAGCATTTTTTTGTGTGGTAGAAGTATCTGTAATCAGTATCGGCAAGTACTCGGATCCAAGTATCGGTATCGTATCGGTTTGGAAAAAAGTGGTATTGTTGCATCCCTACTTTAAACAGCACAGAAGAACGTACTTCTTTTATACAAATATATGTTTGGCAAATGCTGTCCAAAACATTACAAAGGAATTTCATTACCTGTAAAGGTACTGCACGCTCCAAAAACATAAAAAGTTCATTTAGAAGCTGCTGGTCCACCCACCCAGTGAAGCTGTGTCTAATTAGTTCTATTTCGTCTAGTCTTAGCCCTTAAGCTAGCTGCTACTGGGAGGATGATCTCAGCATCAGCCAATCATGAAGAGCTTAAATGTACGCCCACCAATGGTGGGCACCCCTTGTGGGTATATAAGTGGAGCGACTCCACTGTTCGCCTCCGTTATCTCTTCAAGCCAAGCTTAAGAGCTTTCTTTAAAGAGCAAATTATCTAAAAACAACATTCAACTCATCAGCCATGTCCAGCGACACCAGGACCTGCCCGGCCTGCCAGACGGGCTCCATCTCCAGCGGCAATCTGCACGCCAAATGTGAGGTCTGTCTCGGGGCTCATCACGCTGGGTTGGCCTGGCCTTGACCCCCCCAGTCCTCGTGCCCGTTTTGTGCCGCTCTGCCCGTGGCTGAAAAGATCCGCCGGGTCGAGTACTTCACCTCCGCCGCCGATGTGGAATTTCCGGTGGCTAACACTTACTCGCTGGACAAGGCCTTACAGTTCTTCAACGTCGACCAGGAGCAGGCTGGCTCCTACTGACTGGACGATGTCATCGACAGTGAGGAGTACGGCGATGAACAACACTGGACAACACTGAGGTCGATGAGCCTCCCTCAGCGGGCTCCTCTACTCCAGTGCCTTCTCGCTCCTCCCTGCCAGCAGTTAGAGCACTGCTCCAGGAGCTACCTGCCATCATCTCTGCAGCTGTGGTCCACAAGGGGTTAGCCGTGTCAGAACCGGCTCCGCCTGAAGCAGATGATTTGGCGGGAATTTTCGGGGAAACACAAACGCGGTGTCCAGACCCCATCTGGCCGCGCTTCCCCGCTGCTGGTCCGCCGCCTTCTCCGAACCTGCTAAGCTCAAGGCGCCAATTTCCACATATGCACCCATTACTAAGGTCGAGTGCTTCTCCGACCAGGGCTGGCCATCAGTTCCTCCACTGGAGCCGGACTTGGTCTCGCTGTTTGGCGCCAAGAACCACCTCACTGGCCCGCGAGCAGTTCCCGCTTCTAAGCATGACCAGCTGCTGACGCGGCTCATCGATCGTGCACACCAGTGCGCCTTCCAGACCGGCACTGCAGGAAATAACGTCGCCCTTCTTGCCTTTGGCGTTTCCAAAATGGTGGAAGAGCTTGACGCTCCTGACGAGACAAAAACCATCAATACTAAAACTGCTGATTCCATTCTCAATCTATGCGCTGCTGTACTCACCGGTTTTGCTCGCATTGCTGCCTGGCAGACCCTTATCCAGCGGGCCTTGTGGCTCAAGGCCGTGCCCTCCATTCCTGAACACCTGCACATAAAGATGCTGGAAGGCCCCATCACCTCTGACGTTCTGTTCGGTCCCCATCTTAGGAGCGTCATCGAGAGGGCTCAGAAGACAGCTGAACTGTCAGCCACGGTGCGAGACCTGGTCCACCCTCGGTCCGCCTCTCACTCCGGCCGTTCCTCCAGAGGATGGGACGAAAAGCGCGGAAACTTGAGACGCCCAGCTGCTCCGCCCGCCCCACGAAGCCAGCCTCCCGCTTCGGCTCCATCTCAGCGGGACCAGAGAGTTGGCGGCCAACGGTTTCGAAAGAGCCAGCAGACACCGTCTTGGCTGTCACAGTCGCAAGAACCTCGCCAAAATCAACCACGAAAATGACTCGTTGGGAGGAATGTGTGTGCTTCTGACTGTAATGTTAACTCTGTGAATGATTTTGGTTTTGAAATAAAACCCAAAAAACGTCACATTGAGAGCACAATCCTACAGTCCTCTGCAGAATCCTCTGCCGAATCCTCACACATGTTCCCCACACCAAGCACTGCGACACACCTGCATGTTCACGCAGTCAGTCATATTACACGACCAGCTGTAAGGGTGCGCTCCATTTGCGCACCGGCCCTAGCTTCCAGCCAGGCCCAACACATCCCGCTCCCCCCACAACGTAGAGTGGGACGGGATGTCATGGCGCTATCGCGACCACACGCGGCGACACAGTGCGCGGCTCCATCGGCTGGCACTTTGTTGTCCCCGTGCACGGGTCCGGCTCCCACTCGTCCTTTATCTTTGGACTCCACGCTCCGCGGTGCGGATCAGCCTCTTCCAGCTGTTTCACACTCGCCCTTTCGAGCGCAGCCCTCCATGGGTCGCTCCCAGTTCTCTGGTGCGAGCGACAGCGGTAATGGCGCGTACCCAGTCCTCAGACGTCATTCACGTGACCTCGAACACGCGTCCGCTGTCGGAACGCGCGCAAGAATGGCGCCGCCTTTGTCTCATGAGCAGATGGATATCGGACACCATTCATTGTGGTCACACACTCCATTTTCAGTCCGCTCCTCCTCCCTTCAACGGGATCGTGAAGACGACGTTCACGTCACAGGAACAATCTCAGGCCCTGGAGCTGGAGCTACGGGAACTTCTGTCCAAGGACTTGTCCCAAGTCCCTCTCGGACAAGAGCTCTCAGGCTTCTACTCCCGCTACTTCGTAGTACCAAAGAAGTTGGGAGGAATGAGACCAATTCTCGACCTTTCCTGTTCAACTGCTCCATAGCAGTGATGCATTTCTCATGTTAACAATGAGGCAAGTTCTAGAATATGTGCGCTCCGGGGACTGGTTCACGTCAATAGACCTGAAAGACGAATACTTCCACATCCCAGTAATTCCCAAACGCCGGAAGTTCCTGCGCTTTTCATTCAAGGGAGTTCAATACCAGTTCAATCGTCTCCCTTTCGGCTACTCGCTAGCCCCGCGCACCTTCTCCAAATGTCTGGAGACCGCTCTGCAGCCATTGCGCACTGCGGGATTGAGGGTTTTATTTTACCTGGATGATCTGCTCCTATGTGCCCGGTCCAAGGACGAGGCGTCAGAGCAAACCAGGAAGTTAATAGAGCATCTGTCAACCCTGGGGTTTTCCATAAACTGGGAAAAGAGCTCCATCCTTCCATCCCAGTCTGTGTTTCTCGGGGTGGAGCTGAACACCTCCCTAATGACAGCACGTTTGTCTCCGGCAAGAGTGGCAGATCTCACCACGGTGATCTCCCGCGTGCAACCCCACAAGATCGTGAGAGCCCTGTTAGTCATGAAACTTCTGGGCATGAAGGCAGCAGCTCACGCTGTGGTGCCGTTAGGTTTACTGCACACAAGACGCCTACAGCGTTGGTTCATCTGCCTCCGGGTACACCTGCTACGTCAAAAGAGACGCATTTTGAGGGCTCCCCCTTCAGTGGGCGGGGACCTCGCTCACTTGGGGAATCTCTGCATCCTCTCACACGGGGTCCCCATCGGACGTCCTACGTCACACGTATCTGTTTTTACGGATGCGTCACTTTTGGGATGGGGGGCACATGCTTGTCCCATAAGGTGGCAGATCGCTGGCCCTCCCACACGCAGGAGCACATAAATGTGTTGGAGCTTATGACAGTGAGAAATGTGGTCAGACACTTCGCTGCCCTTCTCGAGGGCCGTCATGTCGAAGTTCACACAGACAGCCAGGTGGCGGCAGCCTACATAAATCGCCAAGGGGGAGTTCTATCCCTCCCACTATTGCGCGTAGCCACAGATTTACTGTGTTGGGCACATGTCCACCTGCTGTCCATCAAAGCCACCTACATTCCGGGGGTCCTGAATGTGGCAGCAGACATCCTGTCGAGAGGGGGACCCCGCGACGCCGACTGGCGTCTGCATCCCACACTGAAATCACAGACCTGGATCAAGTTAGGGGAACCCTCTGTGGATCTGTTCGCGCCTCGCGAAAACGCTCAGTGTCGCCTGTGGTTTTCCCTGAGTCCCCGGGACCACCCCCCGCTCGGAGCGGACGCCTTCTCACACCAGCCCTGGCCTCAGACGCTCCTGTATGCGTTTCCGCCAGTCCCTCAGATTTCCCGTCTCCTGGACCGAGTTTGGTCGAGACAGCTCTCGGTAATTCTGGTAGCTCCCAGACGCTTGTCCGCGTCATGGTTTCCGGACCTGCAAGCGCTAGTGTCCGGCTCCCCGTGGAGGGCGGACGCCCTTCTCCAGGCGGATGGGAAAATCAAACACCCTCCAGAAATAGGCCAACGGCTGTGGGTCTGGCCGCTGAGCGGTCACGCTTGGAGGCTTCTGGGCTGCCGCATGATGTGGTCGCCACGATTCAGAGTGCGCGGGCTCCTTCTACCGTCACATCTTATGCTGCTAAATGGGCAGCTTTCCAAAAATGGTGCATAGAGCGGAATGTTCAAGCGCTCTCCTGCCAGCTGGCGGATGTCCTATCGTTTCTGCAGATACTGATGGACGGGGCCTCGCATTCAGCACTATTAAAACATATGCTGCCGCTATCTCATCCTGTCACCAAGGTTTTGGAGATAGATCTGTTTTCAAAACGTGGTGTCAGAAGGAACAGACCTGTGTCCCGCCCGCTATTTCCCCAGTGGGACCTAACGGTGGTTCTGCGCGGCTTATCTGAAGCCCCATTTGAACCATTGGACCAGGTCTCACTCAAGTTCCTGTCACTCAAAACTGCTTTGCTGCTGGCGCTAGCATCAGTCAAGAGAGTGAGCGACCTAACCGCCCTCTCAGTGGCTCCTGCTGTCTCAGGATCTGGGAAGATGGTGGATCTGCTGTTTTATGCCCCAACCCAGCCTTTGTGCCCAAAAACATTAGTACTTCCTTCAAATCCAGGTCAATTTCATTGGCTGGGCTTTTTCCTCCTCCCCATAATTCTGAGGAGGGGGCGGCTTCCCACCTTCTCTGCCCGTTGCACGCGCTCACAAGATATGTGTCACGCACTTCGGGGATTCGCCGCTCACAAAGTCTTTTTGTGCACTACAGAGACTCTTCCCTTGGCCAAGCTAATGCGGAGGTGGGAGCTAAGCTAACGGAGGTAGCAACCTAGCTACAACCGGAGTTAACTGTGCACAACACCAGAGCTTCTGAGTCAGAGATACGCTGGGCTGACCGCTGGGTAAAACCGGGTGGAACACAGAGGTCTCCGAGAGCTCCACAAGCCGATAGTCGGAACCCAGCTCCACCAACATGTTATATTTCAACCCATTTTCTAAAATGCAGCATTGTGTTAAATGCACTGGGTTTTACCCTATTACATTTAAATTTCATGGTTAAACAGTACATGTTAAAATCTAAGCTCAGCTCGGCAGTGACCTAAAATACATAAATATATTTTTACTTAACAAAAAAAAATGAAGTGGAGACTCATTGGACACTCTATTAGTGCAATTAATGCCACAGCAAGTCATTTTGTCCAACAATTGCACAACAAATATCCAAAAAAGAATACACAAACACAGAGACTCAAATTTCCGGAGCAGTTTCCAAGCCAGACCGAGGCTTTACTGAGGCTTTTCCACGGACCTAGCTCTGTGGTCACGTGGGTCTGAGGCGGCGGTCATGTGGGTTGGATGCTCATTAATTACACAGAATTTTAGGCTTTTAATACACCTAAACAGAAGAGTGAGAAAAAAATTCACCCCCCTCAGAGTTGTCATGAGTGTAAACTAGATAATTTAAACCAAAAACATGTTTTGGTACCAGGCTGTAAACATGTTTATTTCTGCTGTGAAATTGGTATTTTTAACATGGGAGTCGATGAGGATTTGCTCGCTTCTGGCACCAGCCCCCCAGTGGATGAGAGTGGAACTGCAATTTTTGGTACTTCCGAGTTGGGTCCAATTTTAGAGCCGCATTGTGGGGGCTTGAGCTATCCTCATGTTATGGCATCTGTTAGCTTGTTAGCTAACACTGGCGCTCATCTCGGATTTTAACATTCTACATCTTGCTGTTCCAGTGGGTGACTCGAGTTCAGGAGCTCAGCTGACCTTAACAGCTACGACCTTAACTAGCCAAAATACATCCACAAGAGTGAACTGTTTGGTTCCTAATTTTCATGATTCGCTGTGTCCTCCATCTATTTCTGTCTCTCTTGGAGTGGTTCAAGTTTTTCCAGTGATGTCTTACTAGTCATATTTGTTACCTGCAGCAAGAGGCGACAGCTGCACAAACATTAGCTTTGGGGCACTGGCGCTATATTAGCCGTTAGCACGTCAGTGTGCTGTGTGTTTAATCTTGGATTTACTAGATGCCAAACATGACTTTCAGTTTTATCCAGGTGAAACAGACAGTTGTCACTGAATCCTGGATTTGTCTCTAGATGTGTGTGCATGTGATGAAGCAGAAGAAGTGCCACTATATCGGGAACTGTTCGTTCGCCCATAGTCTGGAGGAGAGGGACGTCTGGACGTACATGAAGAACAACAACCGTGAGTGCCTGTTCTTCATAGAATCAGTGGGGGCTTATAAAAATCAAATAATGTTTTATTTAACTTGATAAAATCTGAAATCGAAGCAGGTATGGATAGAATCTAAGCTAAAGCCCAGCAGAAGTTGTGTTTAGGTGCACAAAACAATTAAGCTGAGCAGGAAGTCAAACATGGTAAAGGGTTAGAAAATTAGGTCAAGTTTTGAATTAAACGACATCCTGTGCACACTGTTTGGTACATCGCATCGCCACATCTGCAAACCAGTGGCACCGGTCTAGATGTTAACTGTTATTGTATAATTACGGTTACCACAGTTCCTGTTTTCAGGGACCACATAAAACAGGAGGTTGTGATTGATCCATCCATTTTCATCTGCTTATCCGGAGTCGGGTCGCGGGGGCAGTAGCCTAAGTCGAGAGGCCCAGACTTCCCTCTCCCCAGCCACTTGGGCCAGCTCCTCCGGGGGAATCCCAAGGCGTTCCCTGGCCAGGTGAAAGACATAGTCCCTCCACCGTGTCCTGGGTCTACCTTTAGGTCTCCTCCCGGTTGGACGTGCCCGGAAAACCTCAACAGGGATGCATCCAGGAGGCATCCTGACCAGATGCCCGAGCCACCTCAACTGGCTGCTCTCGATGTGGAGGAGCAGTGGGTCTACTCCGAGCCCCTCCCAAATGGCCGAGCTTCTCACTCTATCTCTAAGGGAGAGCCCAGCCACTCTTCGGAGAAAAACTCATTTCGGCCGCATGTGTCCGCGATCTCGTTCTTTCGGTCACTACCCAAAGCTCATGACCATAGGTGAGGGTAGGAACGTAGATCGACCGGTAAATCGAGAGCTTTGCCTTCTGACTCGGCTCTCTCTTCACCACGACAGACCGGTACAATGCCTGCATCACTGCAGATGCAGCACCAATCCGCTTATCGTTCTCACGCTCCAGTTTTCCCTCACTTGTGAAACTCCTCCACTTGGGGCAGGACCTCATCCCTGACCCGGAGAAGGCGTTCTACCCTTTTCCAAATCAAGATCATGGTCTCAGATTTAGAGGAGCTGATTCTCATCCCAGCTGCTTCACACTCGGCTGTGAACCGCTCCAGCAAAAGCTGAAGATCACGTTCTGATGAAGCCAACAGGACCACATCATCTGCAAAAAGCAGAGACCTGATCCACAGGCCATCAAAACGGATGCCCTCAACATCTTGGCTGCGCCTAGAAATCCTGTCCATAAAGGTTGTGAACAGAATCGGTGACAAAGGGCAGCCTTGGTGGAGTCCAACTCTCACTGGGAACGAACCCGACTTACTGCCGGCAATGCGGACCAAGTTCTGACACCGGTCATACAGGGACCTAACAGCCCGTATCAGAGGGCCTGGTACCCCATACTCCCGGAGTACCCCCCACAGTGCCCCCCGAGGGACGCGGTCAAACGCCCTCTCCAAATCCACAAAACACATGTAGACTGGTTGGGCAAATTACCACGCACCCTCCAGCACCCCCCTAAGGGTATAGAGCTGGTCCAGTGTTCCACAGCCAGGACAAAAACCACATTGCTCCTCCTGAATCTGAGGTTCAACAATCCGACGGACCCTCCTCTCCAGAACCCCTGAAAAGACCTTACCAGGAAGGCTCAGGAGTGGAACACACCCTGCGGCCCCCCTTTTTAAGTAAGGGTACCACCACCCTGGTCTGCCAGTCCAGTGGGACTGCCCCCGATGTCCACGCGACAGAGCCGCGTCAGCCAACACAGCCCGACAACATCCAGGGCCTAAAGGAACTCCGGGCGGATCTCATCCACCCCTGGAGCCTTGCCACAGAGGAGCTTTTTAACCACCTCAGTGACCTCAGCACCAGAGATTTGAGAGGCCAACCCAAAGTCCCCAGACTCTGCTTCCTCACTGGAAGACGTGTTGGTGGGATTGAGGAGGTCTTCGAAGTATTCTGCCCACCGATCCACAACGTCCTGAGTAGAGGTCAGCAACACACTATCCCCACTATAGATAGTGTTGGTAGCGCACTGCTTTCCCCCCCTGAGGCGCCGGATGGTGGACCAGAATCTCCTCGAAGCTGTATGGAAGTCTTGCTCCATGGTCTCACCGAACTCCTCCCATGCCCGGGTTTTTGCCTTGGCGACCACCCGAGCCGCGTTCCGCTTGGACTGCCGGTACTCGTCAGCTGCCTCTGGAGTCCCACAGGCCAAAAAGACCTGATAGGACTCTTTCTTCAGCTTGACAGCATCCCTAACCGCCGGTGTCCACCAGCGGGTTCGGGGGTTGCCACCACAACGGGCACCGATGATCCTGCGACCACAGCTCCGTCGGCCACCTCAGCAATGGAGGCACGGAACAGGGTCCATTCAGACTCAATGTCCCCCGCCTCCCCCGGAACATTTTGGAAGTTCTGTCAGAGGTGGGAATTGAAGCTCCTTCTGACAGGAGACTGCGCCAGATGTTCCCAGCAGACCCTCGCGATACGTTTGGGCCTGCCTTGTCTGACCGGCATCCTCCCCCACCATCTGAGCCAACTCACCACCAGGTAGTGGTCAGTTAACAGCTCTGCCCCTCTCTTCACCCGAGTGTCCAAGACATGCGGCCGCAGGTCAGACGAAACAACAACAAAGTCGATCATCGAGCTGCGGCCTAAGGTGTCCTGGTGCCAAGAGCACACATGGACACCTTTATGTCTGAACATGGTGTTCTCTATGGACAATCCATGACAGGCACAGAAGTCCAATGACAAAACACCACTCGAATTCATATCAGGGGGCTGTTCCTCCCAACCACACCTCTCCAGGTCTCACTGTCGTTGTCCACGTGAGCGTTAAAGTCCCCCAGCAGAACGAGGGAGTCACCGGAAGGAGTGCTTTCCAGCACCCCCTCCAAGGTCTCCAAAAAGGGTGGGTAGTCTGAACTGTAGTTTGGTGCATAAGCACAGATCACAGTCAGAACCCGTCCCCCCACATGTAGGTGGAGGGAGGCTACCCTCTCATTCACTGGGATAAACCCCAAAGTACAGGCACCAAGATGGGGGGCAACTAGTATGCCCACCCCTGCTCGGCGCCTCTCAGTAGGAACAACTCCAGAGTGGTAGAAAGTCCAACCCCTCTCAAGGAAACTTGTTCCAGAGCCAGAGCCATGCGTTGAGGTGAGTCCGACTATATCTAGTCAGAACCTCTCAACCACACACACCAACTCAGGCTCCTTCCCCACCAGAGAGGCAACATTCCATGTGCCAAGAGCCAGCTTCTGTAGCCGAGGATCAGACCTCCAAGGTCCCCGCCCTCGACTACCACCCGTCACACACTGCACCCGACCCCTTTGGCCCCTCCCACGAGTGGTGAGCCCATGGGAATGGGGACCCACATTTCCTCTTCGGGCTGTGCCCGGCTGGGCTCCATGGGTGAAAGCCCAGCCACCAGGTGCTCGCCAACGTGCCCCACCTCCAGGCCTGACTCCAGAGGGGGACCCCGGTGACCCACGTCCAGACGAGGGAACACGGTTTCCATTTATATAATTCATTATAAGAGGTCTTCGAGCTGCTCTTTGACTGATCCCTCACCTAGGACCTGTTTGCCATGGGTGACCCTACCAGAGGCAGAAAGCCTCAGACAACTTAGCTCCTAGGATCAATGAGACACTCAAACCCCTCCACCACGGTAAGGTGGCAGCCCAGGGAGAGGTTGTGATTGATTTAAAAATTAAATGTTACTTTATAGAAGAAAGGTTGAACTTATTTTATAAAAGTTGGATTTTTTTCCCCAGTTTCATTTTAGAGGGAGAGTTATTTGAAACTGTCGCCACAGACGATTGTTTAATAATAATAAAATAATATAAAAGATGATATTTGGAAAGCTTCTTTACTTTGATTAGTGAACTTATTGAACAGTATTGTTTATCCTTTAAGATAAAATAAAACCATTTTATGAGATACTTCTCTGAACAAAGACTGTTCAGGTGTAATTTATACTTTATCACAGAAGCACCCTAATCAGGCCAATTTAATCCTTCTACTTGGTGAGTTTACGCTGTTCAGGTCTGTTGCTGCTCTGTAAAGCTTCCCTCAGAGTGCTGAAGTCTTCTGTCTTGTTCCACTCCTCCTCAGTGAGAGACATGCAGCAGATGTATGAACTGTGGCTGCAGCTCACCAATCAGAACCGACGCACAGAGAACTCCGCTGTGACTCCGCCTATAGAGGACAAGCAGGTCACAATAACAGCAGATTACACAGAAGGCTTGGTGAGTGGGGAACAACCCTGACCTACACACGTGTGTATGTTGATCGTTGTTGTGTGAGAGATGATGTGCATTGTTTCAGGGAGGCCAGCACATGTCAGAAGGTGACGACCTCTGAGTGGTGCTCACTCTGGACTCTGTTTGTCTCTGCTGAGCTGCAGATGGAAATGGAGGTGGGCCTCCCTCGCTGGCTTCACCCAGCCAGTCTGCTGACCTCAAGCCTGCGAGAAAGCAGATGAAGATTAAAACCCCATGCTCATACACAAACACACACACACACACACCACACGACCGTTCTCACAAACAGGTTGATTTGTAAGACTTTTCTTTTCTCAGATGCTCCATATTGCACCTTTAGGTTCTAGGTTCTTCTTAAACGGCTTTGGCCTCAGAAACTCTTCAGAGAGCTGGTGTTGTTTGGCCGACACAGTCTACTTCTAGTCCCTTGTGTTGTGAGACAGTGTGTCCACTCTTTTCTTTCTGCCCCGGCACTGGGACAGGTCCTGGGAGGGTGCGCTGGTCGCAGCCCTCACACATACAGTTAAAACTCAGCACTCTTACACTTAACTAAACATTTAGAGTGCCAAAAAGCTCATGGGCAGTGCTTCTTACAGCCATCACAACACTTTTTTTTCTCTCTCTTTGTGGACACACCTCACTAAACTCAACCAAACGACAGGAGAATTTGGGTTAGCTTTACGAGATGTGAGTTTTTCTGTTTCCCAAGGGGAGTTACACTTCCTTGTTATATTGTCTGCCATATTGGTGGAACGTTTTGAATGTAATGCCTGCACAGGCCTTCAAAACAAGGAAATTAATGATATTGATGTTGTAGAATGTTTAGGTAACATTTCAGTCCCTCCCCATGGTTGATTACATATTCTTCCAGTTATCGGCGTGCCTGATGCACCCTTATCTGTCTGGTCCTCTCAGGTCGATAAACGGGGGGTCAAAACAATGATTAAACAACTATGTAAAGGGATTTGTTGATCATGTCGATGCAAGTTTCTGTAAGAAAAGCATAAATAATTACCATCTTACAAAAATAGTTTCAGTTTGAAGTTTGCCTCCCACAGGATTGATGAGCTAACAGCTAGTCTGAAAAAAGTCTATAACTGTGACCTTCAAATGGCTCCAAAGTTTGTCCTAGTCCATGTGATTATTCGTTTTTAAACCCCCACACAACCATCAGTTTAATATTACATCATTATTTTATCAAAACTATTAACTTCCTTCCACTCTGGCCTCTGGGAGTCGTGCTACATTTAGCTGTTTGTTTTCTTTATGCTCGTAAAGAACAGCATTATGCATAACTGGTGGTGGTGTAACGGTTGGTGAAATAATCTCTCACAAGGAAGTTGTTTTTAGGATTTAGGACAATAGTAATTCACTTTGTTGGCTGTACCCGGACTAGCCGTTAGCTTATCAGTCATCAATCTACAGTAGGTAACATAGTTGTTATTTATGGCTGTCTGTGTCTAAAATGGCTGCAAATCCCTTTCAATAGGCTTAGATTGTGTGTTGCTAAAAGTAATTACTATAAAAGACTTTAATCAACACAGAACTTTATAATAAATGCAAGCTCCCGTCAGTAGAATGGTTCTGATCTAACGGTTTTATTTTAGAAAGATTATGAGCAACACTTAACTCTGAGGAGGAAAAGGGATTTCTGCACAAAAGCTGGATTTTTAAAAGCTGAAAGAAAATGATTACACAAACTATTAGATGGAATTTTTTGTTTTTTTATTAGAGTTCTGTGGACCTGCCTGTCTGAACAGCTTCAGTCTGGAGATGGATGAGCTAACGGCTAGTCTCAGTGGAGCCAGTATGAAAGTGGATTTATCCCATCTTTAACTCTCTGAAAAGTCATGTTGCGCTGTACTTGTAAAATTGTGTTTTTTGCAGCAGAAATTAGCAGCACATCTACAACACATCTGGCCAGAATAACGTGTAATACTCATCAAATGTTTTGGATTCATTCTGTTTGGCTCTGCTTCGACTAGCCATTAGCTTATCAGTCAGGTCGGAAATAATCTCCTTTTTCTCCAAACTGAGGCTGTTCAAAGCTCTGTCTTCTACAGTTTTAATGTTAATGGTTGATGTTGTTTCCACTGAGCCCTTGAAGTAATTATGTTTGAGTATTTAGAGGAATTTAAGCTTCCTTCGGTCCGATGCATCTGTTCCTCCTGCAGCAGAATGCTTTTCTCCTGTTAGCTAAGAACGGATAAATAATTCTTCCTTCACGGGGAACCTGCCGGCTCCAGACCGGGATCTGGCTCACAACACATATTGTGCCTATAAACACATCGACATGTGAACTCGCAGACAAACGGGCAGAAAATTTGATGCCATCTTATTCTAGCCTTTATTGTGGACAGACACGTCGACAGTATGTTTATATACAAATACACACATATTATGCATACATATAATAGACTAATAATAAATGATAACTTAGCGGTTAAGCTTAATAAATATATAACCTGTATTGATTACATAGAAGAACTTCTCGTTATTAAGGTTTTGCTAAATGCCATGTATCGCTGAGCTAGATAGTGATTTTTTTCTGTTAAAGACTCTTTTTATTTGGAATATATTTTTATGTGTGGGTTGTTCCAGACAGGGTTTGGCTTTCCTTTCATTAAAACCAGGTTTCATTAGATAATTTGACGAGTTTCAGGCTAAAAGCACTCAGGGGGTTAGAGAAAAGAATCCCAACTTGATTCATTTATTTTGATTTTCTTTTCTGCTTATTGAGAAAATGTCTCCAAAGTCTGGTTCAAAATTCTGAGAAGCTGTATTTTATTTTGAAAGAGAAGAGTATCGGTGTTTTCCAGTCGTCTCTGCTCTCTCCGGGGTAATCTGACCTGAAATCAGCAGATCAGAAGCAGCCATAAATGTAACTCGCCTGCAGCAGAAACCCGCCCTGGTCTGGAACAGCCCAGTTATTAGCTTCTCTGAGGGATCCTATTACTATTACTCCTAGTATTATGATGAATTTGATGACTATTATAATTACTGTCTATTGACTATTTCTCTGCTATATGCTATTGATATATGTATGTTCACTGCAATGTATAACTTTCTCTTTATATATGTATCCATGTATGAATATAATAACTGACAGTAAATATGCCTCGGTGTATGCAGCAGGTGATTTACCCAACAGAAGGCATACACAGAGGCCTATATACTCCCGTATAGCGCCTTATTTGTTATACTTCACCTATAAGATGATACATACCCCTATTGTATAATCCTACTTACTATATACTATGATAATATACTATGATAATACTTAGACGTCCTTATAAGGTAATTTAGATAAGAGATGGTGGCCTGTCTTTATTTTTTCCTGTGGCTGTGGAAAAGTGTGCTGTGATCTGAAAAGTATTGGTTTATCTGGGTTAAAGGTTACTAAAACGACGACCCACTCTCAAATACTCTTTATTTAAGCTCAGATACAACCAGATTGGTAAGCAGGAACTGTGGCTTTGGACTCTCAGTCAGCTGAATAAAGTCATTCAAATGTTTGTAGATCTTTTTTTTTTTAAACCTTTCCGCTGATTTGTTGGAGTAAAAGTTAATTGTGAAGGCAGCAATTTAAAAAAAGATGAAATCGTTGAAGGCGAGTTCCCTCTGGAAAAGTCAGAGATAATAATGTTTGTTTGGTTTTTACCGGATGTGTTGAAGTTGTGTAAATGATGGCAAACCCTTCAGGAATAACCCTGACTGAATCCTGTGTGCAGCGACATGTTCGTACCCTCTGAAAGGACCAATTTGTTTTTGACTTATTGAAACATGTGTTTACTGACCTGTCACAAGAATTAGCTGTCCTGCTGTGACAAAAGTTACTTTTATCTGAACATGACCAGAGTTAATGCAGCCTGATCGATTTAATGTGTTTCAACTAGAACCAACAAATATCCATGTGACTCTTTGCCTCTCGTTCCTCTCCCATTGGTTTCAGATCTGCAGCATCAACACACATCTGAGGTATGCTGAATCATTTCAGACGTCATGATATTCTAGTTTTCCTCTGTAGCTGAAGTGGAGACATCGGAGATTGTACGAATGGGGCACAAGGCCTATTTTTGTACTGTATTTTCACATTTTGTTTGACCATTTTTGATTTTTTTTTCTCCCTGGTTGGAAGTTCATGATCACACAAGTGGACCAAATCTCTTGAAAGCATTTAATAAACTGTTTTAGAAACAAATCTGGGTTCTTTTCTCTTTTCGAGTTCATCTTTTGTTACAGCGAAAGATGCAGCTTGAGCTGACGACTAAAGACTAAACTACTTTTTCACTCGTGTCTGCAGTGATGCGAATCATTTTGCACGTGTGAAACGAAGCCATTGACCCAAGCTGAACCTGCAATGCAATCCGAGGTGAATGATGTTTCCTACCTGCTGGGCTCGGTTCCTTGCTGGTTTTTTTTTCTCTCTCTCAGGAGACTCGATGACCACAAAAATCCTGATGACTAGGCAGATGTACAAGTCCTTCATGCTAGTATGTGCAGATTCCTGTGCTTTTTGTTACAAATGTATTTGTCGTTAGCTATTGGTATTTGTTTAAAAGCACCTAGTCCATACACATTGGTTAAAATATCATTTATCTGTAAAATAAAAAAATTACCATCTTATTTTAGATGGCATCCTGAACAGCGTTTTAAACTCCATCTATCTCAACTGAGGCTGTTCTTACCTCACATTTACACAAAACCCTGTTTCAACTTGTATAAAGTACTCTTTTTAAAATTCTTTGACTTAAATTGTCCTCTAACAGGATTAAGCTATTGAATATGACACTTCTCAAACTTAATAAGCTCTTTTATCCGTGTAGCTACAGGGCTAAATGTGCTATAACCATGTTATCGTTAATTATCTAGTGTGTGTCCGGTCTGCTATGTAGCTCGTTTTATCTTAGGTAACAGTCGCGTTCTGTGATTGGCTGTCGTGATCTAGATGGGCCCAATATCGGCCAATCGGGGCCGTCTTTAGTGACCATTGTATTAAAGCGCTCATCTGATTGGCTGTGCGGAGTTAAAGAGGCCGCGCCTTGTTAAGTAACTAGTGCAGAGTTCAGTCGTTAAAGTTTTATTTCTCAACAATTTGTGAGAGCCGACAGGTCTGTGTAGCCGCAGGACCCCGACAGGTCTTTTCTATTTTATTGTAACGATTAGCTAACACCTTACAATAAACAGGTATAATTATTCTATGTTTAAAGTGCCAAGAAAGAGAGAAAAGCATGTCATCAGAAATCCCGGAGATTTTCAGGTCACTCCTTGAGCACCCGTTCACTTTTCCAAACTTTGATGATAATGGTAAGTCAGATCATAACTTGAAGTGTGATTTAAATCCAGTGGCTTGTCTTTGTTTACCAGGAGACATGAAACGTGCGTGGCTGTTGTGTAATTCCACTCACATTAACAGCATGAGAAATAATCTGCAGAATCCTGACTGCTGGTTTAGAAGCAAAATTAAACGTTTGTGATTTTAGGAAATAAGTACGGGCTTAGAAGTGTCCATGAGCATATTTAATGACTGCAGATTATGAACTAAAATCAAATCCTTATTGTTCGTTTTTATGAAGAATAGAAGTATTTTTTATTAATACACCATTTAATTTTAACATGCATTGCTTTTATGTCCTTAACACCTTCCTAAAAGTTCAGAAACTCAGTTTGGAATGCGGTTACAGCCACGCCCCCTGTAGTGACGCTTTTTACCTGAACAAAAGTGCCTTTGAGGTCACAGGAGTCCAAAGTGTGGCCCTCAATTTTACTCAACCCCCCAATTGCATTTATAGAATGGTGGAAATGTATCTCTGCAGCAGGCTGATGTCAACAGTTTTGAGTTGCACTAATAAAATAATCCTCCACAAAAAAAATATATTTGATTTTTTTATAGTAAAGAAAGTCACAGTTTTGCTGTTTGTGAGCACCTTCAACTGCATGGGTGATTTTGACCCTTGTCTTGAGCAGTTTGGACACCTCAGCAGGAGATGATGCTTCCTGATAAATGTGTGCTGATCTGTCAGCCTCTATGGGAGGAGGGGGCTTTCATCATCATCATCATCATCATCATCATCATCATGCTTTCTTTATATAGCACTTTCCACCACCCTCAAAGGGGGCCCAAGGCACTGGACAGGAAAAGTAACAAAGATAAAACATAGTAACAAGTCAAAAAAAACAATAAAAACAAAAATAGGAACATAGACATCAGTGAGAACAATAAAATGCAAATGAGATAAAAAAATTATAAAACAAAATTAAAATTAAGTAGTTAAAATAAAGCAAAAAAATAAATAAAAGTCAGAAACCAAAAGCATTAGGAGAAGGCCATCCTATAAAGATGAGTCTTCAACCTACTCATGAAGACTGCCAGTGATGGGGACTGTTTGATTGTGAGCGGGAGCTGGTTCCAGAGAGAGCGTGCAAGGACTTGAATCATATTATTAACAGATGACTGTGTGTATCATCACATTATGTGGAGCTGTGTGACCCGTTTATAATAAGATTTTCCTACCAAGACCCTGGCTGTTGTCTTCTGTCTTTGGAGCTTGTTAAATGATTTAAACAACACATCTGGCACATCTGCACTAGAATATCATTAGTGGTTGAAGTGCTCCTTTAATTGAGTGCATATAATTGGTCATGATGGGCTTTGAGGTCAGCAGGATCCATAAACCAGAGTTCAGACCTTTCTGCTGATCATAAACAGAATGTATCTGTGAGGGTCTGTGGCAGATTTCTTAATGTTTTACATTTGTGTTGCTTCAAACCCCTCGCCTGGCAAGCCATCCTATTTATTTAAATAAGTAGTCTGGTCACAGCGACAGAGCTCAGTCATGGGGCAAAATCTACGGTTGTCTTTCAAACTGTCTCTGTGCGCATTTGGACAACACTTGGACCAATCAGAGCACTAAACAAAAAGATGTATTCATCGCTGCAAAAACCACTCAATGGGGTGGTCCACCATATGCTGTTGGAGAAGCAACTACATCCTTTTTCAAAATAGATGACTTAAGGGCTTCTATCTGCTCATGTGTCAAAGAAAAGCTCAAGTCTAAAATCATCTAAAGGTGATGCCAAAGCTGTTTCAAAAAGCACCGTTCCTGAGCCAACACCATGTTTGTAGTCCGTCACAGCTCTGGTGCTAAGCCCTCCTAGCATCTCTACATCACATCTGATTTTAATCAGTGGGTGATTAGTAATTCAATTTTATTTATATAGCGCCAAATCTCGAGAAGAGTCATCTCAAGGCACTTCACAAAGTAAACATTCAGTTCATTATGTCAGTTTGTTAAAAGTTTCCCATGTAAGGAGTACCCAGCAGTCACTAGTTAGTGAGTCGATGCAATCCCCACACTAAGAGCAGCCATCTGCCGCGACTCACTGGAGGGTTTGAGAAGACATAGCAGACACACACACACACATTAACAGGCTTTTGCTAAGTTTTAGGAGCTGCTGAACTGGTGATACAACCATGAATCGGGTGTGCTCCATGGAGGCCCTCGAGGACCAGGATTTGACGCCATTACTGTATTACAAGTGTAGGCAATCTTACAGTGCTGCTGCTTTCAAGCATGTTTTAGTTGTTTCCCAGTTCCAACACACTATTTTAAGCAGTAAGTGATTACCAGAGGTGTGACCAAGTCACTGCTTTGCAAGTCACAAGTAAGTCACAAGTCTTTCCAGTCAAGTCTTGAGTCAAGTCCAAGCCAAAGACAATCAAGTCCAAAGTCAGTGATGTGGAAGTCCGAGTCAAGTCCAAGTCCTTAACTTTGATTTTTCAAGTCATAATCAAGTCATCTGTCCAACTTCAATTTAATGACAGTGATGATAAATAAATTCCAGAAATAAAGCTTCTTAAAGCTTCGTTTATTTGCTCAAACAAGCAGGAAGTGTAACTGAAACTGATTATAAACAAAGTGCTGCTGCAGTTAGCAGAACAAGATCAAACCCAGAACCAAGAATGATTTATGATTTTTGTCCATGTCGCGCCACTTAGTGTTAAAATCTCAAATATGCTCAAGTCATCATCAAGTCAACAGATGCAAGTTGATTCAAGTCGCAAGTCTTTGTCATTCAAGTCCGAGTCAAGTCGTCTTTATAGATTTTATCAAGTCAAGTCAGAAGTCATTAGAATAATGACTCGAGTCTGACTTGAGTCCAAGTCCTGTGACTCGAGTCCACACCTCTGGTGATTAGCCAGCCTCTACAGTGCTTGAAAACATGGTGCACAGGTTCAAACCATTGAATAAGGTGTGTTGAAGCAGGGAAACAACTAAAACATGCTGAATAGGGAGACTCGAGAACCAAGATCTTCTGGGCACAGCAGCTCAGGAAGTAGAGCAGGATGTCAAAGGTTGGTTGTAAGGAAGGGTTTGATCCCAGCACCCGCCAGAGAATACTGCTGTTGTGTCCATGGGCAAGACACTTAACCTGCTGGTGTTGGTCGGAGGGACTGGTGGCACCAGGGTTCGTCAGTGGGCTCTAGGGCTGTTGTGAATGGGAGGGTGACTGATTGTGTTGTAAAGCGGCTTGGGGGGTTGGTGAACCAAGAAGGTGCTAAACAAATACAAGCCATACCCTTCCGTAGCAGGATCATGGCAACTCCCTTCCCTGAGGACCAGTATCCAGCATGTTTTAGTTGTTATCTTCTCCAACAGACTTGATTTACCTGTTCAGCAGCTCATTGAGCTCTGCAGAAGTCAATCACCTGCTGATTAAAATCAGGTGTATTGAAGCACGTAAATCATTAATGGCCTCAAGAGGGAGTTGTCTACCCCTGCATTTGGTCAGACATAGAAAATGTGAAGAGTTAAAAAAGTTAAACTACTTTACTATTACTTTATTATTAGCAGTCAGTTAGGAGCACTGGAATGTAGTTTTCCCAAAGCTGCACATTTTAAAAGCTTGATTCCATAGTTGTTTAGTAACTAGTACATATCTTTGTTAGCAGCTGACCTTGAGGGTTTGTCTTTGAAGGCCCATAAACATGTGACTTGGGTTTGCAGGATCTCCTGCCACTATAACCATGGAAATCCTGCAGCTGAACTACATCCCCTCCTCAGTTATCATTTTACTGTCATAGGACGATGTTGTTAGTTCTTGTTCTAGAACTAGAGAGCACACTCGTCATTCAATAATATTTTTCCCATCAGATCAAATGGATGTTGGTTGTTTTCGGGGAGGAAATGGGTTGGATTTCGAGGCTATGGTTTCCAGATGACTTGGCACATAAAACTGTTCAGAGGCTGATTTAGTGCTGTCAGGTCTGCTGTTATGAGAGCTGAGCGTTGGAACATAACGATCTCTGCTCTTTTCAGCTCTGTAGCTGTAGGAACTCGTCCAAGAGAAATTGACACCTGAAGGTGCTAAGCCTGCATTCCTAATTAAACACGGTCAGGGAAGCCCCGCCCCTTTTTGCACACCTCTGCACGCGAAAAAGCGAGGCAGTTGCACGTGTTTAGGGTCGTGCTTCACAAAAACAGGTCAATAAATGTTTCAGTCACTGATAAATGTAGATTTTTTTGACTTGCAAAAAAGCAGAAGTAAGTTTTAATTACGTAATCAATCAAAGTGATAATAGGAGTGTTCTAAAGATTAGATTAAAGCTTGTTTGTGTTCGTGTCACGTTTCATTTTGTATTTATATATAAATGATGCAGGGTGAAACGATATAAGTAAATCAACCAATGGGAGCGCAGCCTCTGGCCTTTACCACGCCCTCCACTATTTAATATTAACAAGACCACCAATCAGGACGCGGCAGCGCGGACATCTTTGATCTGGGGGTGCGATCTGTTCTTAGCAGCAAAATCGACGCAAGAGGCAAGTGTTCGTACTCGGAGCAAGTGTTTTGTTTTTCTGATGCGCTGACAGTCAAGCTTGGACTTTTCGGACATTTAAAGGTGTTCTGGAAAGTAGCTGCCTCTCCATTAACCAGCTAACAGGAGAAAATTCGAGTTTAAGCTTTGTTCTGGTGTGAACGGGAACGGGAGAAAACATGTCGGGAGAGCCGATTCACATCCAGCTCAATGCCACCGGGGTTCTTCCGAGCGCATTCCCGGTGGTTTTGAAGAAAATAATGGAAATGCCTCCGCCGAATATACTGGACGGCGACGAAGGTAAGAGAAAGTCTCGGTCTGCATTTGTGAATAAAAGGTGAAAGTACGTGTTATCACAACAACCTGTGTTCCATGGAACTAAACCGACCTTCTAGACTTTTCTAGACACGCCCCCTTTTATTTCCCTCAGTTACGTGGCCAGATGTGCCGAGTGATGATCACACACATCTGCTTTTGTTATTCCCGAAGCAATTTTTGTTTTTCTGTGTCACTGAGGACCCCGCAAAGCTACAGAAACCCCCCGAGTTTGATCAAGTTTTGCTTTCTGATCTAAACAAATCTCCATTTATTTTCTCCCAGCGGGTTTAAGCAGTCGCTTCCTCTCTTCTCTTCTAAATCGTACTGTTTAAACCGGATATCCGCCTCTTTGGTGTGTTTGCAGAACGTTTCAGCTGCAGAAAAGAACAACAAATGCGAAATTCAACAAAAACAAAACAACTGAAAATGGTATTATTTTCAAAACTAATTTAAATAGGGCAGTAGTCTTTTATCACATTAAATTTCGGGGTTTCATGAAATTATTACATTTTTGCAATAATTATTTTTACTTACACTGCACTTGTACCAGTTAAAACATAAATACTGCCAACACTGCAGGGAATAATCAAACCACACACTAAGTGATGGAGCAGAAGAATGTTTACATTAGCACAAACTGTTTATTATTATTATTTTACTAAATGTTGTAAATTTAATTAGAATGAAAATAAGTACGTAGGTAAACAGTATTAGCTGTTCTGATAGTCTTCTGGAGCTCTTTTAATGTTGATCTCTCACTCCAAACACAGAAGGAGGTGGGGTTTAGTTCCTGTTTGCTTCACATGACGTGTTGGGGGGGGAAAACACACCTCAAACAACGAGAATGCTTGCTACTGTGGATCATTCTAAAAGCGTGCCCACATCATGACAGATGTTCTTGTATTTGCTTCAGACACAGACAAGGAGAAGCTGGCTCTGGGAGGTCCTGCTGACCTGGGTGGAGGAGGCAGTGACATGGGTCCTTCAGCTGCTTTGACCCCTGCTATCTGGGATAAAACCATTCCCTATGATGGCGAGAGCTTCCACCTGGAGTACATGGACCTGGAGGAGTTCCTCATGGAGAATGGTATTCCTACAACACCTGAAGATGACACTACAGTCAAGACGGAGAAAGGAAAGGCCAAGAAGGCGTTGTCTCCATTGACCCTGCTGCCCATTCAGGAGCTGGACAGGTGTGAGGTGGAGGAGGAGGTGGTGATTATCACTAAGGCTGACTTTGATCCTACCTGTGAGGTTAATACAGGTGAGTGCATGGGCTCCTTTTAAAAGCAGAAAAGTAAAATAAACCTGACACACTTTAACTGAAATTCACATCAACACATTTTTACTGATTTCATCTCATATCTGATGTATGATGATATTTTCATGTTGCTCAGAGGTGACCACCTCCAATGACAGAACGACGCCTGAGCCCCTCGACCCCGAAGAGATAGAAGTGGAAGTGAACTATGAGCCCGATCCCACGGACCTGGTCCTTTCCAGCGTACCTGGAGGGGAACTGTTCGATCCGCGCAAACACAGGTTCAGCGAGGAGGAGCTCAAGCCTCAACCCATGATCAAAAAGGCCAAGAAGGTGTTCGTCCCCGATGAGCAGAAGGTGAGCTGGCCCAGATGTATAGTGTGTTTAAAGTCCCTTAACAACCGTTTTAATATACAAAGTACCTTATATAAATGTGCTGGGCCACTTCTTTTGTAGCTAATGTGAGATTTCTGGGTTAGGAGTAAGGGTAAGGTTTTCATGGTGGTTGTAGACATGAAAGACTCTAATCCTGAAATAGAAGCCACATTAGTTCAGAAACGTGACTGGAACGGCTAAGATCCATCATAGAGGTGCAGTCATCTGTGTTTTCTTACTGTTGTTTAGGGTTTAAATAACTCCTGCCTGTATGCATTTTTCTGTCTGCTTCTGTTAACAGTCGATAACAAATAAAAAACTTGAGGTCGTTTTCTCTCCAGCCCAGAAAAAGCCACATAACTCTGGATGATGAGTTGCAGCTAATAGCCTCAAACAAACTGAAGGTCAAACCTAAAGTGTTCTGTTAATTTCGCAAACAAAGTGGATTCGATTTCATTTGACAAGGAAAGCTTTTGGCCAGAGTTACAGCAGGTGCCGTAACAGAAATACAAAGTAGCACAAGCTTTATTTCATCTGCTCACTGCAGCAGCGCTTTGTGCAACTCAGAGTGACTCAGCAGCCTTCGCCTCAAACAGTCTGTGCACCCCCCCCTTACTGGTTTTGTTTACAAGCTCCGTGGAGACTGGCTGTCTGCCACGCTGCTTACAGGGGAGCTCGGGTCGGAGCTGATGTACACAGATAACGCACTCAGTCCGTTCTGCTTTTGTTCCTGTCTCCATATTTCCAGGATGAGAAATACTGGCAGAGGAGGAAGAAGAACAATGTGGCTGCCAAACGCTCACGAGACGCCCGCAGGCTAAAGGAGAACCAGATCACTGTCCGAGCAGCTTTCCTGGAGCGAGAGAACGCAGCGCTGCGGACGGAGGTCTCTGAGTTACGGAAGGAGTGTGGCAAATACAAGAACGTCGTCGTTCGCTATGAAACCAAGTTTGGACCACTGTAAGGAGAAAAGAAATGTTTGAAAGTGTAAACGGACACCTCAGTATCAGCCAGGGCACTATGAACAGTTGGATAGAGATGGAGGGAAGGGGAAGGACGGATGAAGCCTGAACGCGTTTGGAGGTTTACAGAATTCTGAGATTTTTTATTTTTTTAGAGTAATGTACTTTTGGACTTCCTGTCTGAAACATTTCAACCACTGGACGTATTCCACATGGCCTGATTCAGAGGCATTGGGTACTTAGGAGGGTGAGATCCGCAAAAGCTGGCGGGCCGTCCCTCTGGGATACATCAGTGTATCGAGGGTGTGTGTGTGTGTGTGTGTGTGTGTGTGTGTGATCATGCAAGTTTTGGAAGTGGTACAAATGTGAGTTATAAGCACATTTTCCAGACTTCCTGTTCTGCATAAGCCTGTACAACAGAAAATACAGATTTTGCTACACTTATCTTGAAAAATCATTGGCAAAATAAAATAAACGGTAACATGTTGGTTTTTCCACTGGACACAGCTAGCCCTTAGAGCTGCTCTAGCCTCCATAACAGGTCGTCTCAGAGCCTGGGTTCTTAGGTCCTGTCTGCATGGAAGCTGCTCTTTAGGAACTAATAATTTTGGACTTTTCCAGAGAAGAAGAAAAGTCTCTTCTGTTGTTGAAAAGTGAAGCCATGGCACCACCGTGTTGTACTTTTGGAGCCTGAGTTTGAGCATTCAGAGTGGGAGAGCTGGTAGTTCTGCCTAAACCTGTCTGGAAAAATTATTTGAGGTGTATTTTATTTTTAAGGGGCGGAGCTTAAACATGGTACCTGAAACCAGCCACTTTTGTTTATGGGCACAATGATCAGGTTGACCGATATCCAGCTAGTTAGCGTCTACAGTAGGTTGTGTGAACGACGGCATGTTTACCAGATGAACTGTTTTTGTTTTTGTTGGTGTTTGTGTGGGCGAGGCTTCGGTTTTCATGCAGATGTGGACCGATCAAACAGAAACGAGACAAATGATGAAATGACTTCCCTCTGCTGTAGCTTCCTGTTAAACATTCTTCTTCTCTTCTTTTTCAAGTGCGGGCCCCGATGAGGACGAATAGAAGTCAGTTGATTTATTTATTTTTTTCTGAAGAATAAATAGATCGAACTGTTAGTGGTCACTTGGAAATCAATCAGATGACAACAAAGATGAAGAGGAGTTGTTCGTGTGAAATTGTGATTGGTGTTGCCACGGAAACATGTTTGTTTTTATTCATTGTATTTCCAGCTGAGGATTTCCAAGTACTTTTTTTTATCTTTACTCATTCAGGAGGGGAACGTCTGTTGTGTTTTGGACACTTGGATCAGAAATGTAATGTTTGATTTAAAGAAACTGGGTTTTCTCCACTTCTCAGATTTATTACGTGACAGATTGTGTAAAAAATGGGTTAAAACTTCTTAGCTTCTTAGGGTGACATGGGCCAAAAATACAAAGAAATTATGTCCAAGTCAAGCCGCGATCACTCATTTTTTGTGTTTTCTAAACTCTTTTCTGTCTTTGTCTCGGACTTGTGCGTTTACGCCTCGTAAGTGTGTGTGTGTGTGCAGTCTATGTGTAAATGGTTGTTGGCAAACTTGAAGATGGTTAAATAATTTTATAAAGTGCTTATTAAAGTTTCCTGTCTGCTTCTAGAGTGGGACTGTCAGGTCAGTTTCTGTCCTGATTTTTACGTGTAATAGATCTCAGTAATACATGCTGTAAGTAGGCGCCTTGTTCACAGATAGGGAACTTATAGATCTGAAGTGTGAAAAGCCGTTTGAATGCAGTCAAACCGCCGTAACTCACCCTCAGGTTCTGTTACTTCTCAGCTCTGACTAAAGATTAAGGGAAGCTTTTTTGTTGTGCTTCCACCTTGAGCTGATTTAGTTTTTACCTTAAATGTTACGATCTTATTTGGAAAAATAATAAAACTCTGCAGAACTATGTAAAAATGTACTTAATGTCAAAAACACTCCACCTGACTCACGCTAAGCCTTGATTTTTATTATAAAATGACCTTTTTAAAACTTCTATGGGTTACGTGATAAGAGGTTTGTTTAAATTTGAACTCTTCTGCACTTCGAGTGATGGTCCTGTTTGTATATAGAATGTAAAATAAAGACTGGTCTTCATAAACTGGGATCTGCTGCCTGTGGTTCTTCTCTCAGGTGTAAATTGGACCAAATGGAAGATTTTTCATGGTTAAACTAACTTGAGAGCCTACGTTTACATTTTAGATTTACAGACCCTTAACCAATTTTTAAAAAAGTGAATATTATCTTCATTTCTCTACACATCCATCAGAAAGTTTACATTTCAGATCTTTTAGCTATCAGGCTCCTCCTGTGGAACCAACTCCCAGCTTTAGTCCTGATGCAAACACATTGTCTACTTTTAAGACTAGGCTTAAAACATTTTTATTTGATAGGGCCTATGGTTAAAATCAGATGTTGGCCTAGATCTGGACAAGTGGGGGAGTAGAGGGAGGTGGAGTGTAAAGTCGGTAAAGACGGCTCTCCCTTGCCCTACCTCCAACATGCCTCCATCTAAATAGGATAGGTTATCCTGAGTTACCTCTGTAGCTATGCTGCTATTGGCTTAGACTGCTGGAGGATACACTGACCACTTTTCACACTCTACTACTTTCTTCTACAATCTGCTCTGTAACTGTATTATTCCTGCAATTTCAGCTGTTAACTTTATTTTTTCTCCAAGTGTTTTTCTCCCCAGAAGCTACAATGGTGTTCTGCTGAGATGTGGTTCAGGCCATTGGCTTGAACACTGTTGCTAACCACAAACATTCTCCCTCCTGATAATATTTTACTTTCCTTGATGTTGGATGTGCAACTGCTAGTTTACCTGTTTAATTATAGATTCACTAGGATAAATACAATAAAGTTTACCTCTCACCAAATAGAATATTTACTAACAAATCACAATGTAACCATAGAAACACTACTTGATGTAAATGGTGTGTGTGTGCGTCTGCTCTATCTTCTCAATCCCCAGTGAGTCGTGGTGGATGGCCGCTTATACTGAGCAAGGATCCTCTGGGCGTTTCTTCCTGTTAAAAAGGAGTCTTCCTCTCCACTGTCGCTAAATGCTTGCTTAGTATGAGGATTGCTGTAAAGTCAGTGACTTGATGCAATTTGCTGGGCTCCTTATATAGGAAACTTTTTTCTGATTGGCTTAATGAACTGACCTGTATTGGAATGTTTTATTATGTGAAGTGCCTTGAGATGACTCGTCGTGATTTGGCGCTATACAAACTTTAATTGAAGTGAAAATTTCCTAGCCATATTCCTGAAAAAGGGCGTGTCCTTTGACACGTTATAATAAATAGAAATGGTAAGAGAGAAGTGGGACTAGTAGACTGGGTTCACTCAGTTCTACAGCTTGCTGCTAAACGTTTACTTGATCTAATAAGGTTTAATAAAACTAACAGGCTTAGGCTAATTTGAAAATGTTTAATGAAAAGATTAGAGTATTCCATCTGATTCATGTTCACCAATTATCTTTTCCAGTCACAAAACATGAAGACAGAAATAGAAAAAACATTTTATTAAGAAGTTTTTGAAAAAAAAAAACGACTGAACTCGAAGGTGTTTCTCCTGTCTTCACCTCTTCTTGAAGCCGTACTTCTTCCTTTCATAGAACAGATCTGTCTTGGAGCTGCCCAGGTTTACGATCTTGGGACAGCCATCTCGCTGCAGAGAGGAACAAAATATTTAGAGACGTTCCTGCAGACACAGCTGGGCGTACGAGAGGAGGACTCACATCTTTCTCCTGGATGGTGCACTCTTTGCAGTAGTAAGCGTCAGACACGCCGGGACCTCCGCAGATCACACAGCGCCCCTGATAGGAGCCGTAGTTACACTCATCACAAATACGCACCAGCGTGCACGGTCGCACGTAAGAGTCGCAGATCACACACTTCCCATCACCTGGAAGAGGAAGAGAAACTAAGCTGGTGATGGGAACAATAATCATTTCTACATTTACTAATAAAGTGAAAGTGCTTCTGATTTTATTAGGTAACTGTAACAATCGCAAGACTGACCCGCCGTCTCTTCTGTGAGTGTTTGGAACGTTAGGAAGAGTTTCAATCACGTGTTTTTAAGTGAGTGGTTGTGAAACGAAGTGGGAGAGGAGCCAAAGCTGCACTGGAGGTGTTGGATAAGTGAAACCGGAGATCTGTTTAACTGCGACTTTTCCTATTCGACCTATAATGGCTTCATTGACTTTTCTCGAAGCAAAATGTGGAAGTGACATCTTTCTCAGATTTAAATCTGAGCCTTGATCTGTGTGTACAGGTGCAGACTCTGCTCAGCTCGTGTCCTTCACCTAAACCAACTTCTGTCTCAGGGTCCCATCTGGACTCCAATGCACCAGAATGCCACGTTTGGAGTTTCTTTGATAATCCTGCAACATTTGCAAAAACTTTAAAATTTTCCTGTCGGGTGCTTTTCCAGATTTTCTGGTTAAGTTGGCAAGTGTCCAGAGAGGATGTCCACAGGTTTGAAAATTTCTGTTAACACATTCTTCTGTTGTCTCTTTTGTCCCAGCTGGGACACGCTGAACTCAGTGGATGGAGAAACTAGTTTTAGTGAAGTTCAGTGTTGAGAGTTTAACTTCTCTCAGACTAGTTTCAGTCTGGTGAACATCTTGGTTTGGGTTGTGACCTCGGGTTAGGGTTATTATTCCTCATGTCCAGCATGTACTGTCTAAAGGTGATTCATGTTTGCACTCTGTGTAGAAAATGTTTTCTTCACTTACTACAGCCATACATCTGGACCCTGATTACTGTAAATGACCACCAGTTTTAACCTGCATATGAGTCTGGGTCACGGGGGTTGCAGCCCCAGCAGAGATACCCAACCTTGACTCTTTCTGAAGACCTCCTCCAGCAGGATCCCCAGGTGTGCCTTGCCTAAAGTGGAGATACCTCCAATGTGTCGCAGGTTGACCTGGAGCCTCCTGCTGGCAGGACATGCCTGAAACGCTTCCCCTAGGTGGCGTCCAGGGGACATCCATACCAAATTCCCAACCCACCTCAGCTGGCTCCTCATCTTTAAAGACGTCAGTCAGTCAAGAGCTCTGCCACGTGTAGCATATGATATATGCTGCCATCCCAATTTTGCATCGTCACAGGATTCTGCCTCACTTTCAAGACCAATCCCAGTCTATGTCCTCAACATCCGAAATCCTAACGATGACCTGCATATCTCCATCTCCACCCTAAGGCCTCGTCTTCCTTTTCCTTGTTGACACCTCAGATCATTTTCAAATTCTCTTATCTAAATTTATGTTTGATTATTTTAAAAGTGCTGCTTAAATTTTCATTGCTTTGACTTTAAAATTCATTACGGATTTTACATTGGCATGGTTTTTTTATAAGGTGGGTGTTTTTAAAGTGCCTATAAATAAAATCTAGAGGTTTAACAGCGTTTATAATGGTTGGTTCTTTTTAGCCGCCTTTACTCCAAGTAAATCAGCTAGATCTTTGGGTTAGAATTAGCCAAAAGCACAAAGTTCTAGAGGAAAACCTATAACAGAAATAGACGTTACAGTAAGCGTGTTAAAAGTGGAGACACTTACACTTCTCGCAAAGTCTCCCGATAGCTGTAGGAGGAAAACAGAACATTCGTTCAATTAAACGTTTCAATTTTCAGGATAAACGATAAATTTGTACTTTTCTATGTTCAATACTCAGTTGAACGGGTTTAAAAACCATAAACACTGTTAATGTCAACAGAGATGAAAGCCGTAAAGACACGTCCAGCTCCGTTACTCATTTCAGTATTTATGCTAACAGTTAGCTTAGCAGCTAACACATGGCGCAAATCAAAAGTGTTTCTGATATATCTGTGTAGTTTCAAAGGTACCGAACGACATAAAGTAAAGAAACATACCGACACCCGCTTGTTTTCGACAGAAGATCAAATCTGGGTGATGTTTAGCCATTTTCAGCTAACTAACGACGGCTGAACGTAATTCAGTTTTAACCTTTGACCGGTGTGCAAGTGTCGAGTTGAGTCGCTACCACCGCCTAGTGCCTTCACCTTGTAACTACACCCTGGGTGAAAATGCTGTCATTAGCCCAGAATTTAAACAAATTTCTAAGTTTTATGTTCACTAAAATTCTTTATCTCTCTGCTCCAGAGGTGATGCCTCAACCTGATACGAGCTGCAGTGTCTCTGAGTTACCATAGAACAGCAGCAAAGTTAATAAAATTACAAAAATCCCAGGGTTGCTGAGACTGTCTCAAAAGGTTCAACAACAAATAATGAAGAATAGGGAACATTTTTAACCAGGTCCATTTTATTATTTTCTTTTCAGTTGTTGTTTAACCACTAATCAAAAGCCAAGATGGATTTTCAGTATATATTTATTACTTTTGTCAGTTTCAAATCATTTCAATGACCACTGTGACTTTTTCTTTAACAGAATTATACCGACAAACATTAAAATAGTTAACTTGGCTAGTATGACCAGCCAGTGAATTAGTCTAACTAGTGAAACAGGTCCACATTGCCATGCCGGCTCCTGGTCTATGCAGCCAGGATCAGCCGGTTTTCATCTGTTCACCTACTGGTCTGACTCTTATTCCCGACTGGATATTTGCTCACAAAAACAAATCTGATAACGAAACTAAAACAATGACTTGATCACTAACAAAAGCTTTTGAGGAACTGGGTGTAGCTAGGGTGACCTTGGGGGAGGTGAGACAGTTCTGAACCCTCTTTTTGGGTCGGAGGGTCTGAGAGTTTATAAACAGCAGAGATTCATGAGACATAGCTCCAGCCGTCTTTTGATTCACATCTGTTACCATCTCAGAACGTCATCTACAGCAGATGCTTATATCGCCATCGGTTTAGCTCCTCCTGCAGTGTCTTGTTGTGTTGTGTTCCCACATCTCTTCCATGCTCCTCCCATTTTCTGGCCTCCTTTTTTCTGGGGTTTGTCTTTTTTAACTCCTCTCAGCTTGTCCTTTATGCTCGCCTCCACTTTCTGCTGTTTCTCTTTTCTCTGCGGTCTGATGGATCATGTCTGCCAGTGGGCTCTGCTCTGGCACCTGATGTCCCGACTGGATCATCTGCTCGGCCTTCTCTTGTTTCACTTCACACTGCGAGACTTTTTGAGGCTGGTCTGGGGGGTTGATAAGGGTCTCCATCTCCTCCACCTTTACCTGCACTCTAACGACTACAGAGACACAACCCAGTCACACAACAATGATCAAAAATGACCTTTAAACCAAATTTGAAGAGCCTTCACTTACTCTCTCTCTCCTCTGGTTCAGCCTTCAGCTGGACGAGCGGCGCCGCTGGACATCGGCTTTGAGAATCGTCAGTGGTCGTATTCGTATCACCAGCCAGCTGATTTTCCTGATGGGATTTTGGATCCTGGGGTATTTGTTTCCTGAACACTCTCCTCTCTGTAGAAAAAGTCGTTTTCCAAAAGCATTTACTGAGATAAGACCAGATTTAGGATGATGTTCACGTGTTACAAACTGCTTCAACTGTCAGGACTTAACGTGTGAACGGTTACATTTGCTCACAGTTAACATGCATTTATGACCCCTTTAAGTGGATTATTTGGAGAGGACGGTTTATTATAAGGGTTAAACGGTAGAATTTAGAGCTCATTGGATCAGTATTTTTGAGGAAACAGGAAGAATGAAAACACAGTCATAATTTACTGTTAGAAATCTGAGACATCTTGAAGCCTCTAACACAGCGGTGTCATCCTCGAGGGACGGTATCCTGCATCCTTTTGTTGTTTCCCAATTCCAACACACTTGATTCACCTGTGCAGCAGCTCATCAAGCTCTCCAGAAGTCTGTTAATCACCTGCTGATTGAAATCAGGTGTGTTGAAGCAGGGACAACACTAAAACATGTGGGATAGCCCTCGAGGACCGGAGTTTGACACCTGTGTAACAGAACTGATAGAAGCTATTCAGCAGCTCTTTATAACGGACCTGAATCACTCTCCCTTTCTCAATCCAACAAGTCAGTTACCTGAAAAAGGGATGGGTTCGTGCTAATCTGACCTTCGTTTTGTGTTTTCCTGGTAAACTGTTAGCAACCAGGAACTAGTGCCGTTTTGGAACTCAGACACAGAACTAGACACTCGCATTGTTTCTGAAACGAGCCCTAAAGCCTAGTTTATACTTCTCCATCAGAAAGTTCTCTCTCTCACACACACACACACACACACACACACACACACACACACACACACACACACACACACACACACACACACACACACACACACACACACACACACACACACACACACACACACACACACACACACACGTCGTGTGTCAGTGTTGTGAAGCTATTCTCTTCCAGGACACCTGAGGGCGTAGCTCTTCTCTGGAGTATCCTGGAGTGTTTACTAAAGTGTGTGTACATTGTGTTTATGTATTTCAGAGACTTTTTAACACGGACACATTGTCCCTCATTTTAAAATGACATTTCCTGTAATTTTCCAACACAAATAAAAAGTATGTTGTGTTTCTTTGTACTCCCTCAGTCACAGTTGTACTGGTTAACTGTATTATATCGTCTGACCTTTTCCGTGAGACATGCTTCTATCTGCTTCAAAGACATAGGGAGCCTAAGTCACACCCATCTATCTCCAGACCATGGGTCCCCAGAAGAACAAAATGAATCCAAGTCAGCGTGGCTATAAAAGCTATTTTTCTAAACTCGTCCAGAAGGAAAGATCGGGAGATCGACAGGCAGCAGTGATGCGGGCGTTGTACCGATCTGTTTTGGTGAAGAGCGAGCTGAACCAGAAGGCGAAGCTCTCGATTTACCGGTCGATCTACGTTCCTACCCTCTCCTATGGTCGTGACGAGCTTTGGGTAGTGACCAAAAGAACGAGATCGTGGATACAAGCGGCTGAAATGAGTTTTCTCTGCAGGGTGTCTGGGCTCTCCGGGTGAGAAGCTTGGTTGTCTGGGAGGGGCTTAGAGTAGATCGGCTGCTCCTCCACATCGAGAGGAGCCAGTTGAGGTGGCTCGGTTTTCCAGGCACGTCCAACCAGGAGGAGACCTTAAAGCCCCAGGACACGATGACTGGATTATGTCTCTCAGCTGGCCAGGGAACACCTTGGGATTCCCCCAGAGGAGCTGGCCTAAGTAGCTGGGGAGAGGGAATTCTAGGCCTCTCTGCTTAGGCTGCTGCCCCCGCAACACAACCCCAGATAAATGGAAGAGAATGAATGGATGGACATTCTGATGCCAAGAAAGTGCTTATTTTAGAATGGGGGCAAACTGTATTTTAGGTTTTTTGTACAAATACATTCAGGACTACAAATATGCATCACTGTCATTAAAGCAGACATGAAGAGCGGAGGGGAAATGGCTGTAATTTCAGCAAACTTCAAATCCTTCCTTCAGGAGGAAAGATCTGGCCGTGTGGTAAGTAGCAGCTACGCTGGAGGAGAGGACATTCTGTGGTGACGTCACATTTGCAACGTGCCGATGTCTGATTTGTAGTCATAGTAATTACAAATGTTTACAATCTCAAAGTATGTGACTGGCGTGGTTGAAACACACATTTTTGCATTTCATTTAAACTTCAGCACTACATGTGTGGTATATCCAGGGCGTAAGGCAAAGCGGATTAGAAAATAACTCTGAACCCCGCTGATCTGAATTCATTTTTTTGTTCTTCCGCAGACCCATGAGCCGACCGGAGAGGGAGGAGACTTACGCCGGGGACACACCGGCCGCGGAAGCGCCGCGGAAGCGCCGCGAAGCGAATTGCTCATGAAATTCGGCCGCTGCTCCCCGCTCCTCAGTTCAGATCAGACGCGCCTCGGCTCAGCTGTAGTTTTTCTTTTAAACACTTGGTGTCCTCCATTTCCTCTCTGCCTTTTCTCAGGTCATTTCCTTTACGTTTGTGTGTGTGTGTGTGTGTGTGTGTGTGTGTGTGTGTGTGTGTGTGTGTGTGTGTGTGTGTGTGCGAACCTATGGTATGAGTTGTTTCTGCCAGTTGAATCTCTTGGAACCCGCTCCAGTTCTGCAGCTGTATCCTAGCAGTTTCCTCCGACATGGGTACGTACATAACCATGTTTTTCGGGGGTTGTACAGCTCCTTGTGTCTCTCAACTTCCATAATTAATTTAAAGTCATCCATCTTAACTGCTTGCCTCAGACTTTCTGCCTCTCTGTCCTGTTTGCTCCGGTGAAAAGACACCCAAAACCACACACCCCTTCACATGGTCACACACGCACACAAGTTCGATGTGTGTGTATGTGTGTTCGTGTGGTTTTTCTGCAGTGTCTGATTACGAACACATTTGACTATTGCGGAATTTTATTTTGAAATGCTTTATTTTGTTAACTTTACTGGCCTGCCTCTTATGTCTAGGTTTGACTTCCTGTCAGAATTGACGCGATTCACCCGCGGCTCGCGAAAAAAATAGAGCCGACGCCGAAATGATCGCTGCACGGCGTGGGCTGGAGCGCCGGCGCGAGGCGATTCGCGGCGCTTCGGCTTCGCGGCGCTTCGGCTTCGCGGCGCTTCGGCTTTGCTCTATAGAATAGCTTAACAAGGGCGCCGAATGAAGGCGGTCCCATTTTCGCGGCGCTTCCGCGGCCAGTGTGTCCCCGGCCTTAGGCTCCCTATCTTCAAATTCAAATTCAAAAATACTTTATTAATTCCAGAGGGAAATTCAGCTCTCTTTTAAATTTTTGAGGGGGGAATGGTGGTGCTGCTGACGAAATTAAAGGAAGCAGCATCCAGTTACACCAATCACAGGCTTGTGGTCTTCGTCACTTTCGATGGATGTTGGCTCTACTTTGTCCATCCTTGCGAACCTGTTGGAGAAGCTTGCGCTGACGGATAATGGCACTGCGTGTTTCCGTACCTCCGCAGATGGAGAAGTATGAACTAGGTTTAACCCTAACCCCTGTCCCCCATGTGCTTTGGCAAGACACAAGACCCCATGCACATTTCACATACTCTTTTTCCGGCGGTACACGAAGGGCTTGGTTTTCTTGTTCCGTACCACCTGGTTTTCAGTTAAATGAACTGGAAAACAAAACGAAACCTCTGTCACTTTGTTGTTGAGGTCAGGTGGAGTTTTCCACTACTAATCTACAGAAAAGGCTGAAAAAGGAAAAGAGAAGGAAAGGTCTGAACACGTAAAACTACGTCAAGTGCATTAAACCCGACTCTCCGATGGGACCCCCACAGCGCGGCGTGCCCGCCCCTTATCAGAGGTGTTTTACCGGTTCCAGGAGGAAGCTGGAGCTGGTAGCCCACTAGCTCACACCAGCCAGCCGGGTAGATGTCTGGGGACTGGTGGTCGATCCACTGGTCAAACTCATCATCCCAGCCGTCAAAGTGGATGAGCAGGAGGCGGCCCACGCAGCGCTTTACTGTGGCCACGCACACCAACCGAGGCTCCATCAGGTCCACCGCCTCCAGCTTCAGGTTAGGGGAGAAACCGTGACCTGGGTAGTCCTGAAACAGCATCACACATTATAGTTAAGTGTCTTTACTCTTTAGCAGCTGACACCGAGCTCTCAGTCAGAACTTACAGTGTTGAACAGTCTGGCTGGTGCTGCTTCAGCTTTAGTCTCCTTCAGGTACGTTTCCCAGTTGAAAGTCTGGGCATCATAACCTGAAATAGTCATATAAAGTTTAGATTTTCCCTCAGCAGCTTCATTCCATCAACTAAAAGGGAAGGGTTGGAGGGAGAGTCATCTGGCTGTAGATGTTTTATCTGATTGTTGTATCGAGTGCACTTTTGTGAGAGTTTTAACCCTTTTTAATGTTGCCATTTTATTACGTCACGTTGGAAATTTTTAGGATTGACTATTGATTGATTATATATTTTGACTTGATTGTTTATGTTTTTTAAAATAAATTTTTTAACCCAGTTTATGTATTTCATTATGTCCTTTTTTTTGCGTGCGTGCGTGTGTGTGTGTCCGCTGTCCGAAACATGTCTTTGCTGCTATTCTTGGAAAAGAGATTTTTAATCTCAATGAGGTCTAATCACTGGTAAAATAAAGGTTTGATTGACTGATTGATTGAAGAATGAAGTAACAATGACACCCTGTGCTTGGTTCCACTAGCACCTTTTTTGGGGCAAAAAGTGACTTTCTCACTGCTGTTCTGAGAGTCTCGTGGCTGTTGCCAGTTACAGATCAGCACTAGAAGATTCTAGATGACAAGCAAAAACGAGTCACACATAGTAAGTTGATAAGTAGATAATTTGTCATATTTGGTGCTAGCACTCTAGGGTGCTTTATGGTAGGGAGCACTCACTTCACTTATTACGGTAATCTCCAGTATTAGAGGAAGTGCAGTTTTGTAACATTTTTAACATTTACAACACAAAGTCTCAGAGGATGAAAGTCAAAACTCCAAAACAATCATGAACATAAACGATACAAACCATATTTATAGAGGAACTGCAGTTCGCCATCTTGCTGCTATAGACGACTCATTAAAAAGAAGTAAAACGCCACGAATGACTCATTATTCATTTCACATTTACATTTCACTGTAATATCGAGTTGTAAATATAAAAAGTAGTTGGAGATATTTTTAGAGCCAACTATTTACTTGCAATTCACTGTTAGCATTGATAGCTCAATGTTAGCCTTCAGCAAAAAAGACGCCGTGGCTTTATAGGAGTACAAGAAATAACTTCTAGGTTGCTTCTGTTTACTGGCTTTGTTTCCTTAACAACTCCTGCCGGTGTCGAATTACAAGTGCCAACGCTCTAGAGCTAGCTTGGCGCAGACTCGTTAACCTCACAAGCTCACAGATTGCAAACAGTGACTATGTCCCTCATTGGTTTACTTGAAACGAGAAAAACTGATGGCCCTCAGCTGACTAAAAAGGAAATCTGTTTCAATGTGAACTTACTTCCAGCATGATTGAGATTTTAGACTTTTTTGTGATTTTTTTTTCCAATGTAGAATTCTTACATATTGCTCCTTTAAGCCTGGTTTATACTTTTGAGTTGTGAGATTCGTAACGCCATGATGTGTCAACACAAGTTGCTCAGTGGCGTGCCGGCAAAGGGTGAAAATAACATGTCACATTTTTTTAACTATGCCTTGTAAGTTACAGAGCCTGTGATTGGTCAAGACACTACCCTCCCAGAAATAAAAAACGAGAGCCGAAGATATTTACCGGCAACACGAAAATTATCTCGCAGAAAAAGTCCGACAATATGAATGTTTATATACTCGCGACTGAAGGAGTATGAAGATACGCAGCTAACTTTTAATTAGAGGAAGGAAAATGCAGGAAAAGTGGTTGAAGGGTCCAAAAAGGTAAGTTTTGATGTCAGTGGTGAGATGAGTTCACTTGACGGGCCCTTTTGAGGAGGGGTGTGTGTCAGCTTTGATGTGCGAGGTCATTTAGGGCTGAACTTTCACCTGAGCAAGCCAGGTGGCCGTTATGAGGAGGATGGTGGGGTGAGCTTCGGATTGAAAGTTTTCGTTGACCGCATGCTTTTACTGAACGCTACACATTAACTCAAATTATGGTTTTATCCATTAGCTTGATGCTTAATGATGACATAGAATAAAACAACAACTGTGGTAATCTTTAGTGCGCATCATCAGTCTGTCCCAGGCTTAGCCTCCAGCAACAGCTAGGAGAAGTGTTCTGCTGCAGCGGTGGGTTTAGAGGTAGCAACTGCATGAAGACGTGGAGGAGAATGAGGCACAAATGTGCTCGTGGTGAAAAGTCTCTGAAACACATAATAAATACAAATACAAAAGTGTACTGAGACATGACTGCAATACTGGCAGGGCACCACTAGAGAAGCACCACGCCCTCTCTCACTCCCCAGACAACGGAGAAGTGCGTCTCCATCAACGTATGTGTGCGACTCAGCAACCGTGCTGACGGAGATGAATGAATCAGGCTTTAAGCACAAATGTGGTGAATAAAATCACCCCAGCTCTTACCCCGAGGTACAGTGAGGGTGATGCTGTTTTTCTTGCAGAAGTTTATTGGTAGAATGGCGTGAGAAGAAGCGTGGTAACAAAACAGGTTAGAACCGCTGGTTGATGTGGTAGCATCAATACCAACCATCAGGTAACCGTCCAGCAGCACCTGAACACACAGCAGGGATGGAGGCACTCATCAGAAAGAGTCAAACGGTTGTTATCCAGTGACAAAGGCAGCTTCAGTTACCTTTTGGACCGTAGCAACACAGATGTTTCCCAAATTGAGAGGATCGATGGCTTCTAGTTTCATTCCTTCCTCAAAAAAACGGTCCCCCATGTAGACGACTCTGGGCTGTGGGTCAGATCACAACAATTACACCAAATGGTTCGAGTCCGCATAAAACATGAGCTATCTTTTAGATTTAGAGTGAAAAACCAGCCTAGCAAGCTATCCTACGTATGTAGTCTGGTCACGACTCATAGAGCTCAGTCGTGGGGCAGAATCTACAGTTGTCTTTAAAACTCTCCAATCAGGGAAATGAAAAATGTGATGCATTCATTGCTATGGAAATTAGACAATGGGGCAGTCCGCCATACACCTTCAAAGAAGAAAAACAAACAAAAACATATGTTTTTAAATAAACGACTCTTACGTACATCTATCTCCTCATGTCTCAAAGAAAAGTCCAAGTCTAAATCATGCCAAAGCCATTTTAACCAAGCAGTATTCCTGAGCAGACACCATCTTTGGAGTTTTTCCTCCAACATAGCTCTCATGCTAAACTCGCCCAGTGTCTCTCTACATACACAAGAGCGCCGTGATTGGCCTGCTCTAGACTTAGCCGAGCCGGTGTTAGACCTGTTGAGGCTACAGGTGGCTAGACCAACCAAATCCTCTGCTTTTGCTACGATCTACCTACATTCCTAGGCCAAGTTGGAGCAGAAATTCTACAAAAACCTTTTTTTTTTGACTGAATCATTTTTGATCCAAACATGTTTTAACGCTGATAAAATGTGAGTTGAAACTTTACTCACAAAGGCATGAAATATGGAAGAGGTGGTAAAAGTAACGAGGAGCATTCTTGTTATTACAACATACTCCTTATCTTTTTCTTTGCTCTTACTACAACATGCTTCCATATCTAGCTGCCCCCTATCTTGGACCTGCACATGTCAAAAACTAGAAATCAGGCAGGTGAAGTTGCAGCGAATCTGTCCCACCTCGTCCACGCTGAACCTCTCTGCAGACCAGAGCTAGCTGCCACAGAATCAGCCATGACATCACCATCCTGCACCAGTAATTACACATCGTCCTCCATGTTTGTTTAGACTGTGCTATGTCTTTCTCAAGAGCTACATATCCATATGCATAAACCCCTCATAAATGAACTAAAAGACGTGTCATCTGTTTAATTTGAGGTGATATCACTTTGTCTTACCCTTTGGAAGAGAAGGAAGGAGTTCTCAGGATTACTTTTCACACCACCCAAAGCTACAATGTAGTTTGCAGTGGAAAACATAGAAATTAATCATTGATTATATGAAGAAATATTTCATCACAACATGAAGCAACTTAAACAGAAACATGGAACAAAATTCAAACGCTAATTAACCTGTTGTGTATATAAGCTACAGCAGATATAAATACAATCAATTAAAGCAACACTAAAGAATGTTTAACCCTTTAAAGGGCCAATGTCCATATTTAGACACTTCCACCCACACCACAAATGATGTTGTGTGCCTTTTCACAAACTCTTAGAATTATGGGATTTCACCAAACAATCATCAGAGAACAAGCTAGTCACGGTTTGTGCCATGGCGCCATTCCACCAATCAGTGTGGGGCTATAACGCTCCACATACCGGTGTGTCTGCAGAGCCAGAAAGTGCTCTGTCTCCTCTCGTGTTTACGGTCAGCTCTCTACAACGAACAATGCTAGGTTTATGAAACTCTCACACCACAAGGTTGACTGGTTGTGCTAAATAAGGATACATGTGTTGTAAATGGTAAACTCAATGAAGTTGGTGAAATCTTAGCATTAAAGTCAAATCTGCAACATTTAAACATACTCGCTGAACAAGTGGAAATTATGAATATTTTTTAGGTAAAATCTGTTGTTTTTTAGACATAATCTTAATATTCATGGTAACAGTAATAATAACAATTATATTGAATATATTTTGCAGTTTTAAGCTAAGATTTCTCTGGAAAATGGAGGAGGACACTTATTGCACCTACCAACCTCGCCATCAGTGATGATGATGATGATGATGAGGCAAATCCTCAAATATAAATTATTTGAATAATCTATATTTGATCATAGATAGTATCTGTTGTTCAATAACTTTTCAAAAATATTCCACAATAATCTGTTTTTATAAAACTATAATACATGGTTTAATAATTGTGATATATTGTATTCTTCATTTTTTAACAGTGATATAATGTTCAAAATGAGCTAGATTATTCTTAAGTGTCTTATAATCATCTATATTATTCAAAAATAATGTTTGTTTTACTTGTTTGTGTTATTTTATTTTGAGATTTCTGTTACCAGAACAGGGCCAACGTCCATATTTGATCACTTTGTTTTCTCTGATTTTCTGCATGAAAACAAATACTTTTGCAAACTGTAACAGAAATACACTTTGGTTATATATACTACAATTACACCCCGAGGTTGAAATGTAAAAAGTTAAAATACTTCAATGAGTGCCCTATAAAGGGTTAAGACTTTAAGCTATTGCTTTCAAACTGGTTTCAGTGGTTCTTGAGCCAGAAATCTGAGCAACTTGACATGTGACAGCACCCTGAAGCCATCTGCTGACCAGAAACTGCACTGAAAGGTATAGTGGTTTGGGTAGCAACACTAGTGGGAGGTCTCTACCTGCTTTTTAGCATTAGCTGTTTACTATTCCATAATATGAAGGCTAGCAGTTAGCTTTTTCACAGTTAATTAAAAAGCACAAGAAGGAGAAGCTTGCTTCTCTAGTTGACATCATGGCGTAGCCTGAAAGTAAAAGTAAGAGAGAAATGTCTTTGGAGTGAAAGCAAAGAGCTAAGAAGTGAAAACATTGTTTTTGCTTCTGGACTTGTATATAATTTATTTTTTTGCAACATCATGGATCTTTTTACGTCGTGGCTTACTTCAGTATCAGTTGGCACATGTTAGCATTAGCATTAGCTAGTTGTCAGTGCTACCAACAGTAGGCTGCGGCTGTAAGTCCACCAGTAGGAGGGAGAAGTGGGGGAACTTATTTAGTGTTGCTTTAAACAAACGTTGTTTATAAATAAACGTATGAATGATGTAATAACAGCATATTATGACCCACCAGATGCTTTGATGGGATGACCCACTTTCTTGGACCAGCCCAGAGGGTGGACCAGGGGACTCTTCATGTGGCACCAAAAGTTGGCAGCGGCGTTTTCAGGGACGTCGGTTCGGTCGACATACACCAGCTGAAGACGGCCACCAATGATGGTGTCGACGGAGGCGACCCGGGTCCGGCTCAAGTGTCTGGGATCCACCATCTCCACACGCATGCCTACTTTGAAAGTGGGCTTCATGCTCTCTGACAGCTGAGGACACACAAAGGATGTAAACACATCAGAGGAGAGGCAACAAGTCAGGCAGCTTTAACCTACCTTCACGTAGAAGTCAACAGGTAGTGTGGTGGCCCCCACCAGCTTCTTCATTAGATATTCCTTCCAGTCTGGGATGTTCTTCACATCTACAATTCAATCCAAAGTGAAAAATGTCACATTTAATTGTCTAAATGCTGCAGGATGTCAAAGATTTCAGGATCCAACCTCACCCCGCGGTGGCACCAGCAGCTTGCTCGTCATGGTGCACCACCCAATTGGGTTCAGCTCTCCTGAAACCAAGCTACACCAGAAATCCTGTGAGCTGTCGTGTTCAAACCCCTCATATCTCAGCAGAGCTTTGTATCCTGGAAACAGACATTAAGAACTCATTGTTCCCTCCAGCTTGACTTGCAGGTAATCACGTTGGTTGCTAAGGAGGAACTAATGATTTGATGGAGCATCAAACTTTTAAAACATCGTAAAAGCCAACAGATAAATACACACCTGCTACGTGGATGACAGTAGCAACCCAGTAAACCTTACTGGGAAGAATGGCGTTTGTGTTAAGGACCTCCACCTTCATCCCAACAAAGATGCTATCCCAATAATCACTCAGAGGAGCCTATAGAGAGATGCCTTCTTCATGAACGTTTCATGTGCAGCACACAGACCATTTCACAATCCTTAGCTCTGAAGTGCATGACAGTAAGGACTCACATGTGCAAAGCAGGAGACAGATGCAGCCAGAGATGTTTCTTTTTCCAAGTAGGGGCCCCAATCAAACCCAGAAGATGCTGCCAGGTGAACAGATCAGAGAATTAGTAAAAGCTCTCTGACTGAGGAAGATAAAAGTTGCATGTTCCTCCTCATACAGGCTGAGACGTGCATGTAAGAATGTCTGACTATAATTTCAGGCAAATTAAACAAATGAGTGAAGCTAAATTGTTCTTAAACAATCTCATCACCCTGAGCCTTGTACACACACACACACACACACACACACTGTGCCTTTACCATGCACTGCTGTTGGATCTGAAGAGACTTGGTTCACCTTTTTCAGCACAGTGGCTTTTTTAGATAGAGACCTCCCCTGTAAACAGATTTATTTCAGTCAGATCATAAAGGGGTTCATGAATCACTGCCCAGTAATGGCTGCCCAAACATTTTGGAACACTTGTGCGTGTTTTGGGTTGAAGACACTTCTCCCTCCTTGCCTGCTGATGGTGGTCTGAGAGAACTAGCGGTGTTGAGTTTGCGGCAGCTCCATCTCTGTCAGTTAACCACTGGGTGAGACATGAAGTGGTTGGTTGTGTCAGACAGGCTGGTCTGATCTACTGGGATTTTCACCCAAAACCAGCTCCATGAATTACAGAGATGGGACAACAGGCAGTTCAAATAACTACTGGTTCCAACCAAGGTCTGCAGAACAGGATATCTGAACCACAAAATGTAGAGCAGATGGACTCCAGCTGCAGAAGACCACACCAGGAGTCATTCCTGTCATCTAAGCTGTCTCAGTCCAGTCCAGAACCTTTACATTGTGGATTTACATTGTGGATGTTACGGTCTCATGATGCCATCTCAGTATGGATCAGATCCTCCAAGGGAGGTTCAAAACACCTGGTTGAATCCATGACATGAATAATTGAGGTGGTTCTGAAGGGAAAGGTTTCCAACCTGATCCTAGTATATCATCAGTTAGCTGGAGATTGAAATTTCTCCCCAGAAAAACACATTTGATCTTAATATAAAAGTTATTTCTGTTCTCATAGCAGCCTGAGCAAATTCATTTTAAATACATCTCAATCTTGAATTGATAGGAATTTAGACACACAGTAAGTAGTATTGCATTTAAGGCAAACTTTTGGGATATTTAAAGTTAATCCCAGAAAGGCCAGCATTATGGTTTGTAAAGCTGATGGGACACCTGGAGTAGGCTAACACCTGTAAACTGGACAATAGCCTTGTCAAAACCAAGCATGAGAACACAAGGGGGCTAGGACGGATCCATGTGGTACACCACACATGGTACAACATCAGCTGATCCTTGGGAGAGGGGTCTTTCTGCAGAGGACACCTCTGGTCCTGGTGTAACAAACACGCGTGGTATTAAAACAGAGGTCTGCGCACATCAGAGCGTCAGCTTAAACACGTTTTCTGATCAACAAAAGGTGTCACCAGCCTCTGAGATGGGGTTCCGAATGGACCGGAACGGTATGGCGCTGGTTCTGAGGACTTGGTCGGGGTTCCTAGGATCGGGTGAGGCGTAGTAGTCACTGGAGAGGAAATGCTTGTAGCAGACGGAGAGTTTGTTTAGGATGTAGAGGGGGGTGTTTACATCCATGTCCAGCGACAACAGCCATTGTCTCAATCGCTCCGGGTTGTTCAAAGGAAAGCGGTGAAAAATGACTCCCTTTTCTTTCGTGGTGAAACAGTCATCCACACAGCACGTAAAAAACATTTTGGTTCGCTGAAATTCAACCAGACACGTTGTACTGCAAAGTTTTCAAGCACAGCGCGACTTTCTCCTTCCTCCTTTATTTAGCAGCAGCAGTAGCTCACAAATAGCTCGCTGCTGCCACCTTGTGTTGACATCACGAATAGGGCTCTTATCGGTTAGACCCATCGACATTTACACCTCAGTTTGAAAAATCAAGGATTAGACTCACTAGTTATAAATATTTATGTCCCGTGCGTCATTCGTCGTGTGTTAGTCTTTCAAAACTTTACAAATACTAAATAGGAATTTGCCCTAGGACCGGATGGTTGCCGGTTTGAATCCAGGCTCAGTTTGTGTCAGTCTTTGGGCGTGACACTTCACCCTACTCATCTACAGGTGGTGGTCGGAGGGACCAGTGTCACCGATTATGTAACAGCCTCATTTCCGTCAGCGTGCCCAAGGGCAGCCATGGCTAAAGTGTAGCTAATCACCATCAGTGTGTGAATGATTGTAGTGCAAAGGCTCAGATGCACTTGTTTTCACGAACTAGCAGAATGCCACATCTGAGGTGAGCAGAACACCACAGGATTTGGAGTCTTTGGGTCACTAGATTTGGACATCTCACCTCAGATTGGATAATATCAACACCACTCTGTCAATGACTCTGCATGCTCTGCGATATGATATTTAAAGTGACTGTGTGTATTTTTCCTGGCAATAAGGGGCAGTAGATACCTAAATCGACAAGCAATATTTTTGTGTTGGAGTAAGACCTTACCAACGGATGCCCATTAGGGTCAAAAAGCCCTGGGGAGTGCAAACTTTAGCAAAATAACAAGCACTTCACTGGCAAATAGTGTAGAGGTAAATGTGTAAAACAACAACATTTAAGAATGACAAAGGTTTTGTAACCGTTTGTTACAAATCAGCAAATGCATTTTGTCCTCAGGGGCTGCCGTAGTAGGAAACATGGCATCTAATATGGCGTCGCCCAGAAACTTAGACCCACTCCCATGTATTTTAGACCTGATTTTTATGATTATATGTTAAGAAACCGCCAATATTTTCAACAACTGGGCATCATTTCATTCATTTTCAACTACATTTTGATGGATATTTTCAGAAATTAATGGTAAAAACTACTGGACTTTTGCTTCTGTGCATCTCCCGTGAGAGCGGGGAAGGATGCGCGCGGAACGTTTTGCTACCGTGCGTCTCCCAGGTGGGAGGGGGGCGCATGTGGAACGTTTAGCCTATGTGTGTGTGTGTGGTGGTGGTGGTGGTGGTGGGGGTCAATTTCGTAGCCATGGTGCTGCAATTTCAGACTGAGCCTATGTAGGGGAAACACTGAGACAGATGAGTCCATGAATGTTATTTGACAGTGTAATGTCACGCTGTCAGGCTTTTCTATTCCTAGAGTTTCACCGGCTATTTTCTATCATAGGATAACACAGCAGATAGGTGTAGAAGACTACAGATCCTTCTCAAAAAATTAGTATATTGAGATAAAGGTCATTTTTGTCTGTAATGTACTGATAAACATTAGACTTTCATATATTAGATTCATTACACACAACTGAAGTAGTTCAAGCCTTTTATTGTTTCTAACATTTCCCTCTGGGAAATCAATTTCCCTCTGGGATTAATAAAGTATTTTTGAATTTGAATTGAATTTGAATTTGAATAACATGGATGATTTTGGCATACAGCTCATGAAAACCCAAAATTCCTATCTCAAATAATTAGCATATCATGAAAAGGTTCTCTAAACGAGCTATTAACCTAATCATCTGAATCAACTAATTAACTCTAAACACCTGCAAAAGATTCCTGAGGCTTTTAAAAACTCCCAGCCTGGTTCATTACTCAAAACCGCAATCATGGGTAAGAATACAGACCTGACTGCTATCCAGAAGGCCATCATTGACACCCTCAAGCAAGAGGGTAAGACACAGAAAGAAATTTCTGAATAAATAGGCTGTTCCCAGAGTGCACCTCAGTGGGAAGTCTGTGGGAAGGAAAAAGTGTGGCAGAAAACGCTGCACAACGAGAAGAGGTGACCGGACCCTGAGGAAGTTTGTGGAGAAGGACCGATTCCAGACCTTGGGGGACCTGCGGAAGCAGTGGACTGAGTCTGGAGTAGAAACATCCAGAGCCACCGTGAACAGGAAATGGGCTACAGGTGCCGCATTCCCCAGATCAAGCCACTTTTGAACCAGAAACAGCAGCAGGAGCGCCTGACCTGGGCTACAGAGAAGCAGCACTGGACTGTTGCTCAGTGGTCCAAACTACTGTTTTCAGATGAAAGCAAATTTTGCATGTCATTCAGAAATCAAGGTGCCAGAGTCTGGAGGAAGACTGGGCAGAGGGAAATGTCAAAATGTCTGAAGTCCAGTGTCAAGTACCCACAGTCAGTGATGGTCTGGGGTGCCATGTCAGCTGCTGGTGTTGGTCCACTGTGTTTTATCAAGGGCAGGGTCAATGCAGCTAGCTATCAGGAGATTTTGGAGCACTTCATGCTTCCATCTGCTGAAAAGCTTTATGGAGATGAAGATTTCATTTTTCACCACGACCTGGCACCTGCTCACAGTGCCAAAACCACTGGTAAATGGTTAACTGACCATGGTATTACTGTGCTCAACTGGCCTGCCAACTCTCCTGACCTGAACCCCATAGAGACTCTGTGGGATATTGTGAAGAGAAAGTTGAGAGACACAAGACCCAACACTCTGGATGAGCTTAAGGCCGCTATCGAAGCATCCTGGGCCTCCACAACACCTCAGCAGTGCCACAGGCTGATTGCCTCCATGCCACGCCGCATTCAAGCAGTCATTTCTGCAAAAGGATTCCCGACCAAGTACTGAGTGCATAACTGAACATAATTATTTGAAGGGTGACTTTTTGTGTTAAAAACACTTTTCTTTTATTGGTCGGATGAAATATGCTAATTGTTTGAGATAGGAATTTTGGGTTTTCATGAGCTGTATGCCAAAATCATCAATATTAGAAACAATAAAAGGCTTGAACTACTTCAGTTGTGTGTAATGAATCTAATATATATGAAAGTCTAATGTTTATCAGTACATTACAGAAAATAATGAACTTTATCACAATATGCCAATTTTTTGAGAAGGACCTGTATTTATGTTCGGCCTGCATGAAAAACTCAGAGACTGATTATAATCAGAAATAGTCATAAAAATAGTTTTCAATGTTCCACAACTTTAAGTAAAAACCAAAGAAATGTGAAATATATAGCANACAGGAAATGGGCTACAGGTGCCGCATTCCCCAGATCAAGCCACTTTTGAACCAGAAACAGCAGCAGGAGCGCCTGACCTGGGCTACAGAGAAGCAGCACTGGACTGTTGCTCAGTGGTCCAAAGTACTTTTTTCAGATGAAAGTAAATTTTGCATGTCATTCGGAAATCAAGGTGCCAGAGTCTGGAGGAAGACTGGGCAGAGGGAAATGCCGAAATGCCTGAAGTCCAGTGTCAAGTACCCACAGTCAGTGATGGTCTGGGGTGCCATGTCAGCTGCTGGTGTTGGTCCACTGTGTTTTATCAAGGGCAGGGTCAATGCAGCTAGCTGTCAGGAGATTTTGGAGCACTTCATGCTTCCATCTGCTGAAAATCTTTATGGAGATGAAGATTTCATTTTTCACCACGACCTGGCACCTGCTCACAGTGCCAAAACCACTGGTAAATGGTTAACTGACCATGGTATTACTGTGCTCAACTGGCCTGCCAACTCTCCTGACCTGAACCCCATAGAGAATCTGTGGGATGTTGTGAAGAGAAAGTTGAGAAGCAAGACCTAACACTCTGGATGAGCTTAAGGCCGCTATCAAAGCATCCTGGGCCTCCATAACACCTCAGCAGTGCCACAGGCTGATTGCCTCCATGCCACGCCGCATTCAAGCAGTCATTTCTGCAAAAGGATTCCCCACCAGGTATTGAGTGCATAACTGAACATAATTATTTGAAGGGTGACTTTTTGTGTTAAAAACACTTTTCTTTTATTGGTCGGATGAAATATGCTAATTATTTGAGATAGGAATTTTGGGTTTTCATGAGCTGAATGCCAAAATCATCAATATTAGAAACAATAAAAGGCTTGAACTACTTCAGTTGTGTGTAATGAATCTAATATATATGAAAGTCTAATGTTTATCAGTACATTACAGAAAATAATGAACTTTATCACAATATGCCAATTTTTTGAGAAGGACCTGTATTTATGTTCGGCCTGCATGAAAAACTCAGAGACTGATTATAATCAGAAATAGTCATAAAAATAGTTTTCAATGTTCCACAACTTTAAGTAAAAACCAAAGAAATGTGAAATATATAGCAACTTTATAAAACTGTTGGTATGTTTTAGATTACAGAAACAACATGTAACTGTTCTTATTCAGACTTATTATCCAAACTGAGGTTGTTCAATCAGCAATCACAAACAGGTAAAATATAAATTACCCTTAACATCTATAGAAAGTCCCTTCTAAATAATTAGTTTAAATACAAAATGAATTAATGAATAAAAATAAATGAATGAATAAAAAATGAATCAGGTTGAGTCTCAGGCCTTGGACACCTGGATTTGCCGTCAGGATTGTAAACTCAAGGATCTTACGCAGAAGATCACAGATGTGGCTCAAGAGAAAATGGTAAAGGTTGGATGGGTGAACTAAAGGTCTGACTTAAGTGTATTTTTCAGAAGCTTTTTTTTTCGTGTTCTGCTTGTAGTTTGTTTCTGTCTTTGTGCTGAGCTGACTTTGACTGAAAATGAAATAACTTTACCCCATAAAACCAAACATTTATGTGGTAAAACTTCCAATCACACACAAAGTCAACAAAATTAAAAATCTAACAGATCCTCAACCAGGGGAACCAGAAAAAAAATACAAATAACTTTTTTTCTCCAAACCTGCAAGCGTGCCAGTATGGATGACCTCTTTGAGTTGGATGAATAAGAGCGTGAACACGATCTGCTGCAGAAACGTTTTGATTTTGAAAAAAAAGTGCTAAAAGTTCCACGTGTCCCACACATCTCACAGATCACTGAAAATATAGAAACACAGGTTTACAGACTTTTATGATCAAAATGAAAACATCAATAAATGGACAGAATATTTCTTGTATGATGCATTATTTACCTGAGTGATCATCTTTATTTTTTGTCCTGGGACCAGACTCTTCATTATCATTATCAAACTCCAGGGTCGTTTCTTTGTTTTCACCCTAGCAAGAGGAACTTCAAATTTAAAATCACATCTTGTCAGAGCGACATCCTAAATGAAGAGGAAACTCACACTGATGCTGTGCTCTGTCGTTTCTGTTGTAAAGCTCCGACGCTGGATAGCAGGTAGGCAGCTTTTGCAGCTTGAGTTTTTGCAAGACAAACAATGTGGACGGACAAATACTGTAGGAGCAGCTCCCGGCCTTAGCTTCAGGACCCCTGTGGGAAACTTTCCCTCAAAATACTCCTTACCAAAATGATCGCTACAAAGGTGGGAGTAAGGTGTTGCGACCCACTGGGCTCGGGTTCGCTGAACCTGCTTCTCCCACTTGTGAAATTCGTCTGGATCTTTAGGAAATTTAAACAGAGTCACTCCATCCTCAGCGGTTTTTCCACATCCATAGGCCACACACTGGTAGGTCATCTTCACAGAAATACCATCAGATCCTCAGAGGAATGACCTGGTGATCTCCTGAGTTGTATATCTATGAAATTAAGAAATAAATGTGACGATTAAGGGTTAAAATAAGCTGAAATAAATATATCAAAATGAAAATTAAGACATGAAAGCAAGGAAAATTTATACTAGATAAAATGTCAAGTTAACGCGCTTATTAAAAGAGTCAAAGCAGTGAATATGTTACAGATAATGGGTAAACTTATTGTTACTGCGCTCTTAGCATTTAATATGGACATTAGTCAAACTAAGTGCATGTAAGCTAGCAGGGCAAAAGAGACTTTGGTTTAGTTACGAAGAAGAAACTGTCTTGTTGTTCAAATAAATTACTACTTACTGAGTAGTACCAGAGGAAAACACTGACTGAAACCTAAGAAACGACCTAGTTTCCTAGACGTGAGCTACCTGATGGTTCGTAACCATAGCACCCCGCACACAGGCTGTCAAAAGTCTTTTACTTCCGTTTTTCTGGCGCAAAGTTGCATTGGCGCCACCTGCCGGTAAGGAGGATCCAGAATTCTCAAACTTTTTAATTTTAGTTTAGTTTTTTAATTCACCTCACTTGATTGCTTTAGTTTTTTTCTCTCTTCAGTTAATGATAAACGACGTGTTTAAATCTGACATATTCAAGAAAATTATATTTTTTCTCATCCAATGAGAACAAAGGCAGCCATTTGTTGAGTGAGCATAGTGATTTGAGAAAAACAAAGTACCCCTAACAGATTTCTTGTTTTTACTTCTCTAACACCCTTAAATGTTTCATAGTTCTTTTAAATAAATATATAAGAAGAGAGTAACCTGAGTAAATAAAAACTTCTGTTTTCAAATGATGATTTCATTTGTTAAAGGAAAAAAAACACCTCGTATAATAAACCCCTGCGGGCCTGACTTACACTTTTTGCTGCTAAGGGTGTTAAAACCAGTTGAGTTTAGATGGAAATTATTTACATAAAACCAGTGTTTAAAGTACTTTGCTCCCCTAATATTTGGAATCATAATCTAGAAACTGCAGTTTGTAATGATTACTAAGGTTAATTTTGTCTGATATTGAGTAATCAGTAACAGAATAAAAATGCAGTTTACTCTTTTTCCTTTGTCTAAATGTTCAATTTAATTACTTGTAATCAGTTATTTGATTCACTCAGCGGTTAGGCATTCGCTCTGTAATCACCGCGTTGCTGGTTCAAACCCAGGCTCCCGCAGTCATGTCAGTCATTGTGTCCTTGGGCAAGACACTTCACCTTCCCTCAGAGGCGGACTGGGATGAAAATTTAGCTCTGGATTCTGTTCAACTGTCTGAGCGGGCAGGTGTGTGTGTGTGTGTTGGCGAAAACCATTCCTGAATTCAAATCTCCAACTGGGGGTCTGACGGAAAACTCTCCTTACTTCCGATCTTGGGGAACATTAGCCTAGTGAACTAGACCAAATTCTTGCTTAGCAAAGTTTGGTCCAGCAACGCTCCACTGGAACCTCTGCAGCCCCTAACAGTATTCTGGCTGGCCAATCACAGCTCTCTAGAGGGGTTTCAAACACATAAAGAGCTGTGATTGGTCCATAATGGTGGGCCAATCATAGTGCTCTATCTGCTTAGTGAACAAATCACAGAGCTTTATCCACTTTGTTGGCCAATCAGGGCACTCTATATGCCTGGTGGGTGGGATGATGCAACAGATTGAAACAAGATGGCAACAGCTCATTTGAAATGGCTTTTACATCAATTTTGGACTATTAGAACTTGGGTTTCATTGGAATCAGGAGCAGATAGATGTATTTAAGTGCTTTTTTAAAAATTATGTGTTTTCTCCTTCAACTGCGAGGCGCCTCGTTTACCGATAGCTGTTGCGGTGAGTATGTCACATTCATTGTCCAGTAGCATGCGGAGATCATTTGAAAGACAACGGTAGAACCCGCCCCACAACCGAGAGCCGTCAATGGAGCGTTGCCAGACTAAATAATCCATTTATGTAAATGTATTATTTAGTCTGGCTTGCCAGGCTAGAACATTGCTGTAGCCTGCTCAATTCTACGATGAGGGCTCTCTGAGCTGGGGGTGGAGGGAGAGCTGAGATGGCCCTAAGAACACCCACTGGCCCTAGAGCACACCGGCCATTCTGGAATTCTCTGGAACTCACAGATGGCCCGTGACCTCCCTGTCTGCTGGTGGTGGTCAGACTTATTATTGAAGACGCCTGTGCTTAACAGCCTTGCCTTTGACAGTGTCCCCCAAAGTCAGCTGTGTGGCTCAACACCATCAGCGTGTGAATGTGTATATGAATGGATGAATGATTCAATGTAGTTTAAAGCACTTTGGAGTCCTCTCAGAAAAGCGCTATACAAGTACCGGTCATTTATCATTAATCAATATTCCAGGTTCAAAGTGTCGCATTAAAATAATCCAAAACATCTGCAATGGGTTCCGGAGCCCTTAAATTATCTCTCAGTCTAAGCTGAATTATTGACATAAATGGACTTTTGCATCATAATCAAATTTTTATCCTGAGTTTTACCAGTATGTTAGAGCAATTCCATATAAATACTGACAGATTTTAACCCTGAATGTAATATTAGCTAAATATATTTACTGAGCCAATACAGCTATGAGCTAACTGAGCTAACCAAAGCTAACGGAGGTTGGTGGGTGCTTTTAGCCATAAAACTGTGGTTAAGTGTCTCTGCAATTTAAAACTTTAATTACAGTTACAAAAAAGACTGTTAAAAATGTTTGTTTGTTTGTTTGTTTATAACCTGGCTGTAAACATGTTTATTTCTGCTGTGAAGTTGGCTTCTTCACCACGACAGACCCGTATAATTCCTGCATCACTGCAGACGCAGCACCATTCCGCCTATCAATCTTCCAGTCCATCTTCCGCTCACTTGTGAACAAGATCCTACTTAAACTCCTCCATTTGAGGCAGGACCTTGTCCCTGACCCGGAGAAGGCATTCTTTTCCATGTGGTGGCAGCAGCTGGTGTAGGCCAGACGACGCCTGCACTGCACCCCCCCCAGGCAAGGAATATACCTCATCAACACACATCAACACTGTATTTGAGTGGGTGGAGAGAGGGGTCTTAACAAACCTCTGGTCTCACTTGGCTTCCCAGGAAGCTAGGAGTGGGAGCTGGCCATCTGGTTGGAGTCTGGGGTGGTGGGTTGCTTTGCTCGGCATTGGGTGGGGGTGCCTGCTGTCATGCTGTCTTATAATGTGCTGTAGAAATTAATTGGTATGGTATGTTATGGTATGGGTTGGGCTCTCCAGTCTCTGGTGTTGAGGTCACTGAGATGGTCAAAAAGCTACTCAGTGGCAAGGTCCTTGGGGTGTATGAGATCTGCCCGAAGTTCCTTAAGACTCTGGGTGTTGTAGGGCTGCTTTGGCTGACGTAGCTCTGCAATATTGCATGGACATCTGGGGCAGTTTTACTGGAAGACCAGGGTGGTGGTCCCCCTGTTTAAAAAGGGGGATTGCAGGATATGTTACAACTACATGGGGAATCACACATCTGAGCCTCCCTTGTAAAGTCTGTTATGCTGGTGAAGGTTCTCAATCATATATGTCATGGTAATCCAAAAGGGTTCAAATGAAGGCAACTGAAGAAGAAGAAGAAGAAGAAGAAGAAGAAGAAGAAGAAGAAAATGTCATTTCTATAGCGCCTCTCAAGATAAAAATCATGAGGCGCTTCAAAAAACAAAAGATGTAAAAATATAAAAAATAATTTAGAAAATGGTTAAAATATATTTAAAATGAGCAAAAAATAGACAATTGTGATTAAAAAAATGTTAAGAAAGAGAGAGAACAGGAAAGAGGGGAATCAGTAGATCCTGAGGAAGGTGGAATAGGTGGGGAGAGCAGAATAAAGAGAGAGTGGTGAAGAAGGTCATACAAAAGCCAGCTTGAACAGGTGAGTCCAGCTGTTTTTTAAAGGAGTCCACTGAGTCCACTGATCTCAGGCTCAGGGGGAGAGAGTTCCAGAGTCTGGGGGCCACAGCAGCAAATGATCTGTCACCTTTGTTCTTTAGCCTGGTGCTGCACAACTTTTGATCACTGGACCTCAGGGACCTGCTGGGGGTGAAGGGACTAAGAAGATCACCAATGTAAGATGGTGCTTATCCGTGTAAGGCCCTATAGACCAGAACCAGGATCTTGAAATGAACCCTGCAGTTGGCTGGCAGCCAGTGAAGCTGGAGGAGAAGCGGGGTGATGTGGGTGTGTTTGGAGGACTTGGTCAGAAGCCGAGCACAGACATTCTGAACCACCTGTAGACGGTTCAGGGAGGCTCTGCTCAGACACGTGAAAAGAGAGTTACAGTAGTCTAAGCGTGAGGAGATGTAGGTGTGGATAACTGTCTCAAGTTCAGAGCGGGACAGAATGGGACTCAGCTTAGCAATGTTCCTGAGATGGAAGATGGAAGAGCGAACAAGGGAACTGACATGAGAATCCAGGGTGAGAACTGGGTCAAAGGTCACGCCACGATTCCTGACAGAAGGTTTGGTGTGAGAAGCAAGCTGACCAAGAGGGTCTCTGACTTTGGGAACCAGCTTGTCTGGGGCACAGATGAGGATCTCAGTCTTATCTTCATTCAGCTGAAGAAAGCTCCCAGCCATCCAGGTTTTGATAGAGTCTAAGCAGGTGTGTAACATCTGCAGCTTAGACATCTCATGGGGCTTAAAGGAGATGTACAGTTGGATGTCATCTGCATAAAGATGGTAGGAGATTCATTTGAAGGAGCTCAGGATGTGCTGAAGAGGAAGCAGATAGAGGAGTAAGAGCAGAGGCCCCAGCACAGAACCTTGTGGGACACCATGGGTAAGAGAGGTGGTGGAGGACCTAAACTTGGAGACGGCCACAGAGAAGGAGCGCTCAGAAAGATAATAGGAGAACCACTCCAGAGCAGATCCTGATAGGCCTACCCAGTCTCTCAGCCTCTCCAGTAGCAGGTGATGGTCAACAGTGTCAAAGGCTGCAGTCAGGTCCAGCAAGACCAGAACAGTCCCCTGCATCACTGTGAGTCAGAAGGTCATTAGAGACCCTAAGAAGAGCTGTTTCAGTAGAATGAGCTCCACGAAAACCTGACTGTAAGCTATCATAGATGTTATGTTCATCAAGAGCAGCTGTGAGTTGTTTAGCCACAACCTTTTCCAAGATCTTGGAGATGAACGGAAGTTTAGAGATGGGCCTGAAGCTGCTATGGAGAGAGGGGTCAAGAGACTGACTTCTTAGGTTTTTTGAAGACATTTCGCTTCTCATCTGAGGAGTTTTGTCAATTCTGACTGGATTCTTCCTCTTCTTCATTAGGATAAGCAGTCTGGATGCCCAAATGGCACATTGCTGCCACATTAACCCACCACAACTGATATGGCACAACCCTCCCCACATAACTAAACACGAATCACCCCACCCTGTGCTTCCACAGAACC